>CM031700.1:2130000-2450000 GCA_018466805.1 Hippocampus abdominalis
GGGCAGAATTTTTCGATATGAGGGTAAGGTTTCACATGTGGCTTCCCTAAAGTGGTCTTTATTACGCCTGGTCCTGCCCGCCGAGGCAGTATTTCGGGTTTCTCGGGTTACGACAGTCCTAACATAGCGGTTCCGAGGAATGGTGCGCAATGAACCGAAGCGTAAGAATTCATCAATGACCATACTTTGTTTTTATTTTGTTTGGTTTACGTTTGCGGCCAAGAAATCACTTTCATCGTTATTGTAATCAACTGTTTCCACAAAACTTTCTGTAACTCCTCCATTAGCCTCGGTTAATGATGGACTGCAACTTGCGTCCAAAACAACAATAAAATCAAAAGACGAACATCTGATTTCAAAGTGGTGTGGTGTAGTTCTGGTTCTATTCATATAGCCCGCTAAAAGTGAGTTTGTTACTGCATATTTGCACATAAAAAAAAAAAATGCTACGAAATTCAAATGCAATGCGAAGGCTGAATACCGCAAACAAAAAAACACTTTTTAAACAACTTTTAGTTTTTTACTTTTATTTTAAACAGGTTTTTATCGAATTATATGTCTTTATTTTAAGTCATTTTATTGAGTGTTCTATACAAATTATGTATTTTATAAACCCATGGAAAAAGATATAATCAAACATTTCCTCTAATTTCATGTAGTTTTCGGGAAAAATGCTATATTGAGATATGTGGGGGTACAAGTTGTTGACACCCGATATCTATTGTTTTTTTTTTTTTTTTTGGTCACTCATTTACACTATAGAATTACAGTAAATCCTCAACCTTTTCCACTTTGCCTCACAAGGAAGGGAAAATAAATTGAGTCCAATGAATCATTCCGTGCGTACCCCGCTTAAGACTAACTTTTTGTGTGTCTGGTTTCTGGCTTGGGCGTCGTACGTTCCTCCTTTAAGATCGAGATTCAAGTCGTTCAGTATTCAGATGAGATGATTTCCAACTCTACGACCGAAGTCAAGGTTATTGTGCCATCAGTTACGGCAGGTGTCAGGAGCCCGCTTAATACACTGCTCTCTCGCTCACACACGCAAATCACTACGTGTGCCTCATCGCTGTCAGGGGTGTGGAGGACACCGTACGCGCACACACACACACACACACACACACACACTGAGAGTAATTTGTCCAATATTTTGTTCCGGGCATTGTGCCCATTTTCAATATGCTAAGCACACGGGGATAAGAGTCACTCCAGAAGAGGCAGCTCACTTCTGTCACTTACTGCTTTGTTCGGCTTCCTCAAGACGGACTGTAAACAACACTCGGACATCATCTGTGAGTTTGGAGACATCATTTCTGCTTCCTCATGCAGTCCAAATCAATTGAAGACTCAAATATACCCTGTTGATCATTGCGCTGTTTGCTGCGGTTTGTTTTCATTGTCCTCTTGAAGAAGGACCATTATTTGCCGTGGGTTGTTTGCATGTCCCGTTTCAACCGATGCATTCAGAGGGGGTGCGGTTTTTGCGGTATTCTGAGTTACCAGTGGATAAACAAGAGCCTCAAACTGCAGCGAGCAGAGACAAGTCAGAGTGAGCTGAAATAGGCGGGTACCGTTCAATGGAAATGTCACTGCCCCTTTTTGATTTAAGTGCACCTTTGAGAGTGCCCTTTTATCATGGGAAACTGGAGGCACACCTATGCAAGAATCATGCTGTTTTATCAACATCTTGATGTTAGAGCCTGATTAATGTGGGATTTTTGGGGCTTGGGTTAGGAAATAAGGAAACTAGGAACTAGGAAATAAGAACATTGATATACATACATAAGATCCTCATTATAATTCAAGGCAAAGGAGCAGAACATACAACCCCCCCCCCCCCCCCCCAAATAAATACATAAATAAATACATTCAAAGCTGGAGTATGTAGCTACCAAGATTTGAATTTCATTTTTGAATTTATGGTCAAGAGCAGGGATGTCAAACTCATTTTTGTCATGGGCCACATTGTATTTACGGTTTTGGGAAACCATATAAAGGTTTAGTCACCTTCACATACATGTTTTACTTATACACAGCGCATAACAAATTGATGGATAACTAGTTCTAAAATCAGAAGCCAAGAATAATGACTGTTATTGTGGATTACATATGACAATTTGAGATTTTGCTTCAGACTTTAGCGAGCATTATGGAATTTGACATGCTTGATTTGCTTTCGCGGGCCACATAAAATGAAATGGCAGGCCAGATCTGGCCCCCGGGCCTTGACTTTGACACCTGTGGTCTAGAAGGTTTGCGTGCAAATATTAGCTGTGATCATGACGTCACTATTGCATTAGTGTAGGTTGGCTCATTTTCCACTTGGGTACGGTAAGGAACCAAACTCCGCCGTAGACCAAAGACCGCCTGTTCATGTTCGGCAGCAGTGTGAATGACTATTAGCGATCCATCTTCCCAGGTAGAAAATTGACTTTTCAATAAAAGCTTTAGCTGGATGTCTCATTTTCATGCCGAACTCACAAGCATGCGCCAGTAGTCGTTGGATTCTGTACAGTATGTTTATGTTTCCAATTTCAACAACTTTTCCAATAATACTAAAATGAGTGAGCCTGCACTATGGCCGTGTTTGAGCTCTTTTCCTTTTGGTTACCATCCAGAATAGGCAAAAAAAACGAAAACTGGTGGCATTAGACACGGTCAAGAATAAAAAACACCAAACGTTTCATTGTTGTTTTGTTTGTCTTGGCTGCCTTTATTTTGTAGATAGGTTACTTGGTTTTGCAGTACTTGCATAGCCAATGCTGTTCAGGGGTTTGTACTTTGTATTTAAAAACAAATCCAATGGGAAGGTATTAAATGCACTGGCCGAACATCCTCTGAACACTCTGAGAAGAGTCAATGCTTAAAAGTAAATCTTGACCTCTAATGAACCAAAGTGGAAGCATTCTCAGTGTGACGTTTGCCTTGCAATCGGCCGTCACCTTATTGGCAGCAGAAACAGAACAGAAGCTTTGCCACAAATAGCCCTTTTTTTTCCCTCCCCTCCAAATTCCAGTTATTGTTCATTCCCTCCTTGGAATAATATAAACTAATTAAAAAAAAAAAAAAGAAACACGCGCTCCAGCCTTCTGTCATCTGTTAAACAGAGAAAGTTGTTAAATATTTGAACGTTTTTGAAGGGCCCTCTTGCAACATCGCAAGGCGACCGAAGCGCAAATTAATTATTTGTAGTTGTTACACGGAAGCCGTGCATAATGCATTCATTTTCCCAAAGATGTCGTTGCGTGTATGCTTCTGTGACTTTGTCTGCAAACTCACACACACACGTACAAAAAAAAAAAAGAAAGTCATTTTTCTTAGATTATTTTGTCTAAACTGGAAGCAACAGCTCCTTATTTATACTCATGACCAGATTTATTTCAATCAGATCATTAAATCTTTGATTTTTCTCACTAAATGGCAACTGAAACAGAGAAATACTTCCTTCCTCTTTTTATACCCTAAGGAAATAAAAACATTTCTGTACACTCCACCCAGGTTTGCACACCACAAGTGTGTCGGCTGCTCGCTGACAGCCACTGTAACTGTAGTTTTATAACTGGAGTGCCATAAATCCAAACAAGTTGAATGCTCCAAAATATAATACAGTACCGGTATTGTATTCTTAATATTTTAAAACAAACAAACAAAAAAAAGACAAATATTTAGATAAATATTTTTGGTAAAAATATTGGGGGGGGGGAAATTTTAGGGCAGATACAGAAATATTAAAAAATGAATAGACAATCAACAAAGAGGGGGGATGATTCATTGAATATTAACTGAATGAGCCGGCTGCAAAAGTAGTAGTAGCTCCTAACCCAAAAAAGTATACTGTGTTTTTCGCGATGCGAGCTATAATGCAGGAGACACAATATGGCAACATCACATACAGTAGCTGCCTACTGGGTGCCCATAAAGAGGGAGCAGGTGTTGGGGTTTCGTCCATTAACTACCCCCTTGACACACCAGATCCAAATGCGAATGCACGAACACACGTTTGCAGTACACATGCTATCTGAGTCACTCTGGCCAAGCTTACTTCCTCTTGATGATGTAATTCATTAGCCATTCCAGCAAAAGCACCCCATGATGGGTGAAGTCATTCTCGTGTGTGAGTGTGTGTGTGTGTGTGTGTGTGTGTGTGTGTGTGTGTATATATATATATATATAAGTGATCGCATTCCCACAAGAGCACCATCACACAGGTAGAGACATCCCATCTGTAATATAATATTTAAAGAAAGCAATTGACTTGTACCTAGTCCGTGGTTTACCCTAACATGACTAAATGATGTCAAGAAAAGATCATTTTAATCTGTTGTAATGAAAACAAAGCAAGTAAAGAGTGTTGATATGAGTCCTGGCTTGTTGGTCAATATTACAGAAAGTAGACGATCCAGGACTGTCATGGCAACGAGTCGAAGCTATTTTGAAGCTGTGATACTGAGCATTGTTACTTTAAATCAATTCTCAGACATGTAAAAGATCAGCTCCATCCTATACGTTTTTTGGTGCCTTCAAATAAACATTTTCACTCCAGATTGTTTTTTCTATTTTTTTATTTTATTTTGGGAACGTGTTGACAGAGCTGCTAATCTTATTAGAAGACTGTGCCATACAAATGACGTTAAAGGTCAAATGTCGACATATTGATCTGCTGACGTCAACATCATTGACACTTTCTCAGTTTGTGTCCACAAGCCTTCTGGCTGATTAGGCAGTCCTTGATTCATTTTTGATTTGTTTTCAATTTTTTTGTTTTTGTTTGTTTATTTGACATTGTGTCATAATTTCAATGTACTGTAATTGATGGAGAGGAAATCACTCGCTGTCATTAGATGTCACAATCTTCTATTTTATTTCTATATATCCTATCCTATTTATTTATTTATGAAATAAATACAATGCACTGAAGCGCAGACAGCATATGATCAATAATACAGCGTTAGAGGCGACAACAAATGGCTATGTGTTCCCCGAAGCATAAATTTGCATCGGAGAAATTGTAACAAAGTCCAAAAGTACAAATCGTTAAAGTTTACCCGGAATCTGGCCCCAGCTTTCCTATTGCGTGTTCTCCCTGTGCCTGCGTGGGTTTTCTCCGGGTTCTCCGGTTTCTTCCTACATTCCAAAAACGTTTGGCAGGTAAATAGAGCACTCTAAATTGTAAACCTTGGAAGAGATGGTGAAAAATATTATTTATCATTTTTATTCTTTATTCTTTTTTTTTTTTTAATATTAAGTACAACTCTCATTTATTGTGTGATAATCTAATTGTAATGTGTATTTGTTACATATTTTGATGCATTTTTATGCTTTACGAAACATTTATGTCTGAATTTTTGGGGGGGGCTTGCAACGGATTAGGGCATTTACATGGAAAACACGTCTCTACTTACATAATTTTCTAGTTAAGAAATTTATTCCAGAACCAATTCATTTCGTAAATAGAGGTACCACTATACCTCAATCCTTCGAAGTAGGTTTGATGCTAATCATCTGTTCGGCTTTCAGCCTTTAGCTTTGCAAACTATTTCTGATTGCAAATTTTATTAATGATCATTGTAGACTGCTGTTATTTAAGGGCAAGGTGTAGGGGGGAGGGTGAGGGGGGGAGGCGGCTGCTGTGTCGCGGTGCCAAACTGAAACTGGTTGAGTTGGGTTTTGCAGGCGCGTGGTGAGACTGTTTTGATGTGAGAGCTCCGGCTGTCAAGTCATGTTTCATCAGCTCGCCTTTGTTGCTGCTTTCGGGACGCTTATGTTTGTGTTACAAAGACAAAAGGGTTTGACGCAGAGGAGGAAAATGAATTGAGCACAGTCCAAATGATTAGATGGGGATAGTATTTACTTTTGGGACGTCATTAGTTGTCTCGCAGTTGTTGATTTTCAACATCTGACCTTAATGTTGTGAGCGTGAGCAACCTTATTGGATAATCTGACAAGAGATATGTAAGACAATCCCTTCAAAGCTGAGTCTAATAGACTCAAATTGGCAACGAATGGTGCAACGAGCACAGCGCAGAGGGTGCGTCCCACTTGATCTTAATCACATCACCGTTCTCGCTGCTGTGTCCCGTTGTCATAAAATGAGCAGAAACCGCTTTAAAATTGACTTTTGCTTCGCTCGACCTGCCGCTTCCTGTCACTCAGAAAGCCCCCCGAGCATTGACGAGATCGGCTGTTGCGCCGCTCATTGGATTAGCGGTGTAATCACAAACCTGGCCTCGGCGGATTCACAGTCAACATGACAACCGAGATGAGTTTACTTTCATTTGAGATGGTGATCTGCCTAAAAGGGGCACTAGTCCTTGTCTGAAATGATCGATTAGTCCAGTTTTAAGAAAAGATCTGCTAAGAAGAAGTGAAATATAATAATTGTCCAAATCTCATTCAAAATCACTTCCTATCCATTTTACAGTGCTACATACAGTAATCCATTCTATAATACTTTTTGTAGTTCGACTGTGCAACTATCCATCCATCCATTTTTTGATCCTCACTAGGGTCGCATTTTGTTTTGCATGCGGAGCCTAAGTCTTCGGGACAGTAGCGGGGGACACCCTGAATTGGTTGCCAGCCAATCGCAGTCTCACGCGAACAACTCATCGCTTTACAGTTTGCCAAATTCTGTCTCACTATTTCTAAAAAGTATATATATATGTATATATATATGTATACATATATATATATGTATACGTATATATATATATATATAGATGTATATATATGCCCATATGTAGCCTGCCATGTATGTATATGTATGTGTATGTATGTATATATATGGTATATATATATGTATATGTATATATATATGTATATATATATATATATATATATATATATATATATATACACACACACACACACACGAAATAATTGTAAAAAAATGAAGATGACTACTTAATGGATTTTACTTATCGCGGGTTCTTTTTGGAACGTAACCCTCTGCACTGATAAATGATCACCGACGTAGTAAGTTTGCCATTCTGGATAATACCGGCCGCCCCTGTGCAACTATACTCATGAGTATAAGGTTGGCCCCTGCAGTGGATATAAAAATCTACACACCCCTGTTGAATTGCTGTTCTTGTGATGTATAAAAATGAGACCAAGACAAATACTAATCGTTTTAAGACCTTTTCCACCATTAGTTTGACTTATTAACCGTATATTTGAGAGTGTGGACGTGAAAATAAACAACTGCGATACACAACTCATGAGTTGTGTGAGTCAATTCAGGGATACCTCCATATACATGGCGGTTTGGTGGAGACAATCGCAATAATTTGATGGAGAGACATAAGGGCAGGAAGTAAAGCTTGAAAGAGAGATGAAAACAAAATATAAGCACGCCTGAAAACAAGAAGACATGAGTGAAAACTGAAAACATAAACAATGAGACATCAGTTTGCCTCCTGGATTCTAAACCAGGCATGTTCAATTTAATAAAAAAAAAAAAATGTCCATAGCTGTGAAATTGAGTGTGAATAGTTGTTTGTCTGTGTGTGCCCTGTGATTGGCTGGTGACCAGGAAGTCAGCTGGGATAGGCTTTAGCTCCGCCCTATGTATTCCATAAAGCAGATGCACTATTATAGTTTAAAGTTGAACAATTTCATGTAAAAAAAATAGTTCCAATTAGAAACTCCCTCATTTTTTAAATAGTTAAATATTAGGCTATACGGTATGGTGATTATGTTGCTGTAATTGCTTGAAACCACTTCAAGTCTGTAAATGAGCTGCTGCTCTTTTTGAATAAATGAATGCAGTATTTTTATGCACTCATTAGCACAATTTTCAATCATGCCCATGTCGCCACTAGCATTTTTTTTTATGTATGTGTGGCAAGTCTAATGTGCTTCCTTTTTTCTCTTTGTTGCCAGAAGGATCTTCCACTGCCACGGAAGAGTAGCAGGTATGTTCTTGTTTTGTATGTTTGTTTGTTTGTTTTTTTGTCATTGCACATGATAATAATGCTTTTCAGTATATATTTCACTTGCCATTTTCTGCATTGCATGGGAATTTCAATTCAAGAGCAGACAAACTGGAGGAGGCTTGGCCTGCTTTATTGAGATGTTATTGAATGAAGGACCACAAGGACCCTGAGCCACTTGGGGGCCCTGTTGTGTAATTTGAGGGTTCATTATTTGCTGTGCTGGTCATTTTGTACACCTCGAATTGGTTAACTCGCAAATATCTCAGTCATATTTAATATTTGAGTGGATGGGCCTGATAAAATCGTCGCACATACGTAGGATAATTATGGGCAATCCTTGGGATTTTGCTTCAGAACACAAATCAACATCTATGACATTTTGGCAGTTTAAATCTCCCAATTATTTAAATTCCCAACACCTTTATGATGACTAATCTTTTAGAGCCAAGGAGAGAAAAGGAGCCAAAATGTTTGGAGAGCAGTGAGCGATATGTGATTTATACTTGCGCACTTTTTTTTTGTTTTTTTAATGAAAGGATTAACCAACTTTCCCTCGAAATGTCACATTTAAAGCCAGAGATTAACATTCGACGACAGCTTCGCAAAGCCGGATAACAGTGATAGAGACGTCGTCTCTACACAGGTGGATTTTGTCATGTGAATTCCCCGCCATCCTTTTTTTTTTGCTCCATTTCCAGACGAGAAGGATCCTGACAAAGATGATTAAAATGCCTCCCAAAAGACACATGGGAAAAATGAGGATGAGCATCATACTAGAATTAACATGAGAACATTGGCTGCAAGTTTAACTTTGTTTTTCATCTATCCATAGTGGATCTAAAAGTCTACGCACCCCTATTTGAATGTTTTTGCGGTGTAAAATAAAAGAGGCCAAGATGGATAATTGCAAAACGTTTTCCACAATTAATGTGATTTATAATCCATATTTCTGGATCTGAAATATGGATATAAAAAAATGTCAAGACACCATGTCATGAGCACGTCGCTGACCTGTTTTGGGTGGTTGGTCATGTGACTTACCACATCTAGCGGAATTCACTCTTGCCAGTGAAGTTGTCACTTTCATTTCCGTTGACAGCAGGAGGTGATATTGCTCAACATTTTGGCTCCCTGAGACTGATGAAAACTGAGAAACGATTCCATTTAATTCTCATCAGAATAATGTGTTTGACTGTTTCTTGGCCCCCGAAAAATTGGGGTTTAATTCTCCTCTAAGTTGTATTTAGTCTTATTTATTTATGTATTAAACACTCGTGTGAAAATTAAAATGTTAAAACGATACTTAAACATTGCCTGTATAATGAAAAAAAGGGTTTTATGATTGGGCAGTTTTTCCCTGGAACAAATTAAATGTTCATTATTTCCTACGGGACAGTGGATTCGAAATTCAACAAATCAGAAATCAACCAGCACAGCGTAAACAGACGCTGACTTTACAAGTTTCAATTGCCATTTTCTCGAAGTGTGCATGTGTCTCTGTCCGTGGTCCTGAAACCCATTGTGTAGCCGTCACGCCTCTTTCTACTTCTTATGTGAGAGAAAGATTTGAGTTCCCCGCTGCTAGATAACAGCCACAAAAATTTAAACCAAATTGACTGCGCGTCTTTTGTCTGCTACAGAAAAGCTGACTTGAAAAACAAAGACAAATATGGCGGCAAGGGGAGTGTGTGTGTGGCGGGGGGGGGGATTAATCCCCTGAATATGCTTATCATTTGGGGTGTGAGAATCAATTAAATCTTTTTTTGAAAATTTTGTAGCCCACAGCCATGAATACATTTTATTACTGCTCCCTTGTTCTTCGACTGCTTATCATATAAACCGTGGAAGCAATTGAGGATGTGTGAATGCATGGCTAAATACATTATATGCGCTTGTGTGTGTGTGTGTGTGTGTGTGTGTGTGTGTGTGTGTGTGTGTGTGCGTGCGTGTGCGTGCGTGCGTGCGTGCGCGTGTGTGTGCTATTTGTGTTAGTATTCTGCGTACACCTTGAGGGCAGAGGTGCTGTCTGGCAACAAGAGAGTCTGTCGATGCAGACACTTTGCATCTCGATGCATGAGTAATTACGACCCAGCTTCACTTTTC
This sequence comes from Hippocampus abdominalis, assembly GCA_018466805.1. Classification (NCBI taxonomy): domain Eukaryota; kingdom Metazoa; phylum Chordata; class Actinopteri; order Syngnathiformes; family Syngnathidae; genus Hippocampus; species Hippocampus abdominalis. The sequence goes on from CM031700.1 coordinate 2,140,041, forward strand.
CTGCCTGATTGTTGCGCGTCTGTGTGTGTGTGTGAGTGTGCTGGCCCGCTGTGTTTTGCCCGTGGCCTTTGACTTCCAGCATATGTCGCAGTGGGAGTTTGGGAGGGAAAAAAAAAAAAACTCACTTGGGTCATCTGATGGGTGGAGCTCAAGTGTCACTTTATTCGAGGGTGAGCCACAGATATGCAATTATTGAGCTATCAAAAAAAAAATCTTGTCTTGCCGTCTTCATCATATCATGACACCCGCCACTCTCTATGACCACCCCTCCCTTCTATCACCACCATCCGCCGATATTTCTTCTCCACCATGTATATTTCATCCATTCCTACTCCTACGTTAGAGACGACATCCATTATTCAATTAGTCCATTCGGCACCACTGTGCAACTGTCGACCCGCGTCAGCTTTAACGTTTGCTGGGTTTGTTTAAGCTCGGGAGTTGTCAGGCAGTGTGTGTGTGTGTGTGTGTGTGCGTGTGTGTGTCACACAAAATGATGCTTCACTTAGTGTCACACTGCTGAGCTGCTACTGTGACATGTATGACAGACGATAGCAGAGCTCGTCCTAGCTGACATTTTACTGTGGGGGTGGGTGCATTATGAGCAGAAGATTGTTTCATTAAATCAACTAGTACGAGAAAAAAAATACTCAACTCATCTTTATTTATAGGTTTGTTTTGTGTGAGCGTGAGTGCTCCGGGGTTCTCCCGATAGTTTTGGTGTCGGATTTACTGATTACAGTACCCTGCATTTTTTAAGACGCAAAGATTTTGAACAGAAACTGTAGACAAGCAAAATTGTAACGCCAATGCTAGTGCTCAGGCAGTATCAAAGGTGAGACTATTATTATAGACTAGGTCCACGTGACAGATTGTTTTCTTATCCCAAGCCACTGAGCTATCAATATGTTACTGAGGCTCTTGTTTTAAGTTGATAGGATGCCAGGATGTCGCTTCAAAGAACACCGATGGTCTGAAACCTAAAAATAGTTAACATCCCGGCCAAATTCTATTTGAAATTTGAATCTGTTATGTAAAATGGCTGCATAACAAAATTTCTTCGACACATGTAAGGGGGAAAATGTATCATGCTTCAATGAACCAAGGTTGAGCCACACTGAGGGTGAAGCGAGGTGGTGGCAGTATCATGCTTTGGGGCTTCTTTTTTTTTTCTCAGCTAGAACTGGAGCCTTAATTAGGGTGGAGAGAATTAGGAAGTTCAAAATCGCAGTCAGTATGTGTAAAAACCTTCAAGTTTGTCCTAGGAGAAGGGAAAAAAATGGGGGTGGAGCTTAGCGAACATCCGAATTTGATGTGGGATTAATTTGGAGGCAGTTTAAATGATGGCTGGTGGGTGTGTTTAAATGTGATTGGCTGAAATCACATGTCCAGATATATGTGATGTTTAGATTGGAACTTGAGTTTTCTTCATAAGTCTGAAACGTGTCTTAAAGGCCAGTCCTGTTGAAGAAGAAGAAGTGGCTTCAAATGAAATATGAGACGCGTAGGATTTATTCATCTTGACAAGATGACCATAACCGCATTGTCAGTACGCTTGACATCGGGTTACATCAGCAATTTGGCTTCAGAATTCATTTTCAATTCATCATGTTGCAAATTGACTCCCACCAGGTGTTTCATTCATTTGAAAAAAAAAAAAGTGCCACCCTGCTTTCCTTGTGCCAGCAAGTCAAAATGTGCACAATAACACATGCGCCCCCCCCCAACTGAAGCCGCTCAGCACCCCCCCCCTCTCCAGCACCCCGCCCGCCCCACGCTGTCTGTCCTCAAATTAATCTCCGCTCGGCTGCTTGCTCCGTCATCTCTCCACTGCCTCCCTCTCGCATTCTCCCGTCTCGCTCTTTCATCTTTTCGATAGTGTTGGTGCCCCCTCCCTTACGTCTTTCCCTCCGTCTGTCGATCCCCCCTCTTTCATCCACCCCTCCCTTGCTCCATCTCTTCCCGGCTTGGTGCACACAATCCAGGGGATGCAGCCCTCGTACTCTAAACTCTTGTCTCTTGCCTGCTTCACATCTCTGAATCTCGCTCTCTTGTGACGTGTGTGTGTGTGTGTTGAACTGACATGTGGGCTGTAGCGGTTGCCTCTTGACTGCCTCCGTGTGTCCGTGTGTGTGTGCGCGTGCTTGCATTTGTGTGTGTGTGTGTGTGTGTGTGTGTGTGTGTGTGTGTGTGTGTGTGTCTGTGCGTGTGTGTAAGTGGAGGCTCAGTTGCGCTCATGTTCACCTGCCAACACGGCCTCTGCTGCTAGCGACATGTTTCGACGCACAAAAAGGTAACGTGTCTGTTTTGTGTCTTGCTCTTGTTAGCATTTAGCTTGCTGCGTGAACTCTGTGTGTGTGTCTGTGTGTGTGTGTGTGTGTGTGTGTGTGTGTGTTTTATTTTCTGGTGATATTTCCATTGTCCCTGCCAGCTATCTTGCTGTCTCACAGTTGTCTCCATTTAGCTCAAGCGATACAGTGTGTGCGCGGGTGTGTGTTGTTGTCGTTTTAACAGGCCCAGTTGCCTCTGTGTGATAAATATAACACGGAGATACGGACGACAACACTTCAGTTGCATCATGATGATCAAGCTTGTGTGCGCGTGTGTGTCTATTCTTGCTTATTTTCATTTGAGTTTGAAATGAAGGCGTAGGAGTGAACAAATAAATCAAATTCAAATCAAGATCATAATGTAGTGGAATGCAGTTGTCAAATTGCAAAGGCTGTCATTTTTGTCGGGGGGGGGGGGTTGATTTTCGGTCGTTTTTTTTTTTTAATTTACATTGTGTCGAGATAAGTGAAGTCCTTAAGTCCAGTCCACGTGTTCACTTATTGTTCCATGAAACATGAAAAGTTGAAGTGTTAAAGCCACAGATGTGTTTAAATTATTGTCATTTGATTCATGACTGACTGACTTGTGTTTACGGCACACTTGTCCGGTAGAATTTCATCGAGTCAATGTTCTCAAGTTGCCGCAATTAAGTTTGAAGACTGCAAGTGAAAATGTTTTGTAAGCAACACCTCGAATTGAAATAGATGAATAAAATGTTTTTCATGTTAATTTGTGGATCGATTGCCCTTTTTTTTAGCATCAGCCAATCTTCGAAAAACCAAAACCTTCATGAATAATAAATGTGATCATTTATTGTAATAAAAAACATTGCATTGTATTTTTTTTTTTTTTTAATCTTAATTTGGTCTTTTTCTGCAAAATTTATCAACAGTAATGTGAAAAAAAGCCTGAAGCAAGTGAAACGCACATTGAAGAAAGTAGACATACTGGCAGACACCGAACAAGCTTGGCAATGGGCTGTGGTTTAGCTTCAAGGTCAAAGGTCACATTTTCTTGTGTTGATGTTCAAACAGAAGTGCCAGTGTGTCCCCACACAGATGGGAATACAATATGTGTTAGCGTTGGGTATTTTTAATGTTCTTCATGAGTGGCATGACCAAAGGTGTGCTTGACCGTGTGTATGTGTTTGTGCGCTAGCATTTTGAAGTCAAGGCATTATTGGCAGCGTCCAGGGGAGCGCTTGTGTAGTGGACAGCCAACGGCGAGCAGTGCAAGTGCTGAGAGTGCTGTCTGCCTGGCACCAATCCTGGCATTTTCCTCTCCCCCGGCACCGCTCGCTATTTTCTTCCCCCTTCTCACTGTGCCTCTCCTGTTGTTGCCTCTCCTCCACTCGAGACTTTCAGTTCTGGCCCCTCAAGTCCGCCATCTGTCACCTCTCTTTCTATTTCCTGGCCTCTCTAATAGATGATGCGTTTGCTAGCTCGGTGTGTTTGCTGTGCAATGGTAAACATCTCAAAGGGGATGTTATTCGCGGTGACTCAAACCAGCTCGTATATTTGGAACTCAGACTTTAGCTGCTGCTAAACGCTGGCAACAGGCGCCCTATAATACATTGTCAGCTAATTCAAGACAGAAATTAAAACTATCTCGGAAAATGTGGTATTTTGTTGGTCTGGACGATTAATCGAAATGTAATCGACTTTTCTTGAGGGTGGCACAGTCGTCTGCTGGTTAGCATGTCAACCTCGGAGGTGGAGGGTTCGAGTCTGGCTCCGAACTTCTTGTGTATAGCATGCATGTTAGCCCAGAAAAACATGCATGGCAGTTTAATGTTTTGTTTTTGTTTTTTTTAAATACAGTCCTTTGGTGCACCTAAATTTGTGGCCATTGAGTGTGTAAAAGAATAATGTTACTGTTAAGCTTTTATGGTAAACACATCATGAAGAAGAGAAGAGAGAGGTAATGGAAAGATGGGCGACAGATGGTGGACTTCAGGGACAGAATTATGAAGGAGAGGCAACAACAATGGAAGCGTAGGGAGCCGGCTAAAGTGGAAGGGGCGGGGGGGGGGGGGGGAATAATGAGACACATTAAGGTAGTGGGAAAATAAGCAACAGAGACCTCTGCACATCTCATGTTGCTAAATAAAGGTTTTTTATTAGCATTTTTGAATTTACGGTACTTGCTGATAATAATGGAAGAAAAGATGAAATTATCGTTCAGTTATTGCAAATCATGATGTGTGCGAGAGCAATAAATTCCAGGCTGGTTTCATAGCTGCCAAGACGTTACAAAACTAGATCAAATTGTCTCGTCCCCCCTGCTTGAAAGGGGGATTAACACAGTCAATAGGGTTCACCGCCAGGCCATTGCGAATGTCTGCAAAAAAAACGGGAAAAAAACTCATCTGAATCCTTTTTATGGCTTCTTGGATATTTCAGTTCATGCTAACTTTGCGCAACAAGGATGTTTTCCTGGCTGGCGTTGGGGTAATGTGTGCACGCTGCCAAACAGACTTGGTGAAAAGGAAGAAAATAACAGCAAACAACACAAAGGAAGAGGGAGCATGAGAAGTAGCAAAAGACAAGAGTGAGGTGGGATAAAAGGCACTGCCGCAGGTGATGTCTCAGCCTACATTTAAGAGAACCCCACCGGGGTTAACCGTATCCAGGACGATAGCCTTTAAGTCACTCACTCTGTCTGCTTGTTTGGCTGAATCCTTCCTGCGTCCGTCTTCTTGCCATTTGAAGTTGCTTTGTTTGTTGACACCATATCAAAAGCAGATGCCTATCAAGTGGTATAAAAAAATAAAATAAAATCCTGACCGTACTTCAAAGTGACATTGTTTGAACTCAATGATAAAAAAGAACAATGACATTAGCTGGCCAGTTGGCGCGCGCCAAGCCGCAATTTCTTCTTTTTCTGATGCTCCTAATGTGAATATAAAAAGTTTTTAATCAGAAAAAAATATATTTAAAAAAAACAGGACAAAAATGTATAATAATATTTTGTATTAATCGGTGTTATTTTTTTTTTACATCTGGGAAACGGTGTTGCCGCTTGTGGAGTGACTTACATGCAATTGGGGCGCCCATGGTGTCACTTGAAGTGTACATGGAAATAGGAATTGGGCACTTGGACCTACAGTGTAAATCCCGCCTTTAGCTCACTCCTTCCCGCTGCATGTTTTTCGTAGCAATTTAAACATTTTTATCATAGTATATTTCAGTGAAGAGTATTTTTGGGCCATTGATTTGTTTGTTTGTGAAGTTATCATGCTGCTGACCACGTTGCTATGACTCCTTTTTATTGACTGTCTGAAGTTTAACAATGTAGATATTATTTTTTTTTCTCTCTGCAGAATGTCCCCGGACATGCGTCCGTACATCTCTACGGTTTGTCGCACCTAATGCATATGTCCTGCATATGTTATACATCATTCTCATTGGCATGCAAATTACATTAGGATGGTGTACAGTATATTGCATGGCTGCTCTCTTAAATAACGCAGCTGCACCGATGTAACCAAGTACATGGAAACTTCTTTCCATCCTCGGCTCCTGTTGTTTGTACCATGACAGCACCATCTGTCGACGGCTGGTGTTCGGGTTAACCCAAACCACATCACACACAGTGTTTCTCTTTTGATAGTTTTACACACACACACACACACACACACAGACATACGCAATGCAAATGCTCCTGTCAGCCGGTACACTTAATTATCCGTCGGCGTGGGATTTGGGCAAGTTGCTATTTTTCACTTTCTGTGTTTGATTATTGCTTGTCAGTTGTTGTTTTTTTTTTCATGACTTGCCAAGTAAACAAACTGGTATTCTCTTCAGAATGATATACTAGCACCAGGAATTAGCATTTTTATATTGATAAAAGCCTCTCTTTTTTTTTCTCTTGCTCGCTTTTTTTTTCATTTGAATATTTTCTTAACCAAATAGATGAATAGAGGATTTCATGAGGAAACTGTTGCCCCAGCTGTGGATGTTGCACATTAGGTACAATAAGGACTGATCGGTAACCAGCCGTTAGTCAAGAGCGCCGCTAAAGGGGTACCCATGTCATGATTTTAATTTCCGCCCTACTTCCCAAACCTGTAAACACGCACTCAGGCAGTGAGAGAGAGAAAAAGAGAGAAGTCACCTGACAGGAAGTGCGTCTCGGTGGATCGATGGCTGAACGGTCAGGAAGTGTGGAGTGTCCTCTGTGCCCTGTGACTCAGCAGACGATCATCTTAGTGACTAGACTATTTCCATTTCCTCTCGGGGTCCAATGTTAATCCACTTTCAATTTGTCCGTTAGGTCCAGTCACATTTTTAGTTGACGGTATTTTCACTTTGATTTCCTCTTTCAAAAGTGCATAAATCTGGAATAATGAATCTCCATTAGGGATTGGCAATATGTCCTTAAAATAAAATATCCTTTTTTTTCCCGCAAAACTCTTAACTAGTAATTTGACGCCATTTATTTGACGCCAAAACAAATTACGTTGAGTTCTGTTTACTTATGTCATGATGATACATTTTGCGTACATGCTATTTTAACTATTTATTTTATTGGAGCTAAGTCGTAATTTGCGGCTCTCAATGGGAGCAAATTAATTCAAGCACAGCTTCTTTTCGAGGAGAGTCCACTATTTGAGGAAATAGTGGAATCATTTTGGGTCAGTTAATATGAGTGCGTTTTTTTTTTTTTTAATTCTTTTTTTTTTTTTTTCAGCTCCCATTTTACATTCACAGTCACGTCTGTAGAAGAGACCAGTGGCCCTGCGCAAGCTCAGTGCCTGCAGGGGGGATAATTGGTCGTCAAAGCTACTGTGCAAATCATTACCGCAGACTTAATCGTTGACCTTCCTACGGCACGTTTGCCATTGCATTAACCTGGTCGTTGACGGTCATGGATTGGGGGCAGTGAGTCACAATTAAGGCCATCACACCATTGTGTGTGTGTGTTTGTTTGTATTGTTTTTGCTTTCTCTCCGATGCCAGTCAGTCACTGTTACTGTTACTGTTACTGTACAGAGCTATTGTTTCAAAGGAAGTGACTTATTCATTATTTTGGCTTTTACTGATTTCACGACACTAGTGAGGATGAGCGGTTTGGAAAACGGATGGATGGATGATTTCATGACTTCAACCTCAGAGATAGGAGATCCCACCCCAGAGTCCCCAGACTCTGCTTCCTCAAAGATCTTTGTATTGTTCAATAAAAAAAAGCAGACGTGTTTGGTGAGACGCTTCTGTTAGGCCGAGTGAAACCCACCTCTTTTCAGAATGGTTTGGCACGGGCGAAGTGCGTGCGTGCGTTTGTTTACGGCCGGCAGTTTTCAATACAGCAGCACATAATCAACACTCTGGTGTCCGGTGTCTCATTGTTATGCAATAATCATACAGAAACAGCTTCCTCATGTAGCATCCATTGTGAGCAGACGAGTTTGTATTGTTCAGATAGAGAGCGAGAGAGAGAGAGAGAGAGAGAGAGAGAGAGAGAGAGAGAGAGAGAGAGAGAGAGAGAGATGTTCCTTCAATTTTTATGTTACTATGTTCATGTTAAATTTGGTGAAAATAAAACATATTACAGTTTGTTTGTACAGTATTTTACATATTACCTGCTCTCCTATTACATGTGTGCAGTTTATGGTGTGAAATTATAAAAAAAAAAAGTGGTTTTCTTGACTTGGAACGGATTAAACATTTTTACATTGATTCCAATGGGAAACACGGTTTCGGTTTTCGAACAATTCGGTTCTCGAACAGTCTTCTGGAACGGATTAAGTACGAAAACCGAGGTTTGACTGTAGATCTTTTTTTTTTTCATATAATTGTATTGTTTTCTAAGGAACAGTTTTTCAAGTCTGACATTGTGTAACGCGGACTCAGTGGCAGCCCACAACCGCCCCACACAATGGCTGCATGCGTAGTTGGCCATGATCAATCGCACTCCATCTCCCTGACAGCACCAGTGGCCACAGCACTAGTCTTCTGTCACACAAACACACTGAGCCCACATGATGGATTGCACAATGGATTATGATGGATTATACAACTGGCAAGCACATAAGACAAACACAAGCAGACTTTGTTGTCCCAGCACACTTGCGGTGTTGTCATTGCGGGATGAGATCACATTTTGAAATTCAACTCTGGTGATTTCTATTTCTCGTTGTTGTGAAGACATACGAGAGCGTTTTTTGCCTTTCTCGGGGTTCAATTTGAAATGTGCTGCCACGGTTTCACGCTTCCCCTGCCGTCACCTCTTCCTCCTTCCTGAGGCATTGTTCCTCATCTTCCGTCTCGGTCAATTAATTGCACATCGAGAAAATGTCTTGTTCATTAAGCTCATTTGATTTGAATTTGTTTGAATAATGTCAAGGTGGAAGGTCTTTTTAATAGCACGTCGGTTTCACAGTGCAGAGGTAGATCCCAAATCCGGTTTCCTCCCACATTCCAAAAACATGCATTCGTTGGGCACTCTAAATTGCTAGGTGTGAGTGTGAGCGTGGATGGTTGTTCGTCTCTGTGTGCCCTGCGATTTGGAACTTTGCTTAGGCTGAAGTGAGGATGAAGCGGTTCAATGGTGGAAGGTCTTTTGTTTGGATTGAATCTGTTTTCAAGTCTCACTTTAAATGTGTACGGATTCCCCCACAACCAGTAAACACTTTGCCTTAACTTTGACATCAATGATGGACACACATGGTCTGACAGGATATCTGAGGAACGTGATAGTGTCAAACGTAGCTTTCACAGATTGGCGAAAAACTCATTGTAGGGTCATAATAGTGGCATTTTGTATTCAGCGTGAAGTTTGACCAAAATAAATCTTCACTTTGTGCACGTTGGAATGAGTCACGGCTACTTGTTGATGCTACTGTGCGGGGCTCCCGTAGACAAGATGATTGATGAATCAGCAGCCAAGACTACACAAGAGCCTGACTGGACTGTGCTCCAGTGATTCCGCCTTTCAATGTCAGCAAATGTAAATGCGCATTTACGGGATGTGAAGGTGAAGTATGGAGTGGAATGAAAAATAATTGGGTTTGTATGGACAGCAATAAAGGGAGGTTGCCTCATGTTTTTGTCTTTCTCTCCATCCTCTCTCCTCCTCTCGAGCCACTGACAGTGCATCCTGCTCTCCATCTCGAGCTAATGCATTTCTCCTAAATATTTCAATATGCCGCTCCTCCGTTCTGCAAGTCTGAACACGTGCTCCCTTGGCCAGAGCCACAGAGGCGTACTGACACCGATAAAATCCCACTCTGGTTTTTTTTTTTTTAATGTCTCGCTGTGCTACAGCAAACAAGACTCCGAAGGAAAGAGAGATAAGGGAGGAGAACGTGTGGGAGGGCTTCCAGACAGTGGGGTATAGATTCCAAAGATACAGACTTTGCGTCTCGTTTGAGATATAAGAAGAAATGTGTGGTTTCTTTTCTTGCACTGGCCAAACAACTGGAGCAGGCCGATGCATTCATCAAGTTTTAAGTTGAGTCGCTGAACAAATGAGATACTAACCAGACATGAATTTTTCTCCGTTATAGAACCACTAAGATTATCGAAATAAAAAAATTGCATAGGACAGTGGTCCAGTCGGGAGCAAAAAGTCTTTATTCCCTTGAACATTTATTATACAAGATAAGGGGAAAGGTCTTCTGGCCTCAATTGATTAATCAATAAAAGTATGCATAAGAAACGTCAGTACAAAGAATAGTTATAATAGTTTTTTTTTTTAGTCAAGTCAAATTTATTTGTATAGGTCTTCATCACAAAAGTGGCTTCACATGTTGCCCACAGTTGACAAATATGAAGACCTCCCCCTGTTCTTAACCCCCATGCAGTAATTATCCCAAAATTGGACATTTGGGACACTTTGGACGATTTTGGACTGTTGGACAAACGGATACCACAGACAAAACAGTGAGAAATAACTCCACGAAGCTGAAATTTTGCATAGGATGTATATCTATGTCTTGGCCAATTCCCACTGAACATTTTGAGGGGTTGAAAGTGAAAACAAATTAAAAGTGAAAAAAGTTGTTGCACATTGGAAGAGGGACATTTTTGGGACGTATTACCCTTCATGCAGCCGCTTAAAAATACTGCATGAGGGTTAACCCAACAAAGAGGCAAGGAAAAACGGAGAAAAAAAATCTGGGGGGGAAAAATAGACCTTGAGAAGGGGCCGCAGATGGGGGAGAATCCCCCTTGCAGCCCTTGTGGGCAACATTTAACACAATTTGCTGCAATAAAGTTTTAGAAAGAGTGTAAGAGCCCATTTGGTAAAATGAAGTGCTGCAGGAAGTCGTAGTTACAACTGTCGTTAGTTTTTAGCTCAATTTGATTTTAATTTTTGTTTATTTATTCTTTTAGTTTTAATTAGTTTTGAGAATGGTTTTCATTAGGTTTTTTTAAAATGCTTCATTTTAGTGTAGTTTTTATTAGCTTGCCCTATGATTACAATCCAGCTCACTCGCTAGCCTAATAAGGACAAGCGCTCCAGAAAATGGATGGCAGGGTTGGAATATTACACACCTTAATGTTTCCTTTTACTTACTTACTAATTATAGGGTGTAAATCATGGTCAAAGCGGATATAATGTGGTTCATTTTTCATTAACATCATGTTATGTTTTCACACGAGCACGCGTGTAAGTGCTGTATGCTCATGCGAATTGATTTGAACACAAACACAAGAGTCACACCAGTTAGTGAGTGATGCATTTGTGGTTGTGTTGCAGTTGCCGCACGAGTAACCGGAAAAGCCTCATCCTGACCAGTACATCTCCGACCCTGCCCAGGCCTCACTCCCCACTGCCTGGACACATCGGTCAGTATAGAAAATAATACGCTTGTGAATTACCATCACGTTGACGTTTCATGCTATGCAAAAAAAGTACTGTAGTCCATCTTCTTTGGTCGCCATAGCAACAACAGTGATGCTATTTTCTTTGTAACAAGGCATTACTTAGATTTTATTATTTATTTTTTTTAGAGGCTAAGATTACTGAATACTGCAATCTTTTGCAGGAACAAATCGGCACAAAGTCTTGATATTTACCACGCATCTTCTTTGAGATCATAATCTGCCCAAAATGCATGTTTTATCGACGCTACAAGCAGCAATGACAACTTTTACTTCCCTCATCAAGTTTGTGAATATGATGACCTAATGTCTGTTTACTTTGCTTGAAAATGTCCCCGAAAATCTCCCCAACTCGCATGATATTCATTATATACTCACAATTTTATTCCCACTTTGAATGTGGGGAAACCAAAATATTAGACGGAGCGCCCCAGTTGATACTGTTGTTGTTTTCTGTATGTCACTAGGAAGCAGCCCATTGGACAGCCCACGCAACTTCTCACCTAGTGGTCCCGCCCACTTCTCTTTTGCCTCTTCAAGAAGGTTTGCATCTCTTTTTTTTTATTGGAAAGGGCTAACGCTGTGAAATTGTTGATGGGATTAATTTCACATGCACAGTGAAACAGGAGGTGATAATACACACATGCAAAGGGGGACTGGTCCTCTTTTATCGACTGTGTGCGTGTGTGTGTGTGTGTGTGTGTGCTACTTAAACTGATAACAAAAATGACTCTCCAGCGCATGATGGCATTTTTGCCGCTTCTTTTCCTTTGTCTCCCTCAGGCCTGATGGTCGTCGATGGTCACTGGCTTCGCTTCCATCCTCAGGATATGGCACCAATACACCCAGTTCAACGGTAAGAGTTCATCAGAGGGGCTTAAAAGAGCACACTTGACACTTATGTGAGAGATTATGCCAAGTGAAGCAGGATGGCTGTTTGTATATACAGTGATCCCTCGTTATTTCGCAGTTTGTTTGTCCGGCGGATTTTTTCAAACATATTCATAAAAAAGTCCGCAAAAAGTCTGCAAACATTCTGTGAGAAGCAGCGAAAGTCAGCAAAACAACAGCGAGTCACATAGAGCAACATATACAGAACTACATACGTATATGTTTACTGTATTTTTTTATTCATACACTCACCTAACCTAACTTATCCATGTTTAAATCTATTAGTATACAGCATGAAGTAATGTTAATTACTACAAAATTTACTTCTTCACATCTGCAAAACATAATGTGAAGTTTGCAAGCTGAGCCAAGATCGGTCGTGACCTGAGCCCTGAGTACTTGTGATGTCATTTTCAGTGGACAGCAAGTGACAGTATGCATTTTTGAAGGTGTTATTTGTACATGAAATATAATGAAGTATCTAATTCATTGTAGACAAAATCTAAACTTTTTTTTTTGCTGCTGAAAATTGCAAAATGATCCTTTTAACGCTTTTAGGTGTTGTGCTTTTTGTTCTGTGAAGCACATTGAGTTGCCCGGTGTATGAAATGTGCTATATAATTAAAGTTGCCTTACCTTGCAAAATACATTTTAATTATTTAGTTTCGGGGTGGGGGGGGGGAAATGAATGCAACAAATAAGACAGGGCTCTTGATGCTCGGTTGGCCCAAATAACGAATGCAGCTGGCCGTGCTTGGCCTGCGGGCCACCATTTGCTCACCCGTGCCTTCGAGTGCCTCTTTCCTTCTGGCAAACTGTATTTGATTTCAGCATCTGTTCAACATAATTTGTGTCCTGTGCATGAATATTTATCTCCTCTAAAGACATTTGCGTGTTGTATACATTTTCACGTGTGAAATCACTTGCCGTTACGCCGTTCATCTCGCCGTGCTCTGAAGTCGCCTGTTCCGCTTGTTTCGTTTCGCTTTGAAAGCATTTCACGCTCCACGAGCCTCGGAGCGCCACGCGCGCACACAAAAACACAGAAGAGCATGGAAAAACTTTTAAAAAATACCTCATCAGTTGCCAAGAAATGATTGACCTGATTTTGTCTGCGCGCGTTCACTCGGTCATCTTGGAAAAGAAAAAGAAAGAAGAAAAAAAAAAAAAAGCGGGGCAGAGATAATTGAAATGAATTGTGCCTCGCAGTCACAACGTGTTCCAATAAATTTCCCTACACCTCACTGTGTTCCCTCTGGCGTGGATAGTTAGGAAGAGGAGTGGGTGGCACAGAGGTGATTAGAAGATCATTTTGGCAGACATGTCATGAGCTGTTGTGTAGCGTTATGCTAACTGAAAATCTGCTGTTGCCTTGGCGTCTTTTCACTGGTTTTTTTTTGGTTTTTTTTGTGTGTCATCACAGTGCTGTATAAACCGCTACTTCGATTCTAGCTCCCGTTTCACTCATCATGCAGTCGATACATGTTCCTCTCCACTTCCTGCTTCATTCCTTCTTGCCTATTGGAGCCATTACTAGCCTGGTTAGCCACAGCCTCGGCCCCTGCATATTGATGAGAGCAGATGAAAGGTGTGCACGCTGGTGCGGGGAGAATTCATACGTCTTCTTTAAATGCATGCATAAATTCTTCTGCAACGGGAAGTAGCGCTGCGTGTAGCGTAAATAAGAACCTCTTTGAAAACTTGACACTTTTAACCTTCTCCTTGGTAAATATGAGAAAGATCTGCTGTATATTTTGCTCATATAAATCCGGGCAGGGCAGCGCAGCGGATTAGTGGGTTGTCTTCGTCACAGTTCTGAGGATGAGGGTTTGAATTTCTGTTTCTGTGGAATTTGCATGTTCTCCCTGAGCTTAGGAGGTTTTTCTCAGGGTGCTCCGGCATCATCCGGCATCGGTGTTAAGTTCACTGAATACTTTTAATTTTCTTTGGATGTGAACATGAGTGTAAATGCTTGTTTGCGTCTTTGTGCCCTGTGATTGGCCGACCGTCTGTCCAAGGCATACTCCGCATTATAGATAATCAATGGATGGATAAATTAAATTTTGAATATAGCATTGCAGACCTATTCATTTAAATAATAGTTCATTACAAAATAAAATGACAATGCAGGCATCATGGGTTCAGTTCCCACGCAGTGACAGTGTGATTGCGCAAGTGAATAGTTGTCGGTCTCTATACGTGCCGTGTGACTGCCCAGCGACCAGTCTGGGGTGTAGTCGGCCTTTTGCCTAAAGCCAGCCGGGTTAGGGTCCAACGCCCCACAACCCGGAACAGGAAAATGAATGGATGGATGTTTATATGGTCTGGAGCCTATCCCAGCTGACTTGAGGCACATATAAAACCATCGGCACTCACATTCCCACCTATGGGCAGTTTAGCGTCATCAAGGATTCTCACATGTATGTTTTTAGAATGTGGGAGGTAAATTAGGTTACCCGCAAACTCCGCACAGGAGTTCAATTTCAACCAAGGATCTCTCGACAGTGATGCGGATGTGCTCAAAACCGAAGCCCGAGGGGAGGTGGACGTCTTGCCCCATTTTGACTTGAAGTTACCAAAGGAATCAAATTTGCACGATTTCCAGCGAGTCATTCTAAATGCAGCCAAGTGACGTTTTGTGTTGGCGTGCTCTGATGTAGGCACTGCACTGTGGAATCGTTTGAAGATGAAGGTTGAAATGAGGATGAAAGATGTGGAGGCACATTCGCGGACTGTGCTCGGTTGCTTTCTTAAGTACCCTGTGGCGTTTTCCTCTATATGTCCATTGGGGAGGATCTGGGAAGTTTCTGCGACCGGACTTCCTGCATCCCTTGTCATTATTGCACTCTTCAGCATCCAAGTGGCTGAGAGCAGTTTCCTTAACAGCAGAAATCATTGTGTGGTCAATGCCAAGCATGACATCCCATTGGGGAGGCGCGTTCATTCATTCTCCTATTGATCCAGGTTGGCGTTTTCCCCGCTGAGCTGGCAGAAAAGTCGCTCTCAACCCCTCCGAAAGGCAGCAGGCCACTTTTATTGTATGAGGCTGTTTCATTCCTTGCACATTTTTTTACCTTTATGTTCGTCTACTCTTCTGCCCTTCTTGATATTTCTTCTGTTCGTTCACCGCTCTCCATACTACCTCGTGTTCATTTTTTTTTACACCCACTCACATGACGGTACACTGCGTGCTTTCCTTTCCTCCTCCTCCTCCTCCTCCTCGCTTCTCCGCTCCCTCATTCACATCAATTATTAGCCGCTTCACCGGCATCAAAGGAGAAAAGAAAATCAAACGATAAAACAAAGTCATTCTCTCTCTTCTTGGCCCCCCGCTGGTTCCTTTCCAGTCGTCCAGCTCGTCCCAGGAACGTCTGCACCAGCTGCCGTTCCAGCCCACCATGGACGAGCTGCACTTCCTGTCCAAGCACTTTGGCAGCACCGAGAGCATCACGGATGACGACGGGGGCCGCCGCTCGCCGCACGTCCGTCCTCGCTCTCGGAGCCTCAGGTGAAACCTCCGCCAAGGGGAAAAAAAAAAACATGTCCAAAATGTCCCGTTTCATTGGAAAAATCATGAGGGATGGATGATATTCCACTTCGCACCTCTAGGTGTCAGTAATTCCCTCTCTGCTGAATCAGTGGCTCATTGCTTTCTCCAGTACAAGCTGAACGCAATGGCAAAAAATACAAATGAATTTCTCTGCCTCCAACTTCATCCAGATCGGCACCAGTGTTTCACGGGTGCTTCCTTGGCCCATGCACAGCTTCTCTCCATAAATTTGTGCAATTAGTGTTACGATTGGCCCGATCTGGTGGCGTGATGAGAAATAGGTTCACTGGATTTTCAGATGATCGTGTCAACATAAAATTGAACCACTGGTGACTTATAACCATAAACTGCAAAACGTTTCGGATCGAGACTAAGTATCGTCAGAAACTCAAAATCAACTGACTTTGGCTGGGGTTGCAAAAAAAAAAATGTGATTGGGTCTCCCCTTTAGATTTCTGTCAAACTCCATCCATCTATTTTCTGAACAGTGTATATACTATGAATCCAAAATTGTTATAACACTAAAATGCTTGAATTAAAAAAAAATATATATTAGACATGGCTTTGGTCTGAGCACAAAAATATGAATAGTTGAATTTTCACCTGACTAACTCAGGATAGGCTCCCCCGAAATTCATAAATCGGCAAATACCCAAATAAATGGCAACACAGTGCGATTGCGCAAAAAATCTTTTGTAAAACCAAGAGCAGTAGTGCCAAATATGATAAAGAAAGAGTTGAGAATGATGATCCATCACAGCGTATTGCAACGAATCACTTCACATGCCCCTCAATGGCTTTGAGCGGCACTGGTGATGGCATCTGTGCAATCTGATCGGATGCTATTTTTGTCCTTCTAAGGGACGTAAATGTACTTTGAAATCATTACCAAGTCATTTTTGAATTATAATCACCTTCTGACAACTCACTGAAATGGTTCTATTGCAAAGTTCATACGCAAATGGGTGGTTTTTTTTAGACTCTTCACTCAAATAACAGCAAGTACCGTGTCATTTTCTCAATGTGGGATGTGTGCATATAAACCATTACTTTACGCTCTATATTATCTTATGATGATGATGCACCGTTGTCATGGTACCAGCACTGAGTGGCAGACTGTAATTTGGGATTGATTAAAAGTTAATAATCAGGGAGGTTAAATTACCGCGGAATGTCAATGTGTCCATGTCAATCCAGTCCAAGTGATGCTGATGATCATGTACGGGATGCATTGGCGGGCTACGTTCAAGCACACAAAATTTGACTCGTCCATGAAATACAGATAAATATGCGGCACTGAAAATTGTGAAAGGGTCGCCACCAGTTTCCTGTCTGTTGACCTGCCCGCAGATTCATTTTACTACCCTGTCGAGAGGTGATACATACGCTCAATATACTGTATATGCAGGCAGTCGCGCGTGACAATAAAAGCAACCAAAAAAAAAAAAAAAATCTTTATCGCAGCAGTCTTGGTTGAAAGGACACACACTGCGAGTGCTGTCAGGGAGCCTGCAAAACTACCAGGCCAATTTCTGTGACACATAATAGAGGAGAAAAAAACCCCAAAACCTTTCTTATCCTTCTTGTGATGTGTGTGTCTTGCACCCTGAGAGCAGCACCTCCTTTCTTTCCAGGGGTACGAGGCTCACGCTCCCTGCTTGCACACCCCAAAAATCTTCTCCCGGTACCTAAAGAACATAGGACACATCACTACTTCTCAACTCTCGGCCGGCCTATTAATCCGCTCAGCAGATCCTATTTTAGATAATACTCCAGCATGCGTGCGGGCTTTTCCACAGCGCCACCCCCATTGTGTACCTTGACATGCCTCATTGTTACTATTCACATCACGTCCATCTGCCAGGTTTGTCTATAGCGTGTTTGCTCACAAGACATCTTTTCATCATCATATGCTCTCTCGTACCACTCAGTGTGCCATTGTAGTGTCTGTATAAATTGAAAAAAAGGAATTCTATGAATGTTATGAGCCCTCTTTCAATGCAAGTCTCTCAAAGATGTGAATGATTTTTTTTTTCTCAAGTGGGTTTGGGGGGGGGGGGGGGGTACAACAGTTCCACTATGCTTCCAACTGCATATTTTACTCGCTCTTTGATTTTCTCATCGAGCGATGTGTTATAACACTCCTGCACGTTTTGTCTTTGTCTCTTTCTCCTCAGCCCGGGGCGCTCGCCATCCTGCTACGACAATGAAATAGTGATGATGAACCATGTGTACAAGGAGCGCTTCCCCAAGGTCAGACACACACACACACACACACACACACACACACACACACACACACACACACACACAAGACAAAGCCTTGGTACCATATAAAAACACACTCAGGTTTACTGATATTCACCATGGCATATATGTAGTGAATCAATTACCGGTAGTCTATACAGTGGATATACGGTGTAAAATCTACTCAGACCTGTTAAATTATTCCAACTAAACCTTTTCCATTTCATCGTGACCTATATACCTTGTGAGTAAAAAGAAGCAACTGATATTGTTGCATGTGCGCGCAGCCTCTTATAACTGGGGATGCGATATGGCTTTTCCCTTAATTATTCTAGCAGAAGCCTCAATGTTTGGTGCTAATTGTGACTGCTATTTCTTCATTCCCTCCGTGTTGTCTAAGGCCCCAACTCAAAACAAAAGAAAAAAAACAAACAACATTATTCTTCAGCTGGGGCCTTAGACAATGTGGAAGTGGAGGATATTATAAACAGTTGAAAATAGCAGTCGTTGTTTGCACAAAAAAGCTATAGCCTCTCGCTAAAAGGAAAAAAAACAATGTTAGGAGCATCTACGAGAATAACTGAAATTCAGAAGCACTTTTAATGGTGACTAGCTGGGCGCTAACCAAAGATTTAACATGAGTTTGATTGTGATTGGTCAGTTGTGAACACAACCACACGGCAGTTATAAGCAGGAAGGTTGTAGGTCATATAATGGTGGAAAATGTTTTTATGGATGTGAATATGAATCTATTAAAAATAGCAAATCTGTCATGTGACTTCAATGAATAAACAACAATTCATATTTAATATACTGCGGAAGGGCATTAGTAAAGTGGCACACATTTACTGTCGATGAACACCAATCTATTCCGGAGCCAACGCGTCCTTAGTTCCTGTTTGTGAACAAACCACATTCACTGTGTCATGTTGATGTCCCGAGGGTTGCAGAAAAGAAAACAAATCAAATCTGCAGAGGGAACAGAGGCACCAAATGGCTTGAAAAGCAAACATTACAAGCTGTGAAGTGAACAGTGAGTTGACTCACTCCGTTTTTTACAAATAAAGTACATGTGAGGGGGTTGAAGGGCATTCCTGGAGCCTTGACTCTTATCCAACCAGGGCAACTAGCTTTTCCCACCTGTGCAGCGGTGGTTACAATTAACCTCAGATTCACATTTATTTCAGTTGGTCAGTTAAAAAATAGAAAATCTGACATTCTGTAAACGTCACCCACAAGAGACGAGAGAGACAATCACCAGGGAGCTATGTACTGTTGGCAAAAAGTTAAAAAGAAGATCGGGGGCACAGGCAGATGGTTTGAGTTTGGTGAACATGTATGGTGGATGTCACCGTATTTCATTGAGAAAATATGACCGCAGTCCTTTGAATCATCGATAAGTCAATTAATTGCCCACTGGTTGCGGCAGAGCGAAAGGGGGGGGTGTAGGAAAGATCGGGGTGGAAGATGGTCTCACTTCAGACGTGTGATCTTCTTACCCAGCTTTACATCATCTGCCCACAGAGGTCTGCTTGCAGTTCCTTTTAAGTGTACTTTGTGCGCCTTGCAAGTTGCACAGAGAAAGAGGAGCTGCTTTGATTAATGCAAAATAAAGTCGGTTGTGTTCATACCCACAATGCTTGCAAAATGGCGGGGTTTTTTTCTTTTCAATCCGCTTGCACAAATACCAACACTGGGTCTAAACCGCCTCCGTGCAGATGCACAAAAATAGAGTCCAAAGTATGCTTGCCGCAAGCTGTTTGTCACGCCCGCTGGAGGTCTTCTGTAAAACCGACGCATCAAACAAAAGAGAATGAAACACTGTTAATATAAACACCAAAATGTTCAACCAACCAATATGATTTTGTCTCATACAAGTCTGCATGCTGAATACCAATTCAGAATCCAAAACATTGATGGGCTAACGGGAATGACATAGATGTTCACAATTGTAAACCTTAAAATAATTGCTGACTCTACCCACAGCAGACAATCAACCTTTTATGATGATGCTAGTGTAGCCTGTACTACCGGAGACAAATTCCTTGTGTGTTCTACGTACTTGGCCAATAAAGATGATTCTGATTGTGATTTTATACTTACCATTTTATTTTCTGGACACCAAATTGTTCAACAAAAACACGTCGCCTAACGAAAGCCTGCTAGCTTAATGCTAGCATATCATGGGAAACGCCACGGAGGTGTAAACAAATCCGCATTGATGTTACAAGAATTGTGACCCTTCAAACAATTGCTTGCAAATTGATTGTTTCAAAAGTGCGTGTCAAATTTGTAACCTTTTGTATGAATCACTACCCAAGAAGTAACCCTCATGTTCAGAAAGGTTGGTCAACAACCTGCATTGGATGTTTCCAGTGAAAACTACTATTGCGGCGAGTGATTAGTTAGTTAGTCACAGTTACTTTTTGAGATTGATCATCCCACTAATTTGACGACAACAGATGAATAATCAGCGTGTTGTCCTCCGCTAGGCCACAGCTCAGATGGAGGAGAGGCTAGCAGAGTTCATCCACAACTACTCCCCAGAGAGCGTTCTGCCTCTGGCTGACGGCGTCCTCAGCTTCATCCATCACCAGATAGCCGAGCTGTCTCGAGATTGCCTGACCAAATCGCGAGAGGGTCTCATTACCAGTGTTTACTTCTGTGAACTTCAGGAAAACTTGGAGAAGCTCCTGCATGACGTCAGTAACAAAGCCTCCCGTCTCTCTTTGGCTTACATGGGCCAAAACCGGCTCACTCCCCGTTCATTTCCATTTGCCTTCAGGCGTACGAGCGCTCAGAGAGTTCCGAGCTCACCTTCGTCATCGAGTTGGTCAAGAAGCTCTTTATCATCATATCTCGGCCAGCCAGGCTGCTGGAGTGCTTGGTGAGACTTTCTGACTTTTATTTTTTTATTTTATATTTTTCAAGTTGCAGGCACCGCTTCGGTCAATAATCAATTGGAAGCGGGAGAGTCTTGAAGTAATGAGAATCGGCGTATCACAGCAGGTAACCGCAAGGTTGCTATTTGAAGAGTCGGTTGTATTTATAGATTTGAACTTAATCGATACGCTTCCGTGGCTTTCTCGCCTGGAGATTGTACAAAGGTGCTACTTAACACACAAACAAAAGCATTTCTTCAAAATTCAAAATCGCGCTTAAAGTAAAAAGCACATGTTCTGTAATACAGAACATATACCCCAGGGGTGCGAAACGCATTGTAATTCAGGGGGGTCCGCACACATGAGAGCCTTATTTCAATTCTTAGTACAATTGCATTAATGGCTATGGATAATACTAAACTCTAAATAAAGTTGTCATGAGCATACGTGATTATCTTAAGGCTAGCAGAAACAAAGAAAACAAGACCCACAACAAGTGCATTTGTAGAAAATAATAAATATATCGCTTTCAGGCACAGCGGTTACAACAGTGGACAACTTTTTTCGAAATGCACTGAAGAGTGGCAACCAAATTTCGTTGTATGCTATACAAGGACAATAAAGGTGATTCCGATTGCGATTGCGATCATGTTATCAGGTTACAGGGTGCATGAGAGGATTAAATCAAATTTTTTAATTTCGATTTCTATTTGCAGTGGACTGTAATATTTTTATCCTAATGGTAAAATGTCAATATCAAACAAGAGCTAAATGAGTGTAAAAATACAGTTACGAAGCTTGTTTGGTATCAGGGAAAAAGAAAAAGGATACCTTGATTTGTTTTCACTGCTTAATTGGATTTGTGCTTCCCCCCCAAAAAAAAAAAATCTGATATTTACCAGGCGTATGTGCTGTTGCGCTTTATAGCTGCAAGATGTTTTTTTACAAAACAACTTGAACACTGTTTATCCCCCCCCACTGCTCATTTCTTCACAGTACATCCAAGCAGGCAGGTCGCGAGTCAGGCCTTTGAATACACGCAGCACTTAACTGACGTATGGCCTCGCATGTTTGTCACTGATGACGCTCCACTGACTTTTGGCTCACCGTTCCGTTGCCAAGACGACCGTTGAGAAGGGGTGGATGAGGTCAGACAAGATGCGAATGAGGTTTTTTTTTTTTTTTTGTCCCGGTCCTTGAGGTTAGTCAGGATAAGACACTGATCAAATGTTCTTTTCGTATTTAAGTCAGTGCTGAGGTCTGCCGCGTTGGAAATGTCAGCCAGTCGGGAGGCTGTTAGCTACAAAAATATGATCCTTGAGAAAAGCGAGCCATCGCGGGGGAAGGAGATTAATCCTTCTTCTGCTGTTTCTTTTCTATTTGCTCAAGAGTGGGTGGACGTGGGGGGGTGTGTCGGATACATGAGAACACAGGAGGAAATGATCCCGGCAGGCCCCCTTCGGCTCTGCCTTGTAATCAAAATCACTATGTGATTCCCACTGGACAAAACAGGAAAAAGGGATAGGTTTAGAAAAGTAATTTAAAGTTGGCTGTTGTACAACACGGTCTCATTGTTTTTTTTTTGTGTGCATGTTATGACTGTAATTCGTCTTGCACCTTTTGGAATTGCTGGTTACGTTGCGGTAAATGGCGGTAAAAAATGTGCACTCAAGGACCACAACAGTATGTACTTGTACATCAACACGAAAAGTCAAAAGATATGAATATCTGATATTTTTGTTGTCTGTTAGTACAGTATTTAGTCACGAATGACGTTTATCAGAAAGGTCCCGCCATTTTCCTTTGCCATCTTTTAGGGGATATAAACGCTAGGGGAATGTGTAAATTCTCTTTAACGCCTATATAAATGTGTTTGGAGACATTTTTGGGTCTCACACACACACACACACAAAGATAGCAAGGTACAATTTTAACAGTTTACCCATGAATCCAATCTGCTTTTATTTCTGCGCATCCGTTCTGACACATTTTGAAGCTGGTCGGTCTTTGTGCTCTCGTAACAGGAATTTAATCCGGAAGAGTTCTACCATCTGTTGGAGGCTGCGGAGGACCACGCCAAGGAGGGCCAGTTGATGAAGGCGGACATCCCTCGATATATCATCAGCCAGCTCGGGCTCACCAGGGACCCCCTGGAAGGTGAGTGGGAGGGGGAAAAAAGTTTTTGTTCCCACCAAAAAAGATTTTGTTGTAATTATTGCCTGCAGACATTGGCTTCTCCCAAAATATGAACTCACAGACGGCAAGTTTACGAGTGTCGAGGGCCCCTATTCAGCATGTTTTAGATGTCTTATCTCCTTAAACACAACTGATTTAAATGATCGACTCATCAGCAAGTTCGGAGAAACCTGACATTGATCCTGATCATTTGAATCAGGTCGGTTGGAGGAAGGAGGCATCCAAACCATGCTGGATAGGGGCCCCTCAAAGACCAGGGTTGGACACGTAGATAAACCATCCCTGACATCACCTCACACCTTGAAATCATATCGTTAATAAAAGAAGCCAAAGTGCAATGTGCCTATTGCAAAGTACAACTGTCATGACCACAGTAAAAGAAAAGGAAAAAAAATGCTAATTTTATATCGCGCACCAGCAATAGTTAAAACCTCATGAACCCCCTCCACCCTTAAAAAGGATCCAAATAGCTGCCGGTGCGCTTTCAATTGCAGTATTGAACAAAAGTTGCCCAAATAAATGCAACTACATTTTCCTACGTGACCTAATGATGCAGCGTCACTTAATGTGCCGAATGGCTAACGGTGAACCAGTTAGCAGCCAGCCAACTTTCCACTCTTGATTCTGTTCATCCCACGTCACTCATACAGGCCAGGCCTCATCTTTTAGTCACACGCGTGCAGTCACTCACACTCTAGTGCAGACCGTGAGGATGGCGACCCCCGGTGGACAAAAATATTCCCCATAACTCACATGCATATAGTATTGGTATTATGCCAAAAAAAAAAAAAAAAACTTCTAAATGGATGTAAATGACAAATCTATGCTTGCTACTTTGCCCCATTGCATCCGTCAAGCCATTGGAGATAAATATGGAAAGCTATGACAACCGCGTTCCATTTTATATATTTATATTCCATTATATATTCTATTACATGCGCACCAAAGCTTTAGTCTTATGCTATATTAATGAGACAATTTTTTGACATTCGAGATGAGACAATATGTGACATCTGGAATGAAAGCTGCTGCTGCTGCTGCAGGCGTTGTGCCGGGTAGACGTGTGGCAGCATCGGCCTCTCTAATTATTCATCGCGACTCCAGCGCCACCATCACCGCCTCCAAACCTTTAATTAGCACCTGTCAGATGGGCTCGGGTCTGAACCGAGGCAGGCTGTTCGTTAAAACGATGGACTAAATTTGCCTGGAATGGCTCCTTTGTAAATCCATGAGAAATATTTGGCTTCTTTCTGATGAATTCTGCTCAAGATAAGACGATTGTTGCCGCTTGACACGTGGGCGCGCTATTCCAACCACATCGCTTCTCCCACTTTCTTTTTCTTGGCACGCAATTGAAGGCTGGCGTGCGCCACATCAAACCCAAATGGACGCAATTGATGGTCTTCTGTTCCGTCAAATGCTTGATGGCATCCTTCGTGTGTTTTTGTGCGCTTTAAACGAAGCATTCAAATAATAATCAGTGTTCTCCGGCGACTGTCGCGCACGGTACATTTCTGCTGGCAAAGAACAGGACGAGTGGGAGGCGGCCGCTGAAGGAAATTAATAGGAGCGGTTCTTCTTTATACTGTTTTCTTCATGTGACACATTTGGAAACGTTGCTCTGAAACGGAATCACCATTTTGCCCGTGGAAATCCACATTGGGATGTGAGATGCCCACTGCTTTAGCTCTAACAAAGCTTTTCCTTCTGTTTTGAAGCTGTTTTTTTATGTTTTCTTCTTGTTCACTCTCGTGTTTGCCCCTCCCCCCCCCCTCCCACCAGATATCGTGAGTCTTGACAGCTACGACAGCGAAGGTCCGCACACGCCAGAGACCGATGACTCAACAGAGGTAGCCGAAGAAACGGAATACAGTCACGCACGATCAAAGCTTGCAAAATGCGCTCGTGCACGCGTTCTTCACCGTGTATAATCTTAGCACATCAACACACCTCCTAACCAATCGCAATTTTAATCGTGATCAAATTGTAAAAACAATATTGATTCTCATTTTGAACTCTTTCATGCACCAATAATCACAACCCGATAAGCTGTCCACTGCAATAACCGCTGTGCCTGAAAGGGTCAAGTGCAAAAAATGTTTTCGTCTCCGTCGCCAGGGTAAGGGGAGAGTCATCAAACCACCAAGTGAGCAAGACTTTCAGAGCATCAAACTCATCAGCAACGGCGCTTACGGGTAAAGCACTCGACTTACATTCGACAAATATTTGAACAGTTCACATTGGGGCTGAATTAGCAACATGGTGCCCACAGGCAGCCCACAATGGACAAACTGAGGCCTCCTCAAAATAGCACTGCCCCGATTGGACATTGTGATTTCCTAGGAATGCTGTACAATGAATCATTTGAAAATGGATACTGGGCATATATATATATACATAGAATATATACTGTATAGAAATTAAGTGCTGCGTATTGAGAATGACTCTTGAACCTTGGCGCATGTTTTTAATTGATTGACTGTTGAAGCAACAGCAACTCTCATTTCTAAAGTAGGATTTGAATCTGGCCCCTTTAAGACACACAATTATATGTTTGCGTCTTAGTTGTCTGTTGTCAATCTCACTGTCTGTCCAGGGCCGTGTATCTTGTGCGCCACAGGGAGACCCGGCAGCGCTTTGCCATGAAGAAGATCAACAAGCAGAATCTGATCTTGAGGAACCAAATCCAGCAGGCCTTTGTGGAGAGGGACATTCTCACCTTTGCGGAGAACCCCTTCGTTGTTTCCATGTTTTGTTCCTTTGAGACGCGCAGGCACTTGTGCATGGTGCTGGAGTACGTCGAGGGTAAGGTCAATGGGCGGCCATTTTGTTTTCCCGCACGCTACTTCCGCTTTCGACTGTAATTTCACCAAACTGATGGCATGGTGGGAAGAGTTGTTAGCTCATTCCACCTCACTTTCTGAGGTTCCAAGTACCCTCAGCTACTGGGGTTTTAATTACTATGGGTTTGTTCCCCCGAACCACTAACTATTAGCCTCATTTCAGCGTCATTCGACAGCAATAAGTCTTGCATCAGATTCTTGACATCTGTACTGCACACTGAAACATTTCCATTCCACTCCTTCCGTGTTTGCCATGTCAAATTTAGCAACAATGCCCCGACTGTGTATGTGTGCAGGCGGCGACTGCGCCACCTTGCTGAAGAACATCGGGGCTCTTCCTTTGGAGCTCGCCAGGATGTACTTTGCTGAGACCGTTCTGGCCCTGGAGTACTTGCACAACTACGGCATCGTTCACAGAGACCTGAAGCCAGACAAGTCGGTCCTAAATTATCTTTCATGTCAGCTATGTGGAAAATGTGGTCGTGAAACAAAAAAACCAACACGCAAGGCGATACCCTCGACAGAAACAAAGTAGCGTTGTAGTTCTCGAGATCGGTTTGGGTCTCTCAGCCAGGCCCTGTCTCTCAGGTTCTACAATGACATCAAAATGGCACTAACATAGTTAACTGCCAGGAGAGTCTGCGGTTAGGTTGCCGCCGCCGCCGCTGGGTTGAGCACTCCAGAACGGATCAGAAGCAAATGTTTTATTTTGGTCAACACAAATACAATCAGTCGTCTTTCATGGAGGACTACGAACATGCAACAATATTTACTGTTGAGAAGCTGAAATTCCAAAGCATTTGGACTCTTTTAAATCAGGTATCGAAATGATTCATCGATTATCAAAAATAATTGTCAATTCATTTGATCATCGATTTTTCGATTAATCGTTTCATCTTTAACGTGACGTGTGAAAAGTGATTGATTTGATTTCTGTCATTTTATATGTATTGATTTTTTTTTTACACATGCTCTGAGAGGAACTTTGTATATATATATATATATATATATATATATATTTAGGGACAAAGTCTATTTTTTATGATTTATTTTTGCCAAATTTAAGTGCTTCTGTTCAGTAGGGTTGTGACTTAATGACCATGGGAATGTCGTAGTCTTGCAGGAAGGCCACTTGAGAGGTTTAATCCAAATGAAGGTTATACCAGGAAACTTTACTGACAAAAGTAGAACGATGGGTTCAAGCATCTACATTGTATTATTCAATGGCTAAAAAGACTTCAGTGGCTGAACCAAAAAAAAAAAAAGAAAAAAGCAGCAAATTGGATACTTGAAATGGCACTCAATCACTCGCAGACCTCTGCCAAGGCCAAACAATCCAATTTGGTTCAGCCACAATCCACCTGCTGCATCAAATGTCAGAAGAATATTAACTACGATGAAAAATCTTTCTCTGGTTTCTGGTTACTATATCTGTCAGCATTTAAAAGTAGTTTGTTATTCGTGCACACTAGCAATCCATGACAATGGGGCTTATTTCTATCATTTTTGTTGGTTTGCAATAATTATTCATAATGGGCAGTAGCACTGGTCAAAAGCTATATTTACGGAGATACGAGTCCTTGCATTGTATGGCTGTCTTATGACGCACGCTATTGTCTCTCCTATTGTAGTCTGTTAATCACCTCCATGGGCCACATCAAGTTGACAGACTTTGGCTTGTCCAAAATGGGCCTGATGAGCCTCACCACCAATCTGTACGAAGGACACATTGAGAAAGACGCAAGAGAGTTCCTTGATAAGCAGGTACTTTTCTCCGGGTCTCCTTCACGAGCGGGACAATGAGATGAAATCAAGGGGAAGGGAGGGGGGATCAGGATGTTGGATTGATGCAGGGGCAAATGGCAATCAAGGAATCATTCCATCTTTTACAGTCGTGCATCCCACCCTGCCGAGTTTCACTGCAAAGTCATTCATCTTTCACAAAAATGATGCTTCCTGAACCAGTGAAGCATGATGCTTTCCATCTTTGTGGCAATCCCATTATAGCTATTGTTTATGATCTTTTTAAATGATTGTAGTCAGGGTGATGCATGAGTCCCCGTGGCAACTATTTGCCTTTCGCATCGGAATTTACCAAGCTAGATTTTGTACTCAGACTATCCATCGATTTTTTTTTTTTTTTCTTTGCTCCATCTTTTTTTTTACCACCTTCGTCCCTTCAGGTGTGCGGGACCCCTGAGTACATCGCCCCAGAGGTGATTCTCCGTCAGGGCTATGGCAAGCCGGTGGATTGGTGGGCGATGGGCATCATCCTCTATGAGTTCCTTGTGGGCTGTGTGCCTTTCTTCGGAGACACTCCTGAGGAGCTATTTGGACAGGTCATCACTGGTGAGAAGATACTATCCCTATCAGCTCAATCAATTTTCCAGTCATTTTTTTTCGACCCCGATGACCAGGGATTCGGTACAAAAAAAAAAAAAAAAAGGCAATGTATTTCCAGCGAAACCCCCTCCAGGTGTTTGACAGATGGCCAATTTTTACTTTTATATTTGTATTTGATTCATATTATCTGTTGTGCACCAACGTTCTTGTTCCGTCAGATAATATGGTTTGGCCGGATGGTGATGATGCCTTACCCGAGGAGGCCCAAGACCTCATCTCGGCCCTTCTTCAGACCAACCCTCTCGTCAGGCTGGGCACAGGTGAATGTGACTCTTGCGCCAGCTCTTCCACCTCCAGCCATTTTCCAAGGGCACATTTCCTCATGGCGTACGTGTGTGTTTGTGTGTGTGCGCGCGTGCGTGCCTGCGTTAGGTGGAGCGTTTGAAGTGAAGGAACACCCATTCTTCACGGAGCTCGACTGGAACAGTTTGCTGCGACAGAAAGCCGAGTTCGTCCCACACCTGGAGTCGGAGGAGGATACCAGCTACTTTGATGGTACGCTACATCTCTATTAGGACATGCGGTGATTCTGTCACACGCTCAAGTGGCGCCTCATCTATTTTTTTACTACCTTTGCCAGCACGCTCGGATCGTTACCATCACATCAACACGTACGACGGGGATGACACCAATGATGACGAGCCGGTGGAGATCAGACAATTTTCCTCCTGCTCCCCTCGATTCAGCAAGGTCAGAATCTGCTGTCAACCTCTCCCATTTATCTCTCTGAGCTTTTTCACACTGTCATTTTTTTTTTTATTACAATCCTCCTTTCAGCTGGGCTACCTCTACTTTTGTCACACTCGCTCAGCCCTCTGCATGATTAGATGAGAACAGAAACACAAATGAGGTCTGACTGGGCTTGAAGTGTTTTTCGAGACCTTCTCGCCCATGCTTGAGTTCCTCTGAACCTAAAGACCCTCATTGTTTAGTACTGCATCTCATTTTTCCCGCTGTCATTCATTGTATCGATCTCTCACACTTAACCTCTTGCATTAGAATTTCATTGAAGGAAGAAGCAGCACCAATTTGCCGGCCCAACTTAAAATCACTGTCCAGTTTAAGGCCCAGGTTTGAAAGCTGTTGGCTTAAGATAAGCAGCCAGGGAGCCCAAGTCCACAGGATGGGATATACAAGGGCCACTGGGACCAAACACCATCACTTCAGTCTTCTTTTTATTGAAATTCAAGAAATTCAGTGCCAGGCAGGTCTTGATTTCCTCGAGACGGGATAAAAGTTGCCTCAATGTAAACTTCTGAGAGTCATCGTATAGCAGTGGAAGGAACTACCATGTTTCCTTAAGATAGAACCCAAAGGGAGCACATACCGGAAGAACAGCAGTGGCCCCAGAATTGAACCCTGTGGAACACCACACGACAGCGGGGCAGTTTGGGACTCAGAGCAACCAAGTCAGCCAAATAGGACCTAAAACACTCAAGGGGGCTACTGCCAATGCCCACCAGGTGCTGCAAATGAGCCTACAGATTACTGATGCGCTGTATCAAATGCTGCAGTTAAATCCAATCAAACCAGACACACATACTCTCCAGTGTCATTTGCCAGGAAGATGTCATCAAAAACTCGTAACAGGTCTGACTCTGTGGTCCAAGACGTTATGTTCATCCAAGAAAGATTTTAACTGCATGTGCGCCACTTTTTCAATAATTTTTTTTAAATAAAAGGCAGCTTGGAAATGGGCCTAAAATGTGACAGTACGTCTCAATCAAGGTCAGGTTTCTTGAGCAAGGGTTGCACCATAGCAACATGTATGTGTGTGTGTGTGTGTGTGTGTGTGTGTGTGTGTGTGTGTGTGTGTGTGTGTGTGTGTGTGTGTGTGTGAGTGAGAGAGAGAGAGAGAGAGAGAGAGAGAGCAAACGAATGCCACCCTATTGGATGATTAAATGTGTGTTGCAATAAAACAACTTGGTACTGCAGTTGACTTAATAGCCCCCCCAGACGGGTCAACTGAAAAAGTGAGCACCCTTCCAAATATGTTGATGAAACGTGCCACAAATATATTCTGGCTGTCAACATCACTTTGCTGCCGAGTCCTCAGCTGTTCCTTGTTACCATGGCGAACCGATGAATTCCCTTCCAGTTTCTCTTGATTCAGCTCTTCCTCTTGTTGTCCTCCCACACGCACACATTTCTTTGGCAGGTAATAAGATGTGCGATGTGCTTGTAGAGACGGGCTTTACGTTTGAGGTGTTGCTTGTAGTAGCAACAGGAACCGCTTCATCCTCACTTCGCGGGGGGTGCTCTATCCCAGCAGCAGTGACTGAATTTTGCACACCCTGATCAATCATGTGCATGGAATGTGCAAGCCCGGGAGAACATGCAGGGAAGCTTACCTCTCACTAGTACGTGCTTGGCAACAGTAATATCTGTTTATATTTGTTTCATGGTGCTGTTGCAGTCTGTTCACTTTTGGCCTCCGTTTTATTTGGAATCTTATATACAGAATCATGGAAAGGCTTTACATTGTAGATGACCAAGCTAACCGCCGCCGCGATCTTGCTTATGAACCAAAATGTACAGCGCGGGATTCCCCTCCGTTGCTTAGCAACGGTCCTGAATCGACTCTGTACGTTGTTGTCCTTCCTGCCATAACTCACGGTTTTCCTGGCACGGCGCTGAAAACATGTCCTAAACGGAGCGAATCTCGCATGGCGAAGGCTGAAAACATCGCTTTCTGAGTAAACGGAAGCGAATCTGAATGTTTTCAGTGATAAAACGCTACCGTTGTTTGTTTCATGCCTTATAAAATCATTTTTTCTTCACATAGACGTATTTCTAATCTACATGTTTATACTGTTATTACATGTTCATGGTTTTAGATCTCTAAATGTTCATACTGTATTATACATTATAGTTGGCGGCCATTTTATCAGAAATGGTTCAAACGAACTATCATTTTAACGTACAGATTCATTATGTCCGATTGAAATTTCCCAAAGCCCAAAGACAGCCTCCTGTGTTTTAAATCCGTCCCGACCGCTGGCCTTCCAATAACACGGACGTTACGTGACAATCCAAACAGGTGTCCTTATTGTTGCCGCGATGTCTCTTAAAAGGTTTACAGCAGCATGGAGCATCTCTCTCAACTGGAGCAGAAAGCTTCCACTTCGGTATCCCGTCGGGAGCACAAGGGCTCAAGGGAGGACAAGGTGACTAAGAGAGAGAGCCTGGGAAGCTTCGGCATGCGGGACAAGAGTTGGAGGACTGGATCTCCCGAAATGTAAGCAGTGCGGCGAAAGCTCTGGATATTCGTCAACATTGTCTGACTGCATGGCCACTTTCCGCCTCACTGAAACTCAACTCGACACTTGCTTTTGATAAAGTTCACGTGTGAGTTCACAAACAAAATGAAAGAAGCTCGCAATGTGTCACTCAAGTGGTCATTTCTTTTCTGGGTTGTGTCGATTAAACCCAAATCTGTCTGCTTGTCACGCTAAAAATCCACAAGCGATAGACTTCTTGACAAGAATGATTGCGGGTTGATTTTATGCAAAGAACTACAAGTGCTTCAGTCGTACTTGATAATCGGCAGATGTGGCTCCTTTGCCCCTCTTCTGTCACTTTGGTGTGGAATAGAAAATCGATGAGACTTCTCACCCCACCGCAGGGTTTCCATTTTTAGCCCGGCGAGATGAAAAAATGCAAGCTGATCCCGGGAGTTATTAAACATAATTCCGCAGTGCCACTATATCTATGCTTGTCACGCTGCGGCTACCTGCTGGTTTTTATCCCTGAGAGATAAGAGTGCACATGCAACAGAACGAGTTTGCAATTAGATCCCATCACTCTATTTTAGTCCTGAAAGCAAAAACCCGCCGGCTCCATTCAAATTCAACGAATCATTCATGCATTCTGAATTCAACCAAGATTGAGCACATTGATAAGATGGTTTATTTATTACCTTACATATTGGATTTTCTTTTTTACACGCCACGTATCGGGTTCATCTCTCCAGTTAGGAATCTTTTTTAACTTGGCTCTTATATTGGAAAATCCTGTTGTTGTTTTTTTTTTTAACCCCCATGCAGTAATTATCCCAAAATTGGACATTTCGTTGTTGTTTTTTTTTTTTAATCCCCATGCAGTAATTATCCCAAAATTGGACATTTCGGACACTTTGGACGATTTTGGACTGTTGGACAAATGGACACCACAGACAAAACAGTGAAAAATAACTCCACAAAGCTGAAATTTTGCATAGGATGTATATCTATGTCTTGGCCAATTCCAACTGAACATTTTGAGGGGTTGAAAGTGAAAAATAATTAAAAGTGAAAAAAGTTGTTGTACATTGGAAGAGGGACATTTTTGGGACGTAATACACTTCATGCAGCCGCTTAAAAATACTGCATGAGGGTTAAACACACATTTCATCTGAAAGATTAGCAGGGGCAAGAATGATTGTAATCTTAACAATGATATGACGATTCAATGACCACCAGTCACATTCAGTATTTGGTTTTAAAGTAGGATCTTTTTGATTGCGTGGCGGTACCATTTTAACATGGAGAATGCTCGACCTCTTCCTAGGTCAAATTTGACCCCTATAAATTCTGCCACTCAAATGCTACCCTTAAATCCCAAAGGGTCAAATTTGGCCCTAATCCAAAATTAGGATTAAAGCACTGAATATTTGAAAAAAAACATATATTTTGGTGTTCAGTGAACATATAGCAGTCATTTAATGTATAATTCATCATTTTCCAAAAAAGAAAAGGGCTCTTGGGGTTCTCCGGGGTTAAAGTTGAGAAACCGTAAGGCTCACGACAGCTTCATTTTTGTCTTCATTTCAACGTGTTTTTAATACTCCATCGTAAAATTCTGTATTGTAGAATTTTTGAAAACTGTCAACAATCAAAAGTCACCAATTCATTTTTAGTATTTGATCTGAGCTAAAAATCATCTCTCACGTCAGAAAAACGAAATCATTTTTTGGGGAAAGTGAATGTGTACGATTAAGGGGTACATATGATCAAAAGAGATATTAACAAACGAAGCGAAATGCTTTGTCCGTCTGCTCTGTTTTCAGGAAGCGCCTCTCCTGCTCTGAGTCGCTGTACATGGAAGGTGACGCGAGTCCTCCTTTGGGTGCGCGGCGACGGTTCTCTGCACTGATGGACACGCATCGCTTTGCCTCCCCCATTGAGGGCGAGTCGGACTTTGTGTCCAAGCCAACCCCCATCAGGGTTCGGGGAACCTCCCTGGATGGCACCGGCGTTCCGGCAACACACCACGGGGAGCCGAGGAACAGTTTAAAAGAGATCAACGGAGCAGGTGGGTGCAAGAATGAGTCTTATCTACTCGTAACCGCATTTACCAGGACTTTCAATATGATTCTTGACAGACAAGTCGCCCAAGCAAGGAGAGACTCCCGGAGTTGTGAGCATGAACACATTGGGTCCAGCTCCCGCTACAGTCGGCCGCGATGTGATGGTGCCTCTGTATGACCCTCTGGGGGCCCGGGCCACCAATGACCTGGTTCTCCGGAGGGCGCGTCACCCGCATTTGTCTGGAGATAGCGAGAAACGCAACTCCAGAGCTGGAAACAAGGTCATCAAATCCGCCTCGGCCACTGCGCTGTCTGTCATCATACCGTCTGGTAAGGGTGATGGGGGGAAAAGGGAAGTGATGTTGGCAAAAACGATCCCGTTTCACTTCATTATTCTTACAATCATTTCTTTTCTACAAATCACGTCTCTTTGTTTGTCTACTAATGCCGGCAACATGTCGTGATAAGCGGACGAATAAAATGCTCTTCCACTTGATGGCAGGAGGCATAGAATTAACCAGCTATTGCTAACTCTGCCTCTTCCAGTGGAGCAGCACGGTGGTTTCTCTCCGTTGGCCAGTCCCATGTCCCCCCACTCCTTCTCGTCCAATCCCTCATCTCGCGACTCTTCGCCCAGTCGCGACTTTTTCCCGACTGTCAACGTGCTGCGCTCGCCCATCACAATCCATCGCTCGGGAAAGAAATACGGCTTCACCCTTAGGGCCATTCGGGTTTACATTGGAGACAGCGATATCTACAGCGTGCATCATATCGTCTGGGTAAGAAGCGTGGCGTCACTGCTTACATCCCTCTTGTCTCAGTCGAGCACCAACTTCCTGCCCAGTCCAAAGATATTCATCTGTTGTTTGTGTTTTATTTATGTCCTTAACCCCCATGCAGTAATTATCCCAAAATTGGACATTTCGGACACTTTGGACGATTTTGGACTGTTGGACAAATGGACAAAACAGTGACAAATAACTCCACGAAGCTGAAATTTTGCATAGGATGTATATCTATGTCTTGGCCAAATCCCACTGAACATTTTGAGGGGTTGAAAGTGAAAAAAAAATTAAAAGTGAAAAAAGATGTTGCACATTGGAAGAGGGACATTTTTGGGACGCAATACCCTTCATGCAGCCGCTTAAAAATACTGCATGAGGGTTAATTTGAGTATTTGAGCAATTGGTGAGTCTCATTTGTGTTGTCAGCATGTAGAGGAAGGCGGTCCGGCCCAAGAAGCCGGTCTGTGCGCAGGCGACCTCATCACTCATGTGAACGGAGAGCCGGTCCACGGTCTGGTCCACACTGAGGTGGTTGAGCTTATCCTCAAGGTAGGTTTGCATCGTATTATGTTGCTTCTATTTGCTGAACGTGTTTATAGTGCGTGGAATTTTAATGACTCAAATTCAATAGCTTTCGGTCGTGTTTGATTTAATTTCACATCTCGGGGTTTTATGCATAAAGCGGCCTTAATCATTTATTGGCTCTCACCCACATAGAGCGGCAACAAGGTGACGGTAACGACCACACCGTTCGAGAACACTTCCATTAAAGTGGGTCCTGCCCGCAAGGCCAGTTATAAGTGTAAGATGGCCCGGAGGCACAAGAGGACCATGGGCAAGGACGGACAGGACAGGTACGTGCGGCCACATCATTGCCGTCTTCTAGTATTTTGACACACAATGGGTTGTTTTGACCCCATATATTTTCTTTCCCCCCCCCCCATGGTTAATTTAATCAACGGTATATATATATTTCTGTTCTCTCTTTACATGGCACAGTAAAAAGCGAAGCTCGCTGTTCCGCAAGATCACCAAGCAGTCCAATCTCCTCCACACCAGCCGCAGTTTATCCTCTTTGAACCGCTCGCTGTCCTCTAGCGAGAGTCTTCCCGGCTCGCCGACTCACAGCCTCTCTGCCCGGTCCCCAACTCAGGGGTACCGTTCCTCAGCTGAGCCATCGTACCTGGGTAGGCTATTGGAATGACAATGAACCCCGATACGCAGTTCACCATTTGCAAATTTACCCTATTTGCGCGCGGCACGGTTGGCGACCGGTTAGCATGTCTGCCTGGCGGTGCAGAAGTGCAAAGTTCGATTCCGACTCCTGCCTTCCTGTGTGGAGTTTGCCTGTTCTCCCCCCCCCCCCCCCCCCCCGTGCATGCGTGGGTTTTCCCCGGGTACTCCGGTTTCCCCCCACATTCCAAAAACATGCATGGCTGGTTATAGATCCATTTTAGTGCTATCATGCGATCAAAACGTTTCCGAATTAATCATAATTTTTCAGAATGAATGACGATTAATCGCAATTTTCTAAAAAGCTTGCAAGAGATATTTGTTTGCGTAAGATCTTGAAATGAATGTCAAATCATCCAATAGAAAGTAGATTTCAATTCAAAGACTGTCCTTTGATCCATGAATTTGATTGTTGAACTGCTGAACGATACGCTAAAGACTGACAGCGAAAATGGTATTTGAATTTGGCTTTGCAAAATGCGCAAATTATTTGGGATTTCTCCAAATTGAACTCCAAAATTAATTTTGACAGCCCTATTTTTTAACATGTAACAATTCCATTTGATTAACTCAAGCCAATTTTCCCCATTCACAGAGTTTTTCCGTTCCAACCCTAATTGGTATGTACTGTATCTGGACTTTTTTATGCATCCTGGTTATTTTTCTCTTAATAGGCGCTTCATCTCAAAGCAGCTCTCCGGCCTCTAGCACTCCAAACTCCCCGGCGCCTTCCCAGCACATGCGGCCCAGTTCCCTCCACGGCCTCTCCCCCAAACTCCACCGACAGTACCGCTCTGCCCGTTGCAAGTCCGCCGGCAACATCCCCCTCTCCCCACTGGCCCACACCCCGTCTCCCACCCAGTCCTCCCCTCCTCCCTTACCGGGCCACACTGTGGGAAGTTCCAACACCACTCAGTCCTTCCCTGTCAAGCTCCACTCATCGCCCCCGGTGGTCCGTCCCAGGCCAAAGAGCGCAGAGCCCCCGCGCTCGCCCCTTTTGAAACGCGTACAGTCGGCAGAGAAGCTCGGCTCGCCTTTGACCCAGTCCAGTGCGACAGGAGGACTCGGGGGTCCGTTGAGGAAGCACAGCCTCGAAGTGCAACATTCTGAGTACCGCAAGGACGCCTTCCTGTGTGAACTTGGCCTCCAGAGTCTGCTGGAGACAGACGGTGAGAGTTTGCCACCTCATCCTCCACCCCTGCCGTGCTCCTCGTCTTCCACGGGCTCGGAGACTCGTGCGCTGAAGCCCGCGAGGAGATTGGGCAGGCAAGAGTCGCCGCTCAGCAGGGAGACGCTGCTGGCTGGCAGAGAGAAGGAAGAGAAGGAAAGGGGAAGGGAGCGAGAACGGGAGGTCGGAAGCGAGTCGGTCCTGGAGCGATTGAGCCGGGTTGAAGCGGCGGCGCTCCAGATATCCTTGACGAGAAGGCATCACGCAGAGCCCTTGAGTTCGAGACCAAGTGGAGAAACCACGTCTACAGCGACGAGCAATTCCACCAAAACGGTGGAAAGTCTAGATGGGCACAAGAGGTCAGAGAAGATCACCCAGCGCCCAACTCCGAAGCAACTGGACCTCAAAGCAGCCAAAGGTTGTAAATCACCTCAAGAGCACCTTGGGGGAAGTGGAAGAGAACCAAAGCAGCAGGAGGGAGACACTAATAACGGTCCTTGTTTACGGAAGAACTCTGCCGCTACTCCTGACAAAGTCATTAACGCTACACTTATCGGTAGTCCGCTGGCTTTGCGGAAAGCCTTTAAACCCTCGGGTATGGGGGACAGCTTGAGGAAAGCTGAGAGCGGTGACTCAAGGACTTCAGACCTGAGCTCCAAGAGCCCCAAACTGCCCGCTCGGATCCTCGCCCCCGTGGTCCCACCGCACGGGCCGCAATTGAGTCTGGGCAAAGTCAGACAGGGTCTGGGGCCGGTCAACTGCTATCGGGGAACCCTGGACTGGGAGGACAAATGCCGGCTGGAGGTTCTGGAGGAGCATTCCCCTTCTCCTTCCCCCTCCCCGACCGCCGTGACCCCCTCCCTGTGCGGACCGTCGCTGTGTAAGTCACGGCCCGTCTCCCCCGGCGACAAGACGAGCTTCGTCAGCCAGCTGACTACCGTGGCCAAGAACGTGCTGGGCCCAATCAAGCTGGGCTCCCAGGAGGGCTCCAGGAGCAAAGAGCAGCAGACCAAGGCGGCAGACGACAAGCAGGCGGCGGCCACAGCCGGAAGATCCGACGCGGCGGGAGGCGGTCGAGGCCTCGCGGCCGTGGTGACGCAAAGCCCTGCAAGTTCATCCCTCGAGAAGGCAGCCCAACCAAAACGTGATCCCTAAGCGGAACTGAAACCGCAAACTGTCATGCCTTCATTGGATGAACAATGCAACACGAGTCAAGCACTTAGAACGTTGTACATTCCAATTTTAGAGCTTATCAAATCTTATTTATTGATTCCAATCATTACCTTCCACCGGGATGAGAAAAAATCCACTATAAAGGTGCATTATCTTTGGATTATTTTAATAAGAAGAGTCTTCGCGTATTGTGGAACACTTTATCAGATGTCTTTATGTGTGAGTCCATGTGGATGCATGTCCCTATGGTATGTACTGTACGTGTAAAAGTAGGTATCAGAAGGTCGCCAAGTGCTTTAGTCATCAAAAAACTGTGAAGACCAAATTTTAGTGGCTCTGTTTTGTTGTAAATTGTGGCACAGTCACTCTGGAATGTTTGCATCAAACGACATGCGAGAGATGACTGGGCTCGTTTATTCTGCATGCGGCTGTTTATTTTGGCCCAGCGGATGGCGCTGTCAGCGGGTGTCGAGTCTCACGCTTGAGTGTGTGTGTGTGTGTGTGTGTGAGAGAGAGAAAGAGAGAGAGAGAAGGTCTGTTATTGGTGGTTGTGGTGCTGACAGCTGAGGCTCAGCGCTTATCTCCTCCTCACAGGAGGGCCACCTACAGCCCTTCTCCCTCCCCCTATGATTGAAGCCTTCACGCACATGCACATACACGGCGCATTGCCACAGGAGGAAAACCATGTCATCAGCTGATATTGGTGCATTTTTTTAATCCATAACCCCGTGCTCTCTGAAATGTTGTTTGCCCGAAAGAGAGCCGAGGAGTGCAAACAGCGCTCAACACACTCGATTTTTTAGCAATGACAAACGGAAATAAAACAATAGGGCGCCCCGCCCCCATCATATTAACTTTGTTGTTCCTGCTGAATAAAAAATGAACCGCTTGTGTTAGAGGTCGCGCTCGCAGTAGGCAATCTGGACCGCACTCAAGCATGGGGGCATCTAAATTCTTGATTGTTCCAACTGTAGGATGGATTAGTGTTGTGCTTAAACACGGTCCAGTCAGTGGCAGAGCTACCCACTCACTTCCCAGGGGGTAATTTCAGATACCTGTAACTTTCCTGCCATTCCCGGGTGGATTCTGTATCCTCAGATCTCTTGATAGTCGACGATACTGTTACATTTATATTAACCCCATACATACAGAACTAACTCACAATTGATCTTTATAGGCATTAGCTTCTTGCAATCAGCGTCAAATCAAAACCATTTCTTTCACTCAATAGTAAGTAACTTAACTGAGAAGTCATTGTTTATCTTACCATCCACAGACATGGTTTTATGAAATAAAATGTACACTTATCTAGAACTTTGCTCAATACATTCATAGTACAAGTAAAAAATAAAAAAAAAGAGCGTTTAGAATTGTGAGATTTTTTTTTTTAATGATTTTTCCTTTTAACCCCATGCAGTAATTATCCCAAAATTGGACGTTTCGGACACTTTGGACGATTTTGGACTGTTGGACAAATGGACAACACAAACAAAACAGTGACAAATAACTCCATGAAGCTGAAATTTTGCATAGGATGTATATCTATGTCTTGGCCAATTCCCACTGAACATTTTGAGGGGTTGAAAGTGAAATAATATTAAAAGTGAAAAAAGTTGTTGCACATTGGAAGAGGGACGTAATACCCTTCATGCAGCCGCTTAAAAATACTGCATGAGGGTTGAATATGATTTGAATGAATGGGCCATCAATCATAATATCTGGCCGTCGGTGACAGTTGCTCACTCCGACTCGCTGTTGGCAAGCAAATACAAATCATTGCATGAGATCGAAGTTGGCCGTGAGGAATGGCATCTCGTAAATAAAGCCCAGCAAAACGTAGCTTTTAACTTTAACGTGATCCTGCTTGTATTATGAGTGTGTTGAGCAACCTATGTGTGCATTTTATTTCATGAAAACCTGACTGTGGATGGTATGATAAACAATGACTTGTCCGGTTCTGAATAGGATGGCTAGTGCCAAATTTCTGAATTTTCCCCTCTCCTTTCCCCCCTGACTTGGTATTTGTGTGCCCTTCCTTAATACAAAAATAAACATACCTAGGACATGAGCACCTGCTACTATAAATGTGTTGATTTGAGCCCAAACAGGTGGGAAAACAGGCATTTGCAAAAAAAAAAAGGGCTCAATGGATAACAAAGGGTGGGCTAAATATGAAATAGCGTGATATATAATAAAAGATATAGTGGTGTAAGGTAGCCGAAATAAGATGGTTACATGTTGCTTTTTAGTGTTTAATGTCAATCAGAACAATGATCGCATTCATCTCCATGTAAGTCATAACAGTAGCTAGCCCGTTTACATTATGCAAACTCTGCACGGTGTCGGATGAAAATGATCTCACTCCAGTTTTTGTCGTGCATTGCTTATTACCACTGAACTGCTTAAATCGGTTAAATGTTAGTTTCATTTTAAAAACGTGCAAACACATTATAATATACCAGACGGTCCCTTGTTTGAAATTTAAAAAAAAAAAATTATATTCGATCTTCCAAACGACTACAGATGTAGTCAGTCTGTTAAAGGGAAGTTTCATTCAAGTAGAAAACCAAACGGTCACATCACTGGGTCACGAACAAAAGTTTTTGTCTTTTATAAGGCATTAATTGATTTTGAGCCAGTGATTAATTTTGTGATCCACATACCATGGTGTACAGTACTTCAATTTTTATTCCCACTGGTTTAAAAAAAAAAAAAAAATGCAGTGCAACAAGGAGTTCATGCAGTTTGTTGTTTAATGGTACTGTACTGACCCCCTGTGGTTCCAGCTTGATTGACTGAAATGTGCAATCCCAAATTGGACCTTTATGTGGTGTAGAACAGACGCAGCCTGGTTTACTGAATATGCATTTATATGTGTCAAATGACCCAAGTGTTAGCAGTATTAAACTAAAACACAATTGTTTTTTTATTAAGTTTTCTGTACTTAAGTGGTCATTTTCCTTGGGGTTATTAGCAAAGATGTCTCTTGAAAATACTGTACGGATCCAGATGGGGTTCTGTTATGTATTGACATCATTTTAGTTCCTTTGTTAAGTTTATGAAGGAAACTAATCGTAATATTTGACTGCTGTAGTCACCATTTTCAGGCCTTTTAGAACAGTGGTGTTTACACTAGTGTGACACATTTGAGACTGCAGAATTTTACGAATGCACTTTATTTGGGGGTGGGGGGGGGGAACAATTGTTTGTGCGCTACACTGAGGTAAAATTTCTCTTGAGTTTAATGATTCACTGAAAACATTCCACTTTTAGTATCTGTTCACAGCTGATAATTTATTTATTTGTACCTTGATTTTAATTTTTGTTTGTGATAAACACCTGAAGTGCAGTGAGTGGAATAAAATGTGGAGAGTTGTTCCCGAATTTGTTTTTGTTGTTGTTGCTGTTGTTATGCATAGCCGTTCGCGCTGATAGTTTTAGATCATGCATTCAAGTATCAAGTACAGTACAACTTTATTGTCAAATGTGCTCTTTGTGCAACATACAGCACAGATTCCACATTGACTGATCACCAAAAGGTCGAATTTTTTGTTCCATCCTATTATGTGAAAATTTAATCGAATTTATGAACAGTAATTACGGCGTTAAAAACATTTTACATCTCACCCAAATAATTTAATTAATACAGCGATTCTCAAAGTTTAGCAAGAGTATCACTGGTGTCATGCAGGCTTCCTCTGTGAAGGCATCCCTGATTGACATGTTCAAACTGTGCATAATACGGTACAGTATTTCTATGACTTTATTTTTCTATTTAAGACTCTTGATTTGTTAAGTAAAGTTGATTTTTTACTCAACATTTAATAATTTGGAAATGTTCTTTGACATTAAAATATATACTGTATATTTCTCCTCGGCAATCAATCGCGGGGTACACGCAAATACAAATAAAGGGTATATACCTACGTAGAATTATTAAAGTCTATCTTGGAGTGGGAGGTTACTAAAGTGTAGAAAACATGAACTACTGTATTATGGAGACTGTCTTCTTGATCCGTCCTTTTATTTTAATAGCACCACGCTACCACAACCAACCTTTCCACGC
The DNA here is from genome assembly GCA_018466805.1 of Hippocampus abdominalis. Classification (NCBI taxonomy): domain Eukaryota; kingdom Metazoa; phylum Chordata; class Actinopteri; order Syngnathiformes; family Syngnathidae; genus Hippocampus; species Hippocampus abdominalis. Next base: position 2,181,924 of record CM031700.1, read on the forward strand.
TTATTTGAAACTTCACTTCCGCGTGCCTCGTCGGGGCCAATAAGGAGACGAGTATGACATTCCCCCCAATCACCTTGCATGGCGTCTCCGTCAACCAATTGCATTGCGTTGAGGAAAACCATCAGGAAGTGCTTTTTCTCCGGGAAGAACGTCTTCCCCTTGTATCGGCGGTTCTCTGTCGAACTATGTATCGACTGTTTTGTTTTCACTAGACAATCTCGTATCATGATATAAGCTGATTTGTTTTCATGTTGAAAGTTCACGGTGAGGCCGGCTTTACCGCGAGCTTGCTGCCGCCGGCTATGCTAATGCTAATATCAGGAAGCCTTAGCAAGCTAATAATACAGCGAATTAAAGAACTGAAAGAGTCACTGTCCAAGAAAGGGAATCAGCAAAATGAGCCTACGTACGACTGATCGAGCAGTGTAACGGGTATGTACAGAGCTCTGTTCAAGCGAGCTAGCTATGCTGTACCCAAATGTATGTTATGTTATGTTAATGCGTTCATGTTCAATGTGTACATTTTTAAATAGGTGTGCCCCGATGACGGAATTACTTGGCGGGGTTATGTCCGTGTTAAAATGTGGCCCCAGATCGTTAAACTTTTCATCCAAATGTATAGCCGTGTTTGCTGTGAAATAGTTAGATGTGTATCTCCACTTTAGTGGGAAACAGTTGTCTTCAGTCAAATGACAGTCTCGTGGTTCCTTCAAATAGTTACTGTACTCTCATCGATTTGATGTTTCTTGTTGGGGAAGTCAAAGCTATTTACTGTGAGTCCCCATTGTTGTGCAATGTTGTGGTCGTAGACAAATGACTTGAGTTTGCATTGAAACTGTTGATGTTGCACCCATTCATACTTTTTCCTGGAAGTGACAATAATAGCGCGGCCAACAATAGTAAGTGTGCATAAGTGTGGAATAAAAAAACCCTGCGTCTCAGTTGTACTCTTGTACTTAGTATGAAGTCATTCATTACTAATTTGTAATGAACAGATTATTGAAGCAAAACTCACCTAATATCTGCTGCTGCTCATATATGTTGTCATACAAATTCCAGCTGGCCTACTCAAAACTGTATCCATTATTATAAATGCGTGAAAATGATATAAAAATTGAAGTATTAGGACACACGTAGAGTTGTAGCTTTTGTTGAAATGTTTTTGTTTTTCGTCTTTTTTAATATTTTGAAAAAGTTGGAGGAACATGCTGATTTGGCACAGCGCCGGTGCCCAATTTCTCAAGTGTTTTATATTTGAACGAGTCGTTCACAGCCACATCTCCATTGATTTGAGGGTGCGCATACTTGTGCAACCACATCGTCTTTGTTGTCTATTTTAAATTTCCTTCCAGTATTTGTCTTTTTTCATTTGAGTTGCATGGTTTATAGTTCACATTATTGGTAAAAAAAAAATTGTTGATTCTGTTCTTCTTTTTTTATTTTTTTTTTTTTTTTTTTTATTTTAATCACAACATTTGAACAGGGGTGTGTAGACTTTTCCGTACTGTAGTTGCAATGCTGTCGGGTTTTATTGAGGGGATTTTTGTTTTTTTGGTACATTTTACATCTTGCGTTTCAAGTAATTTTCCTCCGGATGTTACTTTAAACAATGTTGCTTCTCATTCAAAAGCCTCTAGGCTTATGAATCTTGAGTACAAAGAGTCAATAGTTAACACTTCCTCTCACCCTCTTCCTCTTCTGCCCCCTCCCTAGTTGTTCTGTGTTGCAATGAGGCACTCCAGAGTCCAGCTCTGACCGCTGCGGGCAATGAATTCTGTTTCCCCCAACGCGGTGCAGTACACGGGGGGAGTGATGCACAGCGAGCGGGTGGATGGCCGGAGGCCACAAGCCCCGGCGCAGAAAAGCAGCTTCGGACTCAGACCACCCCAGAGTCCAGATCCCAGCAAAGAAACAGGTGGAGAGCCTGAGGAGATGGATAAACTCAAAGCCAAATTAATGTCAGCGTGGAACAACGTCAAATATGGTTTGTCGAAAATTTGTTCTCCTAGAACATCATTTATGTGTTCCTATGGGACATCCTCGATGATAAGTAGTGAAGTTGCTGATCCGTTGTGTTGAGGCTAACTTTGTTGTTTCTGTCTAGGGTGGACTGTGAAATCAAAGACCTCTTTCAATAAGATCTCACCAGTCACTGTCCTGGGACACTCCTATTTGCTCAACAGCGAAGGTAACCCATCAATTATCCATCTATCCAGTTTTCCACACGGCTTATCCTATTCAGGTCCGCAGGGTAAAAAGTGGAACGTACAAACCATAGAATGATACATTCAAGGTCGATATCCCAGTTGACTTTGAGCGAGAGAGTGCACGTTTATAAAAGCAGTCGTCCACATTCATACCAATGGCCAATGTAGAGTTGCCTCAATTTAAGAGGAAGCCGTAGGACTCGGAAGACCCCCACAGAAGCGCGTGGAGAACATTCCAATTTCACACTGGAAGGCAGCCATCCATATTGAAACCCAGAACCTCAGAACTGTGAGGTCAACGCGAGACTGTCCTTTCTGTGTTATCAGTCAGTCAACGCCTAATTGTATTAGACTTTTTCCATATCTTTTACTGAACAAAAAAGAAGTATTAAAATGGCGCACCCACTGGGATTTAAGGGCAACGAAAGAGAAACATGTCAGGAAACACCATTGTTAGTCATTGGGGGGGGGGTAAACACTTGAGGGTTTGTCACGTGGCCTGACAGCATGGAAAAGTACAAACGAAAGAAAGATACGTCAGAAGTGGAGGCATAGCTTGGTGTTGTTTTACACATGAAGCAAAAGTCAAAGGAATCATCCGTCCCGGGGTTTTTGTGTCGCCACCGTGAAAAACACATTTTGTTGACATTCGCTCACCAATATGTTATGTAAAAAGTCAAACAAAAACAACAATTAAACTTAATTTTCAGTAGAGTTGTCCTGATCCAATTACATCTTTTTTTTTTTTTGTTTGGTCGATACTAAAGATTCACTCTGCGAAGAAGTACATTTTGCAGAAAAAATTCGCTCGGGCCATCCCTTTTATTCACAGAAAATGTTTGAAGCAATTTTCCAAAACCGCAATGACACATTTAAGGCGATGTTTCAGTTGAGCAAGGCCTCTTCACGATGAATCATCAAAAGTAATGGATTCATTTCATCATTGATGAGTTTTTGATTCATCCATTAATCATTGCACCGCTCAAACAAGTCAAACATAAAAAGAGATCTCGGCATTCTTGCCAGAAATGTTCTGTCATTTCAAAAGTAACGTGACTGAAACGTCTGAGCATCTCATCAGATCAAAGGCATTCCATTCCGCACATGGCAAAACTTGCTTCTGCTGACACGATAAACATCACATCGCCACAAATGTGTCACAAGGGGAGAGTGTACACACTCACACAGCCTCTTCTTCCTCCTTCACCCCCCCTGTGTGTTTCAGACCAGGTGGAGCGCTTCCGTCTGGCTTTTGTCTCCAGGCTGTGGCTGACCTACAGAAGGGAGTTCCCCCAGTTGGAGGGCTCCAGCTGGACCACCGACTGCGGCTGGGGCTGCATGCTGCGCAGCGGTCAGATGCTGCTCGCTCAGGGCCTGCTGGTCCATCTGATGCCTCGAGGTTTGGCTCCCAGTCTATTTTGATCACCGGCGCCACAACAACCCGGGACACTTGCTCCCCACATCACGAGGTCGAATCCAAAAGCTCAATCAAATATTCCGCCGCCAAATTTTCGAATGCTCAGATTTGATTGACACTGACCGTTATTAGTATTATGGCTTCGAGTGTAGGGGGGCCTATCTGAAGAAAAATAGCCCCAAAGCATGACGCTGCCGCAACCATACTTCACTGGCGGTGTGGGTGATGAGCAGTGTTGTGATTGCGTTTAAAAAAAAAAAAAAAACATGAGGAATTATGCCCCCCCTCAAGCCTTCAAACTACAACCACAGTAATGTAAAATGAATACATCTCTGACCGTGTTTATCACAACTGAGCTTTCCTATCTTTTTAAAGGCAAAGTATCGAATCTCATTGGATGTATTGGTGTAGCCAAAATTTTCTGACCAGCGAGTATACATTTCCTCTTCAAAGTTAAAGATTAAAGACTATATTTATTTATTTGTGTTGTATAGACTGGACTTGGCCAGATGCTCAGCAGTTAACGGACGTGGACTTTGAAGCGTTGCGAATACGCTCACCGGTGCGTGTCGGCGGGGTGCCCATCCCTTCTTTCGGCTCTCCGCGAGGGTCCGGCGCCCCTGAGAAGACGCCGCCAAGCGATTTGACGGCGAATCGTAGCGAGAAGAAAAAGTTTGAATGTCCTCAGAATCGACAAGCCGAGCCCGTCCACCAAAAACTGCTCACCTGGTTCGGAGATCAACCGCCAACACCTTTTGGGGTGCACCAGCTAGTGGCAATAGGGAGGAGTTCAGGAAAGAAGGCCGGGGACTGGTACGGCCCGTCCATCGTGGCACACATACTGCGGTGAGGCTCGGCTCCTTCATGAAATGCTACCGAACTTTGCATTGGACGTTGGATTCAAATGCGACTTGATTTGTAGGAAAGCCGTAGCTCACGCTAGTGTTCTTCCCAACCTGGCCGTGTACGTCGCTCAGGATTGTACAGGTAACACTTTTACATCTCATTCGTCTGCTCATTCAATCTCCCCGTGAACAAATGTTGTGCAGTCTTTTCCTTATCAAGTGCGGGTTGTTTTAGTGTACAAGGAGGACGTAGCACGTCTGTGTGACCCGCCACTCGGCCAAACCCCCCCAGAATCTGACAGCCACGCCTGGAAGTCAGTCATCATTCTGGTGCCTGTCCGCCTGGGCGGGGAGGCCCTCAACCCATCTTACATTGAATGTGTCAAGGTGGGATTCGTTGTTACGGTGGTCGTCATTGAATAAGTTCACATTCAAACCATTAGTTTTTTTCATTTCCAGAACATCCTGAAGCTGGAATGTTGTATTGGAATCATAGGAGGCAAACCGAAGCACTCACTCTACTTTGTTGGCTTCCAAGGTGAAACACGGCTTCCCCGAGTGCCGTTTTTTTTTTTTTTTTTCCTGTTCATTTTCCTCTCAAACTAATACCGTATTATCAGAACCTGTCAGAGCGCACGCGTGCCTTCTGTTTTTTTTGTCTCCGTGCCAAACTTGCTTGTTGAGGTTTAGTCATCCGAAAGTGTAGTCAAGTTAAACATTTGCGAAACAACGCACTCTGTTTGCAGCGGGAATGATCACGACTAAAATGCCGCCGGGGGGAAACTTCTGCAGGTTCATTAGCCAAGCTACTGCTGCTACTTAACTGCTTTTATCGACGTGATAACTTGGCTTACAAACCTCTGTGTGATTACTTTCCAGCGTTGAAGGTTGTAAAAAGAAGTTTGTCAGAAAGTTCTGAGCTTGTGTTTCACTGTCATGCTCTCTGGGAGTGAGGAAAAGTGCAATAGCAGACGATCGCCCCCTCCTTTTTTTAGACAACACACCATTTGAGACGGGAAATACACACATTTTGCTCTTTTAATTATGAGGAATGATTGCGAGAACCGTGTGGAATGAGCTCTATCCGTCAAGTTCTCAAAACTATTCTTGAGATGTTCCCACTCTCCACGGCGATGACCTGGGCTCTTCTCTTGCCGTTGGCCAGATGAGCAGCTGCTATATTTGGACCCTCACTACTGCCAACCTGTTGTGGACGTCACTCAAGTCAACTTTCCACTCGAGGTCAGTTGCGCACAGCCTCTTGACGCCACCGTACGGTTTGTGTGTCCGTATCACTTCTTTCCGTCCGTCTGGATTTGCATTTCCCCTCTTCTGATCCTATCAGACTGAGACCAATTTGACTTTCACACTTGTGAACTACAGATAACATGTTTAATTATGGACTGCGGTTGATCTTTTCTTCCCCCCCCCCCCCCCCCCCCCCCTACCATTTCTTCATTTAGTCCTTCCACTGTAGTTCTCCCAAAAAGATGCCCTTCACTCGAATGGATCCCAGCTGCACCATCGGCTTTTACGCCAGGAACAAGAAAGACTTTGAGTCTTTGTGTTCTGCTGTCACTTTGGTAAGTTTAATAGTCTCTCGCTGCCATGCAACTCCTGAACAGACCCCAATCGAATGCCCCCTTTTCTCGCCGCCTTTCAGCCATATTGGGACAGCTGGCGTTTATTCGCCTGCCAGATAGAATTTGCCGTGTCTGCCGGTTCAGTCACACAGCTGTTGTGGCTTCACACATTTAGGTCATTAAAGGTGGCACAGCCACATTTTCAACAGAAAGCACCTCGGGCAGTAAATCTCATCTGAAGCCGGCAAATTTGCAGGTGGACTTCGACTACCCAGTTCATCTTGGTACAATTTACATAATAGAGATGTGTGTGCTGGATTTCAACATCAAAATGACAGTATTCCACTCTTCCAAGTGTAATCACTGTCTGACAAAAGTGGCGTGAAGTGACGTACTTTAAATGACATAGCACAACCTTTCAAATTGCTCGAGGTGTCCCAAGTATCTCCAAGGCAATCGAAGCATCCACATCTGATGTCAAGGTCTTTTTCCAGCTACACAGTAGCATCATTTTCACTGCTCACTAAGCATTATAGACTGGAGATGAGGATTACAATTAGCACCAGCTACAAACTTTACGTGCATCGGGTGCTTGCTTGGAAATTACGTTGGACTGCTTTGTCCCTCTCAAATAAAAGAGTTCATAAACGGCCGTAAACGGAAACAATCATGTCTTGCCCGACATCGCGTTTCGGATAAAAGTGGGTTCTTCAGACTACAAACCGCAGACTCCAAAGTCATTTTCACAACGCTAGGACATCTTTGGAACACGTGCGTGCGTTGGTGTTTCAGTGGTGTGACTGAAGGGAGAAAATGTGTGTGTTTTAGTTTATTTACTCAAACATACTGGAGGACACTATTTGAGAAAAGACTTAAGCTATTTAAAGCAAACAGTGCACACGTTGTAATAATTCAACAAAAGACTGTAATCCTTTATTTGTGGAGATAGTTTCCAATGACAACACAGCATCATGAAGCCAGGAGTCACAACAGCAACCTTCCACTTACTGTCTCTTCAAAATTCATGATTAACTTAACTTTAGCGTGTCGTCATCATCATCTTTGTCTTAATTTAATTGAATGTTCTATTGTGCCAGTGGCAACGCTTTTATATTCCGGCTGAATTGTCCCCATACTATTTGTGATGTCCTGCTCTAAGATCAGCTTCGGCAATCTCGCCACCCTCCTAGTGCAAAGATATGAAAACACCTTGCCAATGTTCAACCCCGCACGTAACCTTTGTCCCCGCGACTTGAACACAAACGACCACCAAATTTGTGATCATGCTCAACCGGGTGTTTGTTTTTCCCACAGGCCCTGTCATCATCCACGGAGAAGTACCCGATATTCACCTTCATGGAGGGCCAGAGTCACGATTATGGACTGGAGGCGCACAGCAGTAACCACACGAGCCCAGCGCCACATATCCTGCCCCCTTGCAATCCCACCCGGGTCAATCACAGACAAAACAGTGACGAGTTTGTCTTCCTGTGAGACCAGGAGGCAGTCGGTCTATTTTGACTGGTGCAGCCTGACCTGGAAACAGAAACTACTTCCCGGCATGAGTTTTATAAGCTAACATGGATTCATTTGTCCTTCATGACAGGCACTCTGGAGGAGGAAGTCACAGATAAAAGTAACCTGACAGGCCCCCCATGTCTAAATGTCACATTTGCTTGGTCAGGGAGAAGCTGGGCTGTTTTCTCTTGGTGCGTTTGTGTGTGTTTCCTTTCTATTTGTAATTCTTTGAATATTTATCAGCTGTATGAGTGTGTGAGTGTGCATGATTAGTTTGAGCATAAAAGAACGTATCACACCATGTCACACTGAAGGTAAGACGTCTTGAACTGCTGTACATTCATGTCGCGAATCACAATAGCGCATTCATGATCGCATTCTTCATTTGCCGCTCTTTAAGGGTTTTCCGTGATGGCATTGCTGATGATGGAACACCCGATTCCATTTCACATTCGGGTTTCCTTCCGCAGCAGTTGTACTAGTGTCACTTTTCATGGGGATTGATCATATGGATTGGATTGGATTGGATTGGATACAACTTTATTGTCAAATGTGCTGTATGTGTAACATACATTCGCTCGAAATTTCTTCCCTCTCAACATCAATCTCACCTCATCTTTGCTCGTATGTAAAGTTTATTACTACTGAAGGGTTGCACTGCTACTGATGGTTGTTGTCCTCATTAAACAAAACACTGAAATCACTTCATCTGTCTGCTACCTCTTTATGCTGCTTCACATCGTTCAACAATGACCTTTCATAAAGAATACTCAGATAAGTTGGTGGTTTTGTGTAAGAACATTTCATTGAAACTGAAATTGAAGGCAATGATAAGATGATACATGAAAAAGCGGCCCAAACCGAAGATTGTGTATTGAAGTTCTGTCAATTTCAGATGTAAAGTGATTTTTTTTGTCTTTTATATATAACGTGTGTGTGTGTGTATGTATGTATGTGTATATATATGTATGTACAGTATATATAGTGTGTATATATATATATGTGTGTGTGTATGTGTATACATGTATATGTGTGTATATATACAGTATATGTATACATATATATGTACATTTTTTGATATCTGCATTTAATTGAGTGCATGGTTACATTTACTTTAAATCTTGTGTATGATGTTTTCCTACTGCCATTAGTATACACTGATTGGCCACATTGATCAGTTGCCCAGAAGAAAAATGCCTTTGTGAATAATGCTCCGTTTTAGTTTGCACCTTTTGATTTATGTAGTTAAATAACGTACCCATATGCAGTGCAGCTCTACACTACTGAAACCACAGGAATAAACATTCATGAGTTGAGCAGTATTTGAAGTCTTGTATTGGATCTCGCTATTGATATTTTACACAGCTGTGATAAAATTGATTACTGCATCATGTTACACCTCCCATTATGTGGTAGAGAAACGGCTTCCAAAATACAGGAAGTTTTTTTTGCACTTACAGAATAATTTTATGAACATGTTTCAATCTATACAGTAATACATAGTTACCGGTATAAGGATACATATGGAGTACTAAATGTGTATTACCGTACTTTAAACATGGGTCGCCTATTTTCTGGGTTTGGTCACGTGACGTTTGCACGCCGAGCCCGTAGGTATTGTGACGTCAATTTTAGTCGACAGCAGGTGGCAGTAAAGGGCAAAATGGCACCCCCCCTGTAATGGATGTCAAGGCAGTCAAAAAAATGATTTTTCTGCTCAATTCGTATTCCACAAATATATTAATCAGAAAACTGTGTTTTGACTATTCATGGGACAAAACAGATTGCCAGGGAAATGTTTTGCTTGACTTGAGTTTAAAGACGTTATTACATGAAATATTTGTTTTATAAAAAAAAATTTTTTTATTTATATTATATATAATATTGTATTTTAAATATTCCAGCGCACAAATATTCGACAAAAAGGACAATAGCAAGGCAGTGACGACGTTTTCTTGTGCGGCTGTGTGGCACGGAGGTCTACCTGTTCGGTATTCATTGTGCTTGCTTCAGAGCGGCGCCGTGACTGTCGGCGCATGCGCACTTTGTTTGCAGCGGTGACTAGACATTCGGTCATCGGAGCTGCGGCGGCGGTACCGGAGCAGGAGGAGGAGGCGAGGCCGTGGAAGTGGAGGCGAACTGTGGCGGGGGGTGGCGCTCGAGCCACGTCGGTGAAACATAATCATCATCGCTCGACTGCGAACACGGTGAGTGGATTCGTTTGCTGCGTGTCACGTTGATGCGTCAAAATGTCATCCACCCCAAATTCCACGCAGAAATCCATCACGGGTTGCCAGTTGTGTTCGTGCAGGTAGATCGGTCGGACTTGCACAGTCCGCCATTGCCCACCAACCCCCCCTCCATTTTTGTTTAACATCCAGCGGGCCTTACAGACTCTTTTGAAATAATCCACCCGCGTCAGCGCGTGTTTTATGTTGTCAGTTCAAGTGCATCTGTGGATGGACGGTGCAGCCGCAACTGTTAATGCGCAGCAGGGGTGATTTGGCGCAGCAATTCATTAAAGCGTTTAGACAGAATGTACAGTGGACCTCTCATTGCAGCATCATGTCTTTCCTTATCATTGTCGATTTCAGTTGGTATTTTCTAGATTAAATGCCTAAACTATAAAATGTACACATATAGGTAATATTATATCTAAATTGTTGGGAAAGTGCATTTATTATGACCCAATAATCACTTAGATTTTAAAAGTATCGTTAGATATATGTTTTTTTGCATTAAAAATGAGTGTGTCGATCCCTACTGCAGGAAACCACCGCAATGTCCACCCCAGACCCCCCACTGGGAGGCAACCCCCGTCCGGGTCCTTCCCCGGGTCCAGGTCCCTCCCCTGGGGCAATGCTGGGCCCCAGCCCGGGTCCTTCCCCAGGCTCTGCTCACAGCATGATGGGACCCAGTCCCGGTCCACCTTCCTCTGGACTCTCCCAGCCAGGCCCTTCTGGCTACAACCAGGACACCATGCACCCCCTGCACAAAGTAAGGACAGTCTAACTATGAATTTGGTTCATCTACCAAGGCAGATTAATCTGGTTTTGGATCACCACTAGGCGGTCCAGTGGTTAGCGCGTCAACCTCACAGTGCAGCGGTCGCAGCTGCGGCCTTCCTGTGTGAAGTTTGCATGTTCTCCCGGTGCCTGCGTGGGTTTTCTCCGGGTACTCTGGTTTCATCCCACGTTCCAAAAACATGCATGACAGGCTGATTGAACACTCAAAAATTGTCCCTAGGTGTGAGTGTGATAACGAATGGTTGTTCGTCTCTGTGTGCCCTGCGATTGGCTGGCAACCGGTTCAGTTCTGGGATAGGCTCCAGCATGCCCCGCGACCCTTGTGAGGATGAAGCGGGTCAGAAAATGGATGGATGAATGGATCACCACTATATTGTGTAGTCAATTCCTATTTAAAATAACACGCACACACGCACACAAATAACCGGGACAAGGACATGCCAGAAGAATCAAATTTAAATAAAGTGCAGCTATTGTTTCCTTGGCAAAATAAATCTATGCTGCGACAGATAAGATTATTTTGCACTCTAATGGAGTAAAAGTATCTACAGCAGTGTAATAAAGCGAAAGTATTACATTTGTTTGAGACATGGGTGGAAGCCATTAAATGAAGGTAATATCTGCAACGTTTTAAACACGGCGTGTCTGATGGGGGGGTAACAGCAACAACAGTGCTGCGTTGTAACCGTTTTTTTCCTCATTGTGTTTTCAGTCCATGGAGGGCATGCATGACAAGAGCATGAACGAGGAGAGTCGCTTCAGTCAAATGAAAGGGCTGTCAGTGAGGCCGGGCGGGCACACCGGTATGGGTCCCCCACCCAGTCCCTTGGACCAACATTCACAAGGTTGGCAAATCAAACACTGTCCATTCTTAAGTAATCCGCAACGACAACATTGTGTGTGTGGAGGCGTGTGAGTGTGACTTTTGCGCAATCAGGTAGTTTTGGTCGCACCCAAAGGGAGACTGATAACCACAAGAATTTTGTTTGATAAGAAACAACATTTATAACACATGAAATATAATCCCCAGTATGAATGTGACATGGATGTCAACTTCTCAACCGTAACTGTAGATTAAAGGAGACGTTCCATTTTTCCACATCAGTTCTGCGCTGACATTCGTTTGTAAAAATGCATAAAGAATGACAGCACACTTACTTTCCACTAGTCACCCTCTGGTTCACATCACTCAGTTTTGAGGGAGGGGAGTTCTAGCTCATGAAAATATACAATACGACGTGTGTTACCATGACAACCAGGGCTAGACTGATAACATGTGACATAGCTACTTGTGACTCACTATACAGTATTAGCCTCCACAAACTCTTGACTGAGTATTTAAAAAATAAATAAATAACAAAGCAGCGAGCAACAAATTTTTGTCACGCCGTAGCTTCCGGTCTGTTTTCTCGGACTCCTTTCATGATCCCCTGGTGTCTTCCAGGTTATCACTCTCCATTAGGTGGTTCCGATCATTCTAGTCCAGTACCATCCAACGGTCCTCCATCTGGACCTCTACTTCCATCCTCCTCCTCATCTTCCTCCTCCATCGGCGCTCCCCCCGCCTCCACGCCTTTGGAAGGCCCCGGTAGCGACCAGCACTCCCTGGGCCCAGGCAGCCGCTCAGGACCACTCGGCGCTTCAGGGCCAGGACCCAGTCCCGGGCCGAGCTTAAGCGCCACCGTCCCCACCCTTATGTCAGGCCTTGAATCCGGTGGTCTTTCTGGACCCGGGGGCCCCACCCCTTTTAACCAGAGCCAGCTGCACCAACTCAGAGCTCAGATCATGGCCTATAAGATGCTTGCCCGAGGTCAGCCCCTGCCGGACCACCTCCAGATGGCTGTGCAAGGGAAAAGACCGATGCCTGGCATGCAACAGCCCATGTCGAGCTTGACTACAGGAGCTGCGCCACCGGGACCGATGAGTTCAGGCTACAGTCGCGCTCACGGTGAGGACTTTGTGTTGACCTTGTGTAACCTCTGCCAGAATTCTTTGAACCTGCTCATTTTGATTACTGTATATACAAATATACATTTAACATTAAAAAAAAAAGCATATTTTGCCCTTCTAGGAATGATGGGCCCCAATATGCCTCCACCAGGTCCATCAGGTCCAGCAGTAGGAATGCAAGGACAAAACCACAATGGACCTCCTAAGTCCTGGCCTGAAGGTTTGTGGCTTCTATTGTGTCAAATAAGTGTGTGCTCATACTTGCACTAGTGGAATAAACATAAAGAGTACACATACGTTTGAGTGTGTGTGTGTGTGTGTGTGTGTGTGTTTACATATGAGATCAAATTTGCTACAGTGAAAAACCCCCTGTTGTGAAAAATGTCTTGCTGCAAACATGATTTTGTTGTAGAGGAGTTTCACTGTAGTACTTCATATCCACCACAAACTTGAATGGAAGATGGAAGATGGAAGATGACACTAAACTATCGGCGTCCCCTTATCGCTTCCTTCATGTACTTCCCTTCAGGCCCGTTGGTGAATGCAGCAGCACCGTCCAGCGCTCCCCAAAAGCTAATTCCGCCTCAGCCCACGGGACGACCCTCACCCGCTCCCCCTTCGGTGCCCCCCGCGGCCTCCCCCATCATGCCTCCGCAGACGCAGTCCCCCGGGCAGCCGGCGCAGCCTCCTCCCATGATGCCTTACCACAGCAAGCAGAGCCGAATCACCCCCATCCAGAAGCCCTGCGGCCTGGACCCCGTGGAGATCCTGCAGGAAAGGGAGTACAGGTACCAGAAATGAGTTGGGCAACGGGTTACTGAACAGAACAAGTAAGGATAACCCGATTGGATGCTGTAGGTTGCAGGCTCGCATCACACATCGCATTGCCGAGTTGGAGAATCTGCCGGGCTCTCTGGCTGGAGATTTACGAACCAAAGCTACCATCGAACTCAAAGCGCTACGACTGCTTAACTTCCAGAGACAGGTGAGCGCCGCGGCAGGCAGAAGCAAAGCCCGTTTTGTTCATCGAAAGATTTGCCGTTTTATTTATTTATTTATTTATTTATTTTACGGTCGGCGGGTGCGTCCAGCTACGACAGGAGGTGGTGGTGTGCATGCGCCGTGACACGGCTCTGGAAACGGCGCTGGATTCCAAGGCCTACAAACGCAGCAAACGCCAAAGCTTGAGAGAGGCTCGCATCACAAGAAACTTGAGAGAGGCTCGCATCACAGAGAAACTGGAGTCCGATGGGTTTTGGTTTTTTTTCAACGGTAATATTAAATGGGGGGGGGAAAGGCTTGTTTTTAGAATTAAGACATAATATTCAGAACAAGAGCGCAAGCGCAGGTTGTCAGAATGCATAGGTGAGGGCAAAGACCAAAAACGCTAAAAAACAAAGTAAATTTGTAGCTGTTTTAACCATCAGTAGTTTTGGTCCTTTTTGAAGAGAAATTTTTATTTTTTCCCAAACAGTCAGAACTGTGTAAAACTTCACTCTATGGACGTGCATAGTACTCAAAATATTTGTTTTGACGGATGACGGAGAGGAGGGGATTGGTGGGTCGTCCTAACTTTAAGGGGTTTTTAACTTAACAAAAGCTCGACGCAGGAACAGATCGATTTTCACTGCCAGCAGGAGGCGCAGTTTTCTATGAAGCCACTCAGTGAGCCGCTTCTCAATGACACCCGACCCCTCTGCAGGCTCTGCCTGCCTTTTTATTGATTGTGAATGCCAAATTTCAAGTAATACAGCAGAAAAACCAATCTTTCTTTCTGAGATGTGGGTCCCTTCACCTCAAATTGACCCCCGATTCGCTGTGCTTCCATTGTGTGCAAGATGTCTGAACACAAGCATTTCGAGGTCAATCAAGCATGGGACAAAATGAAACTTTAAAACATGACAACAATGCGTTTGCCGACTCTAACAGAGGGATGGATTCATACAGCTTGTGCTCTCTCTCTCTCTCTCTCTCTTGTGTTCCACCGTATCGCTCGCCGTGTCATTGCAGGAGTATCTCAACAGCATCCTTCAACATGCCAAAGACTTCAAGGAGTATCATCGTTCCATCACGGGCAAAATGCAAAAGTTGACCAAAGCTGTGGGTACCTATCACGCCAACACCGAGAGGGAGCAGAAGAAAGAGAACGAGCGCATTGAGAAAGAGCGAATGAGGAGACTCATGGTAACGTGCGGCCTCCGCGTATAATAGACAAACGTGTTTTCCTGGCAGAACTCACCCTCTAGCGTGATTCCGTCCATTCAGGCTGAAGACGAGGAGGGCTACCGTAAACTGATCGACCAGAAGAAGGACAAGCGCCTGGCCTACCTTCTGCAGCAGACGGACGAATATGTGGCCAACCTCACCGAGCTGGTCCGTGCGCACAAGGCCGCGCAGGCTCTCAAGGGGAAGAAGAAGAAGAAGAAAAAGAAGAAGAAGAAGGTATGTAGGCGCAGGGTAAAGCTCACCTTAATTGGATTACATATGACGGGCACAAGATTGGAAGGAGTCCTCGAAATGGCAAACTACCGCTTTGATTCTCCTGTTCAGTTGGAGAGTCCAGAGGGACAGACTCCAGCTTTGGGGCCTGATGGAGAGGTGAGCTGTCAGAAGTATGGCAAGCATTCAGAGGCTATGGTTTTTTTAGATCCTCCTTAAGTGTGTGTGTGTGTGTGTGTGTGTGTGTGTCAGTGACTTCTATTCAGAATGCAAATTGTATTCTCACTTCCTCTGCAGCCTCTGGATGAGACCAGTCAGATGAGTGACCTTCCCGTGAAGGTCATCCACGTGGACAGTGGCAACATCTTGACCGGGGTGGACGCTCCGAAGGCGGGGCAGTTGGAGACGTGGCTGGAGATGAACCCCGGGTGAGAAGGAGAACCGAACAGACACTGAACAGAGCAAAGTTAGCGGCACCAAATCACTTTGTTTCAATTTGGTGGCATGTTATACTCGTATCTATCAATCTCTTGGGCCAGCGTGGGGATTGGTTCTGTCTGATTGAAATGCATGGAACAAAAATGGGGGGGAGTAAACAGGCACAAAACATTGGACAGTGCCACTATAAATACTGTGGCATTTACAACTGGAAGGTACTGGACTTGTTCAATATTTACCTTTCAATTGCAGAAATAAACATCCATTTTTATTTTATTTTTTTAGTTATGAGGTAGCACCACGCTCTGATAGTGAAGACAGCGAGGATGAAGAGGAGGAAGAAGTGAGTGTTTTAATTTTGCTACAATAGCACATGAACCCTCATGCAGTATTTTTAAGCGGCTGCATGAGGGGTTTTACGTCCCAAAAATGTCCCTCTTCCAATGTGCAACAACTTTTTTCACCTTTAATTATTTTTCACTTTCAACCCCTCAAAATGTTCAGTGGGAATTGGCCAAGACATAGATATACATCCTATGCAAAATTTCAGCTTCGTGGAGTTATTTGTCACTGTCTTGTCTGTGGTGTCCATTTGTCCAACAGTCCAAAATCGTCCAAAGTGTCCGAAATGTCCAATTTTGGGATAATTACTGCATGGGGGTTAAAAAACCTTTTTTTTTTTTACTTTATGTCCCTGTACCTGCCGTGCGCCAGGAGGAGGGGGAGGAGCACCAGCCTTCAACTGCACCAACAGAAGAAAAGAAGAAGATAAGCGACCCTGACAGCGAGGACGTGTCAGAGGTGGACGTGCAACACATCATCGAGTGGGTAAACTGACGAATGGCGCTGCTCATGACTATCGTGCAAGAACCTCACTCGAAGCGATTCAACTTCCTAGGAATGCTAAACAGGATGTGGACGATGAGTACAGTGGAGCAGCCTTTGAGCGGGGACTTCAGTCTTACTACGCCGTGGCTCACGCGGTCACAGAGAAGGTGGAAAAGCAGTCCACTTTATTGATAAACGGACAGCTCAAACAGTATCAGGTAAATAAACATGCTGTGTCTTAAACTAGCCTGCGCAAGTCAAGTGTGTCATCATGGGTTCCAGGGATGGCGCTACAAATCTTTGTAGCCCCAGTTAAGCCCCTCCTGCATTGTATGTCCATCCATCCATCCATTTCCCGAACCGCTTGATCCTCACTAGGGTCGCTGGGGGGCTGCTGGAGCCTATCCCAGCTGTCTTCGGGCAGTAGGTGGGGGGGGGAACACCCTGAATAGGTTGCCAGCCAATCGCAGGGCACACAGAGACGAACAACCATCCACGCCCACACTCACAATAAGGGACAATCTAGAGTGTTCAATCAGCCTGCCATGCATGTTTTTGGGATGTGGGAGGAAACCGGAGTACCCGGAGAAAACCCACGCAGGCACCGGGGGAGAACATGCAAACTCCACACAGGCAGGCCAGAGCTGGAAGTCGATAACCACTGGACTACCGGGCCGCCCTGCGTTGTATTTGATATTCTAAATATACACAGGTACGAGGGTTCAATTCCAGGCTCCGGCCTACTTGTGTGGAGTTTCCATGTTCTCTCCGTGGCTTTTTTCTCCCGGGTTTCCTCCCACATTCCACAGACGAGAATGGTAGGTTGATTGAGCGCTTTAAATTGTCCCTTAGGTGTGATTGTGAGTGGCGGTGGTTTGTGTGTGACCTGCGATTGATTGGCTGGCAACCACTTCAGGGTTGTACTCGGCCAACTGCCCGAAAACCTTCTATGTATGTCATGAATCTGTAGAATTAAACATTTCACGTGTTGATTTGGACTTCTGAAATCAGCGACGTTTTCTACGATATTTCTAAACCAGTCAGAGAATTACGTAGCATGAAAAGCCAGCCAATGACAGTAGTTTAACATTTCCATCCATTTTCCGAACCGCTTCATCCTCACTAGGGTCGCGGGGGGTGCTGGAGCCTATCCCAGCAGTCTTCGGGCAGTAGGCGGGGGACACCCTGAATTGGTCGCCAGCCAATCGCAGGGCACACAGAGACGAACAACCATCCACGCTCACACTCATACCTAGGGACAATTTAGAGTGCCCAACGAGCCTGCCATGCATGTTTTTGGAATGTGGGAGGAAACCGGAGCACCCGGAGAAAACCCACGCAAGCCCGGGGAGAACATGCAAACTCCACACAGGGAGGCCGGAGCTGGGATCGAACCCGGTACCTCTGCACTGTGAAGCCGACGTGCTAACCACTGGGCTACCGGGCCGCCAGTTTAACATTTTTTTTTTTTTTTTTTTTTTTTTTTTTTTTTTTTTTTACAATCCAAGACCTATAGAGAAACTCAAGCCACGGCACAGTGAACAAAAAACATGCCCACCGAAGTAATGCAATCCCATATTTTCTAATCCTGGGCAGGTCGCGTAGGCCTGGTCACGTTCGGTTCAACCTTGTTAAACTGTTGTGTCAATTGCCAGCTTTTGTCCTACGCTCAATAAGGAATCCTTGCGGTTGGCTGTCAGATCAAAGGTCTGGAGTGGATGGTGTCGCTGTACAACAACAACCTGAACGGCATCCTGGCTGATGAAATGGGCCTGGGCAAAACCATCCAGACGATAGCGCTCATCACGCACCTCATGGAGCACAAGCGGCTCAACGGACCCTACCTCATCATCGTGCCCCTCTCGTGAGCTAACGAAATCGGATTGGTTCTGGATGAGATTTGAAAGGAGACATGAAAGTCGGATTTGAATCCAACAGCGTTTCTGACCACCAGGACTCTTTCAAACTGGGTGTACGAGTTTGACAAGTGGGCACCTACAGTTGTGAAAGTATCCTATAAGGTGGGTTGACATTTTTATTCGGCAAGGGGAACCACACTTGGTAACTTTGTATCACAGCAGTCTCGAGCCTTTTAGACCACAGGTGTCAAACTCAAGGCCCCGGGGGGGGGCCAGATCTGGCCCGCCACATCATTTTACGTGGCCCGCAAAAGCAAATCAAACATGTCAACTTCCACGATGATTGCTAAAAATCTGGATCAAAATAAGAGAGATTTTTTTTATTTTTTTTTTGCATTTTCTTACCGTTACCAAACCCCTCAGTACAGTAGTTGACTTCTTTATATGGTTTCACAGTCATAACGGCCCTCCAAGGGTCACTACAATGTGGCCCGCGACAAAAATGAGTTTGACACCACTGTTTTAGACCAAGTACCGTAATTTCCGGACTATAAGCCGCGGCTTTTGTCACACGCTTTCAACTCTGCGGCTTATTTAATGAAGCGGTCTATATAAAGACTTTTTTTAACGGCCGCCTGTGTACCGTCTTTCTTTGTAAATATCTCATATAACAATATGGGCACCCGCGGCTTATAGACAGGTGCGGCTTATGTGTGTACAAAATGGTTTTTTTTTCCTTTAAAAATGTAGTGGTGCGGCTTATAATCAGGTGCGGTCTATAGTCCAGAAATTACGGTACTTCAATAAATACTGAGCAGACTGAACGTAAAAAAAAATAAGAATACAGTGATGAGGAATGACCAATATAAATCAAGTATGCTTGATCTATTCTTGACCTTTTGCATTTCCGAGTCAAATTTTAGTTGTTGTCTTGCGTGCAACTTTATGCTTCCTTTCGTGACCGTTCTGACGTGGCGTTTGCCGCTTTCAGGGTTCTCCGGCTGCCAGAAGAGCTTTTGTCCCTCAGTTGCGCAGCGGCAAGTTTAACGTTCTCCTCACCACCTACGAGTACATCATTAAGGACAAGCAAGTCCTGGCTAAGGTGGGCGCGACGATCAAATAACCGCGCCCTTCTCTGACACCACATACAGCTAGTCGTATTATAGTTTGGCAAAGAATGTGACTTTGCGAAGATAACGCGGTCCTCGTCCGAGTGTTGTTGTCATCATTTCTCGACCTCCCGGACAGATCCGTTGGAAATATATGATCGTGGACGAAGGCCACCGAATGAAGAACCACCACTGTAAGCTGACCCAGGTGCTGAACACGCACTACCTGGCGCCGCGGCGGGTGCTGCTGACCGGCACGCCGCTACAAAACAAGCTCCCCGAACTGTGGGCGCTGCTCAATTTCCTCCTGCCCACCATCTTCAAGAGCTGCAGCACCTTTGAGCAGTGGTTCAATGCCCCTTTTGCGATGACCGGAGAGAAAGTGAGACACTAAGTGCGGGATTCTTTTTCACTACTCCACCATCTGATATCAAAAAGTCTGCGTTTTGAAGGTTTATTCGTCTGAAGTGGACGGCATAACCTGTGCGACACATCACGAGTTGATGGAATGCGATTTGCAGTCCCCACGACGCTGTTTTATCACTTTCAACTATACATCCACTCAATGTGTCCCGTCCCACCCTGCAGGTGGATCTCAATGAAGAGGAGACCATCTTGATCATCCGTCGTCTTCACAAAGTGCTCCGCCCCTTCTTGCTGCGCAGGTTGAAGAAGGAAGTGGAGGCACAGCTTCCGGAGAAGGTACGACTAGCCTCTTTTGGGTCTTGAATCTTGTTTGCCGGTGGTTTCTCAGTCATTGTTTGGATCCCATTCCTCCACCAACGCGCATTGTGCATCCCGGTAGGTGGAGTACGTGATCAAGTGCGACATGTCGTCCCTCCAGCGAGTGCTCTACAGACACATGCAGGCCAAGGGCGTTCTGCTGACCGATGGCTCTGAGAAAGACAAAAAGGTGGAGTTACGTGCTTGAGGTTTTTCGGCAAGCGGAGCCCAATCCGACCGATTTAGAGCTTAAGGGAGGCGGGGGAAGTATTTGAATGTTGTTTTGTGATGTGTATGATCAGGGCAAAGGAGGCACCAAGACACTGATGAACACCATCATGCAGTTGAGGAAGATCTGTAACCATCCGTATATGTTTCAGCAGATTGAGGTATTTTGCATTTGTTTTGCTCTTTATATGACAAGAGTGTTAGGACCACATTGAAAAGGATTTTTCAAAAGCATGAAGTCATCAGAAAAAAAAATACACGGATAAAATTGAATTAGTATCAGATTGAATTTGTAATTGTTTTCGAATGAAACGTCGTAAGGTTGCAGACCCAACAGCGATAGGTCCAAATCTGTGGTTTCCTCCCACATCCCAAAAAAATGCATACGGTATTATATGACTCGCGTTGACTGTTTTTTTTTTTTGTTTTTTTGCAGGAATCTTTCTCTGAACATTTGGGTTTCTCTGGGGGAATAGTCCAAGGGTAAGTGCGAATTACAGCACCCCATGCAAAAACCGCATGTATGCCTTATAATGTACCGGTTAAGCTCATCACCTCTTTTTTTGTTGTTGTTGTTGTTGTCTGTATGTCAGCCTTGACTTGTATCGAGCTTCGGGAAAATTCGAGGTGTTGGATCGGATCCTCCCGAAACTGCGAGTGACAAACCATAAAGTGCTGCTCTTCTGTCAGATGACCTCACTCATGACCATCATGGAGGACTACTTTGCCTACCGCAGCTTCAAGTATCTGCGTCTGGATGGTAAAAAAAATAATTTAAAAAAATCCACTCTCATTTGATAGTTGGATTTGGACGGTTTTGCTCCTGGGCTTCCACCCCAGTTGTGGAGTTTTATTCACTTTCCGAGACACTACGGTAAACAAGCGTAGGAAGACAGCTTAACCCTCATGCAGTATTTTTAAGCGGCCGCATGAAGGGTATTACGTCCCAAAAATGTCCCTCTTCCAATGTGCAACAACTTTTTTCACTTTTAATTTTTTTTCCACTTTCAACCCCTCAAAATGTTCAGTGGGAATTGGCCAAGACATAGATAGACATCCTCTGCAAAATTTCAGCTTCGTGGAGTTATTTGTCACTGTTTTGTCTGTGGTGTCCGTTTGTCCAACAGTCCAAAATCGTCCAAAGTGTCCGAAATGTCCAATTTTGGGATCATTACTGCATGGGGGTTAAAGAAATCACATCAATAAATTTGCATGCCAAACACAAAGCTGAAATCAACTGTGTTTCCAAAGGGGCCTAACTTTTCTGGTACGTTTTTAGATGTTCAAAATAGTTTCCGTGGGAATGGATCAGAATGAATAGGAATTCACGGAAACATTTTGAGTCAACGTGGTAAATGACAGATTTTTCTCAAACGTAAACCAAACCAAACCTCTCATTAACGTGATGTTGACAATGGATTTTGTCCTGCCAGGCACCACAAAGGCCGAAGACAGAGGAATGTTGCTGAAGACCTTCAACGACGCCGAGTCCGAATATTTCATCTTCCTCCTGAGCACTCGAGCAGGAGGCCTCGGCCTCAACCTGCAGTCCGCCGACACCGTCATCATCTTTGACTCGGACTGGAACCCGCACCAGGTTTCCCTCTATTCTCTCCTCATTTTTTTTTTTTCCTTCCTTACTTCCAATTTGTTTGGATTCAGAATAAATTGTCTGAGAGGAAATAATGAAAATACAAATAATTTGTTCTTTGGTTAATTTGTCACCATCATAAAAAGGCAATATTTGGAGGAATATTTTAATATTCGGAACATGTCATAAAAGGTTAAGATTGAGGTATATTGCAGCTGCATGTTGAATATCTCAATTTTCACAAGCGTAAAAGGAAGTTAACTACGGTTATTAGCTTAACTTGGACAGGAAATAAGACCGTATCAGATAATTATGGAATTGTGTATTTGTTTTGATTTTGAGTCTTCTTACGTCTTGTTCTTCTTCTCTTTTAGCGCTCTTCTCGGCAGCTCCATCTTTTAGAAAAAGTCGCTGCTTAAAAGCCAAAGAAAAGGAAAAAAAAAAAAAAAGCATGTGCGAGTTAATCCGTTGATAGGCATATTTTCGTCGTCAAATTCCAGTTTGTTGGGCGGCACATCTGCTCCACAACAGTCAAGTGATTCTGGGTTTGAATCTTGGTCCAATGTCACCTTGGATAGGTTTCAGCTCCCCCCATGATTTTAATCAGCAAACACACTTTTATCAGATGAATGGATGGCTGTCCAAATTTTGAATGTTCACTGCCCAAGGCCGAAAATTAGAACATAATGCTCACATTTGTGTCAGTCACGTTTCATCTCCTCGTTTTCTGTCGCCACCCCCAAGGACCTGCAGGCCCAGGACAGAGCTCACCGCATAGGCCAACAAAACGAGGTGCGCGTGCTGCGCTTGTGCACGATCAACAGCGTGGAGGAGAAGATTTTGGCCGCCGCCAAATACAAACTGAACGTCGACCAAAAAGTGATCCAGGCCGGCATGTTCGACCAGAAGTCATCCAGCCACGAGCGCAGGGCCTTCCTGCAGGCCATCCTGGAGCACGAGGAGCAAGACGAGGTCTGGGGACAAGACGTGTGCCTACGGATCAATGTGTGTGCGTGCACCAGCAACACAGCACTTGAGCGGTGGTTTTTGGAAAAAAGGGTTGACTTGCTTATTATTCTCCGCTTGCCAATTGCGTCTGCGGTATGCAGGAGGAGGACGAGGTCCCCGACGACGAGACGGTCAACCAGATGATCGCCAGGAGCGAGGAGGAGTTTGATCAGTTCATGGTCAGTATTTGGACTAACAGCAGCTGGATTGCTTCTGAAGAAGGAAAGAACAAAGAAACATTTGACAAGAGCACAGTTAATTCGCAGTGAAATTGTTTGTACTTCTTAATAGTTCAGATCGCAGATTTTTTTTTCAATTTGTTCCAAGCAATATCCGGATAATTGTCATCACAGTTTTGCATGCAATGAACGAGTGCGTCGATCGAACCCAAGTCGCCGAGCAAAACCGCTTCCAATTCAGTTGCACAAGTCAACATGATGAATTGCGTCACTCCTGATGACTGATTACTTATAAGCATATTAGTACAGTAACAAAGATGACCATACCTCTTTTTTAAAAAGTAAAGTCAAATACCGTATTGGCCCGAATATAAGACAGCCCTGATTAGAAGACGAGCCCCTCTTTTTCAAGGCTCAAGTTTGAAAAAAAGACTTTTTGAACACCAAATAAATTTTTTATACAGAAAATAATTACAGTACATCTGAAACAAATGATTATAACAATATATTTGAGAGAAAAAAGCATGTTATTTTGCCTCATTCAAATCTAAAGCGTAATCACATTCGTAAATGAATGGCTTCTGGTTTTTGAAACGTAAATGACATCATAACTTCTCCTCAGCTGGCCGATCTTCGACCCACTTTTCTCCAGATTGTCGCTACGTTTCTCCATTTTCTGTTATCTCTTCTATTATTTTCTTCTCTTTTCCTTCTTACCGCTATTTTTTATTTTTCTTCTTCGTGCTACCCGCTATTTTTATTTTTATTCTTCGTGGCAGGGGTTCACGTTGGCCTGGGGGAGTCTAGTTCAGCATTCGCTTCAATGATATCTGGCGCCATCTAGCGTCGTGAATGGGTATAATGTCTAGACCCCGAATATAAGACGACCCCCACTTTTTTCAGTCTTATTTCAATGCAAAAAAAACGTCTTGTATTCGGGCTAATACGGTACGATTGAAGGTGACCTATTAACCCAGTTGAAAGTGTTTCCAGGTGTCTTTCATAATACGTCTGTGATGCACTTTCTGTCAAAAGTATCCTCAGCATTATCTGTAAATCGATCTTTGGCGTGCATTTTAAGATCAACCAATCAGAGGGCAGAAAAATGTTGACGTCTCTAAGCCAGCTCACAGGCCTTTGGTGGATCTGAAATGTCATTGGTTGGGAAAAAAAAAATATTGCGATTTTGTGGTTTTGTTCTCCGGCAGAGGATGGACCTGGACCGCCGGCGCGAAGACGCCCGCAACCCGCGTCGCAAACCTCGCCTGATGGAGGAGGACGAGCTGCCGACCT
The DNA here is from genome assembly GCA_018466805.1 of Hippocampus abdominalis. Lineage (NCBI taxonomy): Eukaryota > Metazoa > Chordata > Actinopteri > Syngnathiformes > Syngnathidae > Hippocampus > Hippocampus abdominalis. The sequence goes on from CM031700.1 coordinate 2,206,165, forward strand.
GGATCATGAAGGACGACGCCGAGGTGGAGCGGCTCACCTGCGAGGAGGAGGAGGAGAAAATGTTCGGGCGAGGCTCTCGTCAGCGGAAAGAGGTGGACTACAGCGATTCGCTGACCGAGAAGCAGTGGCTCAAGGTAATTGGAGGGAAGGGGGGGGGGGGGGGGGGGCGGGGGAGAAAGAAGGAAAGACGGCGAGGCGGAGTGTCAACTGACTGTCGGTTTTCCCTCCCGAGCAGGCCATCGAAGAGGGCACCCTGGAGGAGGTGGAGGAGGAGGTGCGTACCAAGAAGACCACTCGGAAGAGGAAGCGGGATAGGGACCCGGACCTCCCTGTGCCCTCGTGCTCCTCGGGAGGAAGAGGACGAGGAGACAAAGATGACGATGCCAAAAGGCAGCGAAAAAGGGGGAGACCGCCTGTTGAGAAGATATCCCCCAATCCTCCCGCCCTCTCCAAGAAGATGAAGAAGATCATCGATGCCGTCATCAGATACAAAGACGGGTACAGAAGCTTTCCTGATTTTGTTCTGAACGCAGACTTTTATATATATACTTAAGCTAAATAAGGTAGCAAAAAAATATTGTCTACACACACACACACACACACACACACACAAAGTGAATTTATTACCTCTTCTTTTTCATCCTCAAAGTATGACTCAATATACTTCTACACCACTAAATTCAACGTTTGTTTGCGAATCCCATTCACAAATGTTATCGTATTCGTCAGAAGTCCGTTCTCCAACATTCATGGGTCGGCAACTTTCTTTTGTCTCATCTTGATGATGTCACCCCAGCACGAGTGGACGTCAGCTCAGCGAGGTGTTCATCCAGCTGCCGTCTCGCAAAGAGCTGCCTGAATACTACGAGCTGATCCGCAGGCCAGTGGACTTCCGGAAGATCAAGGTCGTGTCACAGTGCAGCCCTCATTATAAGGTTAATTTTTTATTTTTTTTAAAAACGTGTCATCTTTCACAAATTCTAGGAGAGGATTCGAGGTCATCGCTACCGCAGTCTGGGCGACCTGGAGAGAGATGTCATGCTGCTTTTCCAGAACGCTCAAACCTTCAACCTGGAAGGATCCCTGGTGAGGGCCAGTTGAGAGGCTTCCCTCTTGAGAAACGATGATGATGATGATGATGATGAGGATGATGATAAGGTTTATTGCCATGTCACGCGAGCAGATATACGAGGATTCCATCGTGCTGCAGTCGGTCTTCACCAGTCTGAGGCAGAAGATCGAGAAGGAGGAGGAGAGCGAGGGTGAGGAGAGCGACGAAGAGGAGGATGAGCAGGACGACGGATCCGAGTCGGAATGTAAGTACGAGCATCGATTCTTTATTTATTTTTATTTTTTTTTAAATACCTCTGTGCATACCCATAGTTCAATGCCCTGACGTGCGCTTGTATGTTCAGCCCGTTCCGTCAAGGTCAAGATCCGACTGGGCAAGAAGGAGCGAGGCGGAGATCGAGGAAAGGGACGCAGCAGACGATCGGGACGCACTAGAGCCAAACCTGTCGTTAGTGACGATGACTCTGATGAAGAACAAGAGGAGGTAAGTCGGTGTATGTGTGTCATTGTGTGCGTTTGTCAAACCAAACACTTCATTCGGTACACTTGGACCATGTCACAATTCTGACTCCACAAAAATAAGAGTGCTCAGTTTTTTTGGAGTATTGTAGATTTAGTCACCTTTGTGTTCTGTGTAAATTTTTTTTAAAACAGTCGCCATTTATGGGCAATGGATATGTGAACACAAACACGTGTAGGCAAACCATGTAGCCGTATCGGCATATATTCCTTATCCTCTGTGAAGATTGTCCAATATTACTGCTGTACTGAGGAGTCCAGAGATGAGCTGGGTCTCCGGTACTGGAAATCTGTATGCTGCAGCGTATATATTAAAAAAATAAAAATAAAAAATGTCTGGCCAATTCACGCGACAGACGCCATCTTGCTACATGTCGTACGCTCCCCCCAGCTGGCCAGGGTGCGCACACCAGTATGAGCAAAACAATGTGAATTGAAGGAAAAACGATTTAATTCAACGTATGTCATGATGGTTTGTTTTTTTAAAGGAATAATATCAGAGAATGCTATTTTTGTGATTTATAAATCACACAGGTTGGATTACTCTAATCCCAAGGCATGATTTAAATGAAGCTTTTTTTGATTGTACGAGCGTGGAAATAGACTCAGTCGCTGTAATTGTGTCTGTGTGTACTCTGCAGGAGCACTCCCTCAGTGCAACTGATGAAGAATCCTGAAGCGAGAGGTGTGGCGTGAAGGGATCGTCCGCCTACTCACACACGTCCAGTACATCAGTACGCAAAACCTCCATCCACTTGTTCATGGAAAGGAGATAAAACTGACGGGTTCGCAATAATGCTCATGTTCGGTGAAAGGTCTTCATTATGTGTGTCCTTAATCCAACCCGGTTTGAGATTTTTTTTCGCGTTTTATTCCAGTTCAGTCATGGCATGTGTATCCGCTGGTGATGGGACTGAATTAAAAAACTCAATGGACAGGCTTTGTAATTAATGAATTGCACTAAATGTCATTTTAATAGCATACAAATATTTGACAAAATAAGTTATACTTTTACGGTTCAAAATACATTTTGGTTGTCCGATTTCTCCTCTTTTCGCCCGTTATTGAGACAAGTCTTGCTCGCCTGACGCTAAACATGATCTCCGGCGGCTATTCTCACTGCAGTGTTTTATATTTAGGCATAAGCAAAATCTTGCTTTTGCACAATTTTCTCATAACCAGAAAGTTGCCCATATTTCCATTGGGCACTTTTTTCAAATTAAACTTTGCATCATGTTTAGTTCTGCTTGGAATATTGAATGGAAAATTGCATTTCAATGTTTTTTTTAAAATGTAGCACATATATAATCCCAACCCAAGTATTTGCAGTTGTGAAATCACAACTCGGGAAGCCTTCAAATCGATTGTGTTTTTCTGCATGATGATCATTTTATGCCGTTTATTTATTCGACATAATTATCAAATGGTTATGACCACTTCACTTACCCGAATGTTTACGAAAACAGCGAGGAGTCAAACTCTTCCGCTTAGCTTTGAACTTGCCAAATAGTGAGACTCGACTTATTTTGAAACTACAGTTTGTTTTGTTTTTCACACAAAGTCTGCTGATCTCAAACGTACATTGGTGTTCATAATGGTGTGTACTACTTTTATATGGTTGAATGTTTTCATTTCGTAGTATTTCATTTTTTTTAACGTGCAATGTAAAAAAAAAAAAAAGGTTCTGATTGAGATTAACAACCACTTTTAAAAAGCATCTTTCACACAAAAGAACAAGTGATGGACAACACAATGCAACATCCGACGAAATGCTAATTTATTTATTTATTATTTAATCATGAGTGTTGTTGATTAGACTCAAAGGGAAGAATCCAGTGGATATTTACTATATTTACATACAACTACACTCACACACAGTTAGGGCTCTGTTAAGGGGAAAGATGTGCCTACATTAAAAAAAAAAAAAAAAAAAGTAGCTTATCTGCCCAATGGAGTTCAGAGAACATCTAAATCCTGTTAAAAAAAAAAAAAACCCTGAATGTATCCAGAAATGTTTTCAAACTGCCAAAAAGCAAGCGCCTTCCTCACAGAGTGGACATGACTGAACGTGGGTCAAAAGAGTCAGACAGTCAAAAAGCAACGTTTGTGTACACTGGTGCGTTTGGGTTGGATGTTGAGCCTGAAACACTTTTCAGAACATGTGAAGTGACGACAATGCTGACGTGACTGAGGGTTCACACAAGTTGCGCTTCACGTTTGTGTCCGATTGCATCAAAACAGCCTGGATGCTGCTGCTTGCGCGTCTTGTAGCACTTCAAACTTATTGGAGCACATGGAGGTTTTGAGCCAGACAATATGTACTGTATCTTTAATTGCTTCCTAATGTTTTCTGTATGTGGTGACTGAAGGTTGGCAAAACCTTTAGTGTACATTTCCTGTTAGTTTATTATTTTTTTCTTCTTCATTTTAAGACAAAGGACCAGAGGGACGCTGGCTCCTCTCTGCTTGTGAACGCCCCACGGCCTGACAGTGTTGGATATTTCTGTATATGTATGCTAACAATATGTTTTTGGTGACTCTCTTATAGAATTGTACTTTTATTATTCTTGGTAGATAGTTCAACATGCAACCAAAGCATCAACAACTTCTGTCTGTGCTGTGTTGTGTCATTGTCACTGGAGAGACCATTGTAACAATAAATTAAGTGTCAAGGTGTTTGTTTGGCATCTGTTTATGCAAGCCCCTCATCCATTTTCTATCGTGCTTGTCCTCTGAGTTGCAGGTGAGACGAAGCTAACTTTGGGCACATATAGGCAATCATTTACGCTTACATTCATATCTATGGACATGTTAAATGCATTCTTTGGACAGCCAAACGCAAGCACGGTGAAAACATGCTGATGTATATCTCAATAAAACTAAAATATATATTTTTTAAATTAAGCAGTCTTTATAAATGTTGATCAGCTCCAAAAAAAAAAAGCTAAAATATTCTGTAAATAAAAGTCAATATAGAGTAAAAATTCTAAATCCATTCGATGCGCATCTGACAGATGCAATGACTGTATTTGACCGCAGGGGGGTGCTCTCAGACAAACAACCGATCAAGCAGGCTTGAAGAGGTACGATGATTCAACCGCCAAAACTTTTTTTTCACAAATGTACTTGTGTTTAAATATTTGTGAGCGCCACCTCCACAGAGTCTCGAGGAAGAATTCCCAGCCAGATGCGGTGAACGTTGGTCGAATGGGTTGCCCGGTTTTTAGAAAGCCACTGACCCTCACCCCCAGCTCACAACTCGCTGTTCACATCTCGTGGAGCATTTAAGGTCACACGCAATCTGTTGTGGAATGCTGGCCGAGTTGGTCGGATTTGCACATTCTGGAATAAGCAATGTGCACATGCATTTTATGTCAAGTCATATGTTAACATTCTGAACAGACATACAAGTGTAAAAAGAATACTTTACACGACAATAATATTTTCAAGGGGACAATATGCACACATATGGATTGTTTTCCCCCCATTCTACCCAAGTTTATGTTCATTATTTTGACTCAGCAGATTGGGTTGAAGAGCAGAAGCAGGTTGCCATTTTGGACAGTTTTGAATGGAACATGCTTAGCAAATGTTGACGATGGCTGGCAAGATGCTGTTTGCCCATTCCGAGTCACTCTTGGTCCCAAGCCTGGGAAAAAAAAAAAATGGTTGGGTTGGGTCAGAAAGGGTTTCTGACCCAGCGTGTTACTGAGCATCACACTCTTAATTTAAAAAAATAAAAATAAATATATATTTTTTTAAATGCACACATTCTCACGCGTGTATGCACACAGGGGCACTACAAGGGATTTCAAGTCCATTAAAAAAAATTCTCTTTGGGATCCCTGCAGTGCAGACACACACACACAAGCCTGAGGTTAAGTGGGTGGTTGAGGTAGTGTTGAAATATGTAATCCAGCAGGTATTTCACCATTCAAGGAATACCTCCCAGGAGTGATCTCGGTGTTCCTGACTTCTCTGTGCAAATCACTCATTGTGCCAACTATGCCTTACTCACAGCTCACAAACTAAAACTATTCGGAAGCGTTACTTAGGCTCAAGAAATATTCCTTGTTGGCAACAAATTGACTCTTGTTGCGAAACAGATGTATGAGTCACTGAGTCACTTCCAGGATAAAGTTTTTTTTTTTTTTTAATGAATTCGAGGAATTGCTGCAGAAGGAAATGGTTTAAAATGTTTCACCAATGAAAGGTGCTGCTCGAGTAATTGCAAATTTACTTGATTTGCCAAGATGGCTTGCTACATATCGGGCAAGCCTCCCCTTAGCCCTGGGAGATCAAACAAATTGGCACTGTGCCTGATGATGACTTAGTTACGCTTTTCCCCCCAAAAGTGTTGTGCTTTTCATAAAGGTGGAAATGAAATCAGATTAAAATATAAATACATATACAAAACGGTGACATTTTATGTGTTTAAAATACATTTTCAATTATTTTCTTAGCCCTTTACGTGTCAATCAAGCCCCACTTTACCACCTGGAGAGAGAAAAAAAGAGTTGGGGCTGTCACCTGCCCTAAACCTCTGAACCTTGACTCGCCCCTGGTAACGGTGTGCGTGCATTTGTGTGTGTGTGTGTGAGATTATTTGTGGACTCATTTTCACTTTACTCACAATTTCGCTGTAACTACTGTATCACATAGGGACTATTCATTTGGTGCCTAACTAGAAAACGTACGCGTCAAGGTTGCCATGACCAATTCCTCGCCTCCTTCCCAAGGGAGGGAGGGGAGGGGTAGGGGGAGGGGGAGGGGCCCTCCCCCTGGTATCCGATTTCAAAGATCACGCCACTGCTGAAACTCCGCCCTCTCGGCTTGTCTTGGTTCGAATATTTACATTGCGCCAAGACTCTCAGTGACGCCCTTGCTGCCAACGCCAGAGCTTCTACGCTGCAGTGTACCGGTAACCTCGCCCCGTCCTCCATTGAAAGCAGCAGTGACATTTCGCCTCGTTCAAGTGGGGAATAACTAGCGAGCGTCGGATAATGTGGCGACTGTGCACGTGCCTCCTGATGCTTATTAATTGCTCGGCAATCACGGGTGAGAGCCTGACACACACGCACACATCGGTTAATGTCACTTGTTCGTGCTAGTTGCGTTCATGTTAATAGATGAATGGAATAAGTAGGGTTTTTTTTCTAATACCTGTATATATTTTTTTCTGGGTACTAGAAAACGTAACTCCTCTCGTGCTCTAAAGATGTGATTTAAGAAAAGAAAAAGAAATGAATGAGTTCCGGTAGGCGGGGCTGTGTAGCTTCCTGCGTCATGATTGGTACATGGAAATATAGTAGTCGAAAGTCTGAATATCTCTGTGGGCCAAAGTAATGTGTGAGAGAGAATTTACGAGTATGTGTGCTATTGTGTTGAATATGAGCATGTGTATTAACCCTATAAAACAGTCATGTGTCCATTTTTTATTGAAAAAGTTTTTAAGTGGAATGTTACGTGATAATTTTTGATCAATCTAACTTTTTGCTTTGTCATCAATTACATCAAGCTGAGAGAGTGTATTACTATTTCCCCTTCATAATTGGTTTGATATTCTTATATTGGCCTGTGTGGGGGGAAAAGGGGTGCCCATTTCACATAAGGAAATATTTTGACGAAGAACCCTAGAAACTATTTAGAAACAAAGGATTAAATATACTGCTTACCAGTACAGTAAATATCGTTGTTGTGATCGGTGGGAATCCGATCCATTTTTCTCTTTCAGCCGGCGTTCTCATCTCAAGTGTTATGACACAGTGTTGTACAGCGACACTGTGTGTTATGATATTAAAAAAGTTCTCATTATCAAACGGTTGTTGCTGGTATATTGTTGGACAAAGCATTTTGCTGACCAAGCTTGCCTTCATTTCACGCCGCTAACACTGTTCCTCACCGCCAGTCCCTGTTCTACCTCTGGAATGAATATTTTAAGAAGCACGGCGATCAAATAGTCAATGCTAGTGAGGCTTACCGCTATTCCCATCCAAAATTATCTTATTTTCATACTCTCTGACCAGTGCAGATGTACTGCATGAACACTGCGTCCCCCCTTTTGGCCAAATATTTTGCTCCAAAAAGCATATTTCAGCGAGGGCAGAATAGTGGCAGTCCCCCGAATGGAAGACGAGATGCCATAACAAGAGTAGTTGATTTCAAGCTTCAACGTTTGACGCAGAGTCGTAAAGCGTACTAGTCGACTAAATTATTCAACCCTTACTTTTATTTCATAACTTTTTCATCATTATCATCGCCTTTCTTTTCTGATTTTCTTTGAGGACGGAAACAATACGACTCAACTGCCTTTCAATGAGGCACAAGGCATCCTTTTCAACCGTGTTTTCTGTTAAATAATCATGAGTCATGCATCTGAGCCACATCCTGCAGTTTCACTCACTAATTCATCTAACAAGCCCGCTACGTACGTCGCCCTCAAGTTGGGAAATTCACACGGCAGTGGGCGTGACTCCCGTTTTGGATGGGAAAAACCACGCAGAGAGATTCTTTCCAAGTTGGTTGGTTGTAATTCCAGAAGCTCCACATGGTGCTCGTTCCATTGGCGCTTTTTAATTAAAACCTTGGTGGTGTGTTAATAATCACACAGCTTTGTATAGTTTTGGCATTTGCCATTTGAAAATAATTTTTTGGGGGAAAAAATGGACACTTAAAGGCCATAAAGGAGGACGGTTGTCTTGAGATGCACATTTGTCATTCATTCATTTGTCTTAGTTTCTGCTGTCATATAACTGTTATTAAGTGACTCAGCATGTTTGAATTGTTCACTTGACCTTAAATGGCAGCAATGATGGCCAGGTTCCAAGTGTGGGGTCTAAATAGCCTCCCTCAATAGAGCGGCCCGTCTATGTACTCTTTTATGCTAGCGGCACGTAGCCTGCTGTCAAAATGAAAAAGCAGTAAGTGTGTTTTTTTCAGGCAGTACAGGAAATCATGTGTTTCACGTGAGCTTCAATAGCAAGGCAATGCTACATTAAATAGGATCAATTGTCGGTTTCAATCCTTGTTTTGGATCAAACGTACGAGTTTCACACAATATATGATCAAGCGTGTTCCTCACTTTAGCCGTAGGTCATATCGATGAATCCCTTTTACATTGATGGTAATGTCTAGCGGTTTTTAGTAAAGAATAACGAAAATGTGTATTTTTCGTCTAGATGTGAAAGCTGTGCATTTAGTCAACTGCTCTTTGCTACGTCAACACATCATGTAACGGCAATTCATATTGGGAATTCCCCCCGGCCACCCCCCAAAATCAGTTGGCGAGACTCGTCACTCGTAAAATCTTATGACACACTGTATGTGTCAATAAATCGTGCGGCGCAAGCTTGTACAGTACAGTTTATCCCCGCCCCCATCCTGCCGTGAGCCTGTCGTAATCTAAAAGCAACAGAGGCCGTGTGGTCTGGGGGCCCGGGCATAGCAGAGTAGTGTGCCGCGGGGCTCTTTGAGGTTAATGGAAAAGCGGCATTAAGATTAACACTGATGCTTAAGCACTCAAAACACAAAATAAGACGACGACGGGAGCCCCGAGTTTCCACAGTGACCACACGTGGCGGCGTCCCGTCAGCATGATTTTATGTGGTGGGTGCAACTGTTTTGTATGTACGAGACACACGAGGCTAACTAGGTCCTCCGTCGACTTTCCCTGGCCCTTGATCCATTTCACGAGGCCGCAGGGGGAAGATTAGTGATGAAAAATGACAACATTGGCCTTGTCTGCTTTTTTTTTTTTTTCCTTTCTGTGAAACAAGGCCTCAGTCTTGAGTTTAGTCGTGCATGACTTTTCGACGGAAGGCAGGGTAGGTTTTGGAGCTGCTGCAAATCTTGTGGTCTGTTTGTCAGAGTACGTTAACAGAACAGCTGCACTCACTTTGGAAAGTATTCCTGTAAATGCTAAAAGGCTTCCCGCTCGACTTTTGCGTCACATGTGGGTGGGATAGAAGTTTGCTTCAAAGCAAAGGAAGGGGGGGGGGGCTTGTTACAAGGGTTTTTTTTTTTTTCTGGATCAAATTGTTTCTCTTCGCTGGTAGTGGGTCAATCTGATCATCTGAAAATATTCCTCAGTTTCAGTATTAGTCAGCCAGCACTTGCCTTCTGGTTACCTTGGTGACATTGTTGCGGCACCAATCGGCAGCCAGTGTTGTGACCGTAATTCCCTCCGTTTTATATTCTTAAAGGGCCAGTGCGGTGTGTTCCACAAGTGAAATGTCACAAGCCCATAGCCTTGATGAACAAATGTCAATAAATGGACCACGCGAGCCGCACGTGAAGGATTTAGGTGTTCACCAAGCTTTGAGCTGCAGGCTTGCTTCGCTGTGACCATCTGAGGGCATGACCTCAAAACTTGGGGAGGAGGGAAAAAGCAACGTAATTTCTGAGGTTGAACAAACACAAAGTGGAGCTGGGGGACTGTTTTTACATGCTGAGAACTACAGTGAAGCCTACCACACGATGTTATTTGTTCAGATTGTACGATTGCCTCATAAAACCGGAACAGCCAGTGTTTTAGGTAACATTTCAACATCCAATGACGAGTACTTACTTACAATGGCTTGTATTTATATTTTATAATTTTATATTTATATTATAAATGTATATATATTATAAATATTGATTTATATATATATATATATATATATATAAAATTATTTTTATAATTTTAATTTCTTTATATACTTTTTGTTCTTCTACTTCTCACTTTCATAATTTTGCCGCTGTAAAATGGGAATTTCGCCATTGTGAGACAAATAAAGGTTCTCTTGTCTCATCTTCAGCAACAAAATACTCTTGAAGCTTGGCAACTTGGGCGAGTCGCACTGTCCAACTTCTTGCAGCCTCACTGAACTTAATTCTTACAAGGTTTGCTGTATGACAGTGGCTTAAAAAGAAGGTGTCCTGCATGACTTGGAGTTAGGTTTTGCCACTGCATTTCAACATTTCCGCAACTGTTTTCTTTTGATTCAACACAAAGATGTATCCGAGAAAACGTACTGCCGTGAGGTTGAAATTCAAAGACTTTGTACAATTTTAAATTCGGGTCCTTATAAGCGATGTATCAAAATAAGTACAGATTAATTTAATAATTAATAAGTTGTTGCACCTTTACTTTGAAGCTATTGTGATGAGTGGAAGTACAGAGAAAACCCTTGCAGGGTAAAGCCAATATTAAAAGGTGTTGTTTTCGCACTTTCCGGTTATCTGAAGTTCAGCGACCTTTTGGTTATAATGTTGATCCTGTTTGCCAAGTTAAACATGACAACGTTATCAGTATTTTTGTGTGTGTGTGTGTGTGTGTTGACGTAAGCTCATGTTACTACCACATGCACGGAGTATTGATTACGTTCTCATTGGTTTAACCTGCTCATTTTCTTTCTTCTTCCTCCACATGCAGCATATGAATGCAGTTCCACTCAGATCAAGTGTGCCAACAGCCGTTGCATCACCCGCAGGTGGGTTTGTGACGGCACCGACGACTGTGGCGATGGAACCGACGAACTGCCAGAAACCTGCGGTACGTTTTTTTACCTCCTTCTTGTGTCAAACTTTTTCAGCCATCCATTTTGCAATCCGCTTCGAGGGTCGCGGGTGTGCTGGTGCCTATCCCGCCTGTTTTCGGACAGTAGGCGGAGTACACCCTGAACTGGATGCCAGCCGATCGCAGGGCACACACACGAGGCAAACAACCATTCGCGCTCACACACACCTAGGGGGACAATTTAGAGTGTTCCGTTAGCCTGCCACGCATGTTTTTGGAATATGGGAGAAAACTGGAGTATCCGAAAGAAAACCACGCAGGCACGGGGAGAACACATTTTTATCAGCCTGGACTTTCCATGATGGAAAATGATGTTTCAGTAAAATAAATAAAAGCGGATCCCATCATCGGATGAAGAAGATTTGTAGTCTGCACTCTAAAAAAAACTCTTAAAAAAAAAAAAAACTCCCCAAAGTCTTAAAAAATCCCCATGCCTATCTTCCCCCCCCCCCCCCCCCCCAAGTTCATTGCATTTCAATGAGTCAAGTCATTTCCTTCCTGTTTGTTTCCTTAGAGGCCAGAAAGTGTCTAGAGTCAGAGTTTAGCTGTGGTGCCCCCCAGCATGTGTGTGTACCGCAGAGCTGGCACTGTGACGGCAAAGCCGACTGTGAAAACGGCACGGACGAGGAAAACTGCAGTAAGTTACTAACTTATCTGCTTTGCAGATAGTGAACACACACAAAGTATAGATACAGTATACCGTAATTTCCGGACTATAAGCCGCGATTTTTGTCACACGCTTTCAACTCTGCGGCTTATTTAATGAAGCGGCCTATATAAAGACTTTTTTAAGGGCCGCCTGTGTACCGTCTTTCTTTGTAAATATCTCATGTAACAATATGGGCACCTGCGGCTTATAGACAGGTGCGGCTTATGTGTGTACACAATGTTTTTTTCCTTTAAAAATGTAGTGGTGCGGCTTATAATTAGGTGCGGTCTATAGTCCAGAAATTACGGTAATTTTTAATAAGGGGCACAAGATGGATGACGTCGAAGAGTTCAGTTTGCATTATTTGCCAATGCTAGTATGGGTTTTCCTTTCTAATTCGAGCTCTTTCTTTGGATGTCGTCATGTAAATCTAAATTTACAAGGATTTTTATTGTAGGCTTCCTGTCAAGTTGTTTATGTCGGCTTTGTGGGAATCCACCGTCGTCTCCGTGTTCTGTCCTGAACTCTTGCCCTCATCGGTTGACTGCATTTTGTTCTATTTTCAGACCTGACAAATGACCACAGAATTCAACATTTTTGACTGCTCGCAATTATCTCTGCATTTTCAACTTGGACACGACACCCCCTTTTATCACAAGCTGGCCTTGAAAAATACTCACTTATCCCAGAAAGGGAAATGCTGCTTTATTCTGCGTGGATCGCATTATACGTCACACAGCCTGTATATTTTGAAATACGGTATCATAATTCTCTCAAAAATGATGAGACAACCACCGTAATAAACTATTGTCAAATACCTCTGTGGCAGTGTCACATAAATGTGAGCGGAATTATCTTCTCAGTAGATTGTCCCTACTATCAAGTAACTATGAAAAGTAGCCAGATTAGCAGTGTGTTAGCACAGTGTTTGCATTCACCCAACTTCTTGCTCCCTCCTCAACCGCAGTGGCAAAGGAGTGCACGGCCCAACAGTTTCGCTGCGCTTCCGGCGAGTGCATCTCCGCCAGCTTCGTGTGCGACCACGACAACGACTGCCCGGATAACTCCGACGAAGCTTCCTGCCCGAAACCCACCTGTAGCCCGCTAACCTTCCGGTGCAACAACACGGCGTGCGTTTCCAACAGCTGGCTCTGCGACGGCGACAAAGACTGCAGCGATGGCTCGGACGAGTGGCCGGAGAACTGCGCCGACAAGCAGCCCCGCAAGGAGGTTGTGGCTTGTCGGGAGCACGAGTTCCAGTGTGCCGATGGAGAGTGCATTCACGGGGGCTGGCGCTGTGACGGGAGCGCCGAGTGTTACGATCAGTCGGATGAAGTCAACTGCAGTGAGTGAATGAACGCATTTTCCCGACCATTTTAGTTTTTATGACGTCCTCAGAAGGCCTTACGAAATTCTCTCTCTCTAAAGTGTGATGCAAACATTGGAACCAAGATCAAGGTTTTTCTTGGCTAATATTGATGATAATTTTGAAACGACTGAAGGTAAATGCGAGTCTGCTAAATTTGTCCAGCTGCTGCGGCCCAAACCGAAAATCTGGAAAGATTAGAAAAAACGTCATACTAAAACGATTTTAGCATTGCATGGCCAATCCTTTATTTTAATCTCAGCCTTTTGTTATTTCATCCATTTTTTTTTTTTTTTTTTTTGTTAGCTCACCCTACCTGTTCCCCAGATGAGTTCCAATGTAGCGACGGCACTTGTATCCACGGCAGCCGTCAGTGCGACAAAGTGCACGATTGCCCGGACTCCAGCGATGAGATCGACTGCCATGCAGGTGACTCTTTTAATAATGGAACCTGATTGTTTTGCTGAGCAACCTGGAAAGCGTTTTGATGCTTCGGAAACTTCCTGGAATTTTTCAATGTTGAATTGCCAATGGTGGAATGGATCATTAAAAGGCATTGTTTGATCTGAACTGAATTATATTTAGTCATGGTGATATAGAGCCATTTAAGCAATTAGATCCTTGTTCATTTACATATTAATAATGTCAGAGGCTGAGATTCAAACCTCCAACCCCTGTGCCAATGGGCATGTGAAGTCATGTTCAATTGTAACGAAAGGTGTGGGATGCTGACATTGTCTGTCCCCATTGGACGTGAATGAGGAATTTTTAATGTACAATATTTAATGGTGGGAAAACTATCGGCATGTGAAAAACCGGTAGCCTCGAAAGCCGGGAATTTTTTGGAGTTTGTCGAACAGTGTAAATCGGATGTACGATGTGGCAGTACACGCTCGTTTCAGCATTCGCACACTAATAGCGGTGCGAAATAACACGTGTCCAAGGCCGATGACCGCTGCTTTTATTCACATGCGTGCGCTTCTTCTGCCCTAGAAAACGTGTGCGATGGCCCCGCTCAGTTCAAGTGTAGCAGCGGCGAGTGCATCAGCATGGCCAAGGTGTGCGACAAGCGGAGAGACTGTCGAGACGGTTCAGATGAACCGGTCGGACAATGTGGTAGGTGTTCCCCTTGCTTCTCCCTTTTTGTCAGTTTTTTTTTTTTCACTGTCTCAGCTCATCGGGTGGAAAATCTGACCGGCTTTGTTTGAAAGAGTAATTTTGAGGGAAGGTTTGTCATTACTGGGAGACTTCAGCCATTAAGGAGCTGAGTCACATCGTCTGCCTTGACGAAGATAATTATACTCTCATAAGCAGTCATTGAACTTTGTGGGTCTCCGCAGATCGCAACGAGTGCTTGGTCGGGAATGGCGGGTGCTCCCACGGTTGCATCGATCAGAAGCTCGGCTACCGCTGCTCCTGCCCTGTTGGGTACACGTTGAAGGCAGACAAAAGAGGTTGTGAAGGTGAGCGACAGGGAAACGTGGCCGTAGGCTTGATGTACGCATATGAAAGCTGACCGCCGCAGCCCTTTTTGACCTCGTCGCCACCCGCAGACATCGACGAATGTGCAGAGCCCGACGTTTGCAGTCAGATTTGCATCAACGAGCCCGGCAGCTACAAGTGCGATTGTCAGGACGGCTATGAGATTGACCCTGTCAGCAAGAAGTGCAAAGCCGTTTCAGGTAACGCTCGAAAATGTGCGCATCACATTTAATTCATCGGACCGACATGGAGATCACGTTGTCATCTTGTCTCATCACCCCCCCACCCCCCCCCATTGTCTTTTCCAGGCACCACGCCCACACTTTACTTCACCAATAGGCATGATGTGAGGAAGGTGACGGTGGATCGCAGTGAGTACATGCGCGTGGTGAGCGGGCTGAAGAACGCCGTGGCTCTGGACATGGACATGCCAAACAAGGTCATCTTCTGGTCCGACCTTTCGCTCAAGAAAATCTACAGGTGAAAATTCACATCGGTTCATCCGCCTTTGGTCGAAGAGTCATAGTCATCTGCTGGGCTACAGTTTTATTTGGCTTCTCGAGTCAGTGTTGTTCGAAAGACAGGTTCATTAGGGCTGAGCTAATTTTTTTTTTTATTGAGTCACTTTATGACAGTATTATAAACGTATTATAAAGCTTTTGGGATTTATTGCAATTTTATTTTTCCTCTGTAATGTGATTTTTTTTTTTTTCCTTCCCAAGGTCCTGTTCACACGTATTTTTTTTTTAACAACCATCAATAAAATTACAATAACAAATATCAGCTATATTAACCAACATTTTTTGGTCTTATAGGTCAGATTTACGCATAAAAAAAAAACCCAAAAAAAGCCAAATGATCGACTTCACTGCAATGTTGATTTGAATTGAACGACTCGCTCAGCCCCTACTCTCCTCCCCCGCAGCTCCGAGATTGACGCGGCTGCCGACTCCTCCCAGCACACTGTGGTCATCGGCGATGGGATCGAGGCCCCGGAAGGCCTCGCCGTTGACTGGATCCACGGCAACATCTACTGGACCGACAGTTCTTTGCGGCACATCTCCGTGGCGACGACAGACGGCCACAAGAGAAAGACACTGATCGCCGACAATCTTCAGAAGCCGAGAGCCATCACAGTGGATCCTGTGAACAAGTGAGCGAGTTGAAGAACTTCGTTGCTGATTTGCTGCCGGGCACGATTCGAATCATCGTATGTCTCTGTCAGCTTCATGTACTGGACCGACTGGGGCGAGGAGGCGAAGATAGAAAAGAGCGGCTTGAACGGAGCCGACCGCGTTGCCTTGGTAACGGACAACATCGCCTGGCCTAATGGGATCACCCTCGGTAAGCTCGCATCCATCGCTTGTCACTTGAACGCACGCAAGATGAGCAAACGGGCATCGTGACCAAGCCAATGTTTCTGGTCAGACCTCGTCAACCAGCGCCTCTACTGGGTGGATTCCAAAATACACACCCTGTCCAGTGTGGACGTGAACGGTGGGACCAGACATACTCTCATTCTCAACGAAGAAAAGCTCTCGCATCCCCTCTCTCTGGCTGTCTTTGAGGTCAGTGAAGAAAGTCACGTCCGAGCAAAGTTTGTTGACATTTGTTTGTTGCATTTTTCTTCTGGAATTACTTTTGTCGACTCAGTTTTGAGCTCACCAAGTTGAGCAGACTGGACTGCCATCTTTGCTTACTCCGACAGCAGAGGAAAATGCATCTCTCTGGGGTTTTTTTGCCCCCAAATTTTTATTAAATTCTAAATTGTATGACCACAAGGGAAATTAACTTTGGAAGTTAGTGTGTGTGTGTGTGTGTGCGTGCGTGTGTGTGAACATTATTGCATCATTATTTTATTCTCTGCACAAACATTTTTTACTCTGGATGTTTTTTTTGTTCTCCTTTATATGACATATATGTGTGTGTATCATGATTTCCTTAGGTGAGAGATTTCCTTGTTTTGTTATCTTCATATCCAAGTGGCTCTTTAGTTTCACTTGCCTATACAGTCAAACCTCGGTTTTCGTCCATCATGCGTTCCAGAAGGCTGTTCGAAAACCAAAATTGTTGGAAAACCGAGAACCACGCTCTTTTTAAAATAAAAACGTTTACTCAACACGTCTGCTCACAATGGAAAGCGACACGAGGAAGCGTCACTTCCTCGTGTAAGGAAGGCGAGAGGAGTCAAATGGTGCGTTCACGTGCACTCAGTTTGTTCGAGCACCGAAATTTTTTTGTCATCCGAGGCATTACAAACTCGAAATTTCTGGTCGAAAACCGAATTGGTCGAGAACCGAGACGTTCGAAATCCGAGGTTTGACTGCATCCATTTATAGTTGGACTTTTTAGTTCTCTTGCCCATTTTTCATTTCCTTCAAATCCAGGACTTTCCATACATGCTGTAGATGTAGACAGTGCTGAGTGTGCGCTACGCTACTTATTCATTTGGTTCGGTTTCAATACATTCCAAATGTCTTGATCACATGTCAGCAGAAAGAGATGCACACAAAGTGGTTAAAACACTTCTTGGTTGTGCTTTTGCTGTTGAATAGGATAAAGTATTTTGGACGGACACGGGCAACAATGCTATTTTCAGTGCCAACCGAGCGACGGGAGAGGACATTACGGTGCTGGCCGCTGACCTGTACCAGCCAGAGGATATCGTGCTCTACCACAACCTCAAGCAACCAAGCGGTACACCGAAATCACCGCGGTTCAGATCAACACAAAGGAACAAAAACTTGTGTCCGATTCTTTAAACTTTTCTCTCGCTTGTAGGTCACAACTGGTGCACAGAGCGGAACAGTAAAAATGGAGGGTGCGAGTTCCTCTGCCTTCCTGCTCCTGTCATCAACCAGCGCTCGCCGAAATACACTTGCGCATGCCCCGATCACATGAGCATGGCGCCCGACATGAGGAAATGTGTGGCAGGTGGGTGTCTTTTTTTTTTTTTTTTTTTTCCACCGCCGCAGATGGGCTGTGAATCAAATAGGCAACTAAATCGTATTTTCTCAATTTCTCTTTCTGCGCCAGGTTCAGTAACGCCTCCAACCATAATCAACAAGAGTGAGCCAGACCACCGGGCCGTTATAACAACAACCTCAACCTCAACCTCAACAACAACAACGACAGCCAAAGCTGCTGAAACAACCATGACTACCTCGCCCATCCGCCCCAGGAAACCCGACGTTTCCCCTGCAGCCCAGCCTTCGACTCCAGCTCAAGGTACGTCACACTTACACTGGCGGTAGCGTCACTCATGTATGCCCTAAATGGTATAAACCTGCACAGTCAAGGGTAGTGAAATGCTTTCGGTACTTTTTGTATTTGTTTGGCAGAAGACAGTTTTCCCCGCTCAGTCAGGATTGATTCTTTGGGCACACGCAGAGTATTATTATGATTATTTTTTGAGGAAGTTAACCGTTGCAGAAGTCCCTGCTTGAGCATGGAAATCTGCGGGATTTTTTTGGGTCTTTTTTTTTTTTTAGCGATTTGATTTTTAAAAATGTTTGTACGGTTTTACACTGATGCCACAAGATACAAATGATCCGACCTACGAGTTTTTCAGGTTATGGGCAATCATTTGGTCCATTTTTTTTCCCAACAAGGTTAAAAGTATATTAGTTGTATTGTAAATATTCAAATTAAAATACAAAAAAACTCTTTAAGTCCCTTATTGTTTCAGTAGAAATAATAGATACAGGAAATGGAAAAAAATAGCATGCCAGAGATGTTTGTATCAGAAGTACACTGCACGATATACAAACCTGAAATGTTGTCTGTGCATTAACTCTCCAATCCAATCTATCAGCAATATTATTTGTTATTTTGAGTACCGAGTGGTAATTTTTAACATTTGAGATCTGATTAATCTTTTCAGCAGTTGAAAGCAGATTCGGTATACAATGAATACAATCATTTAAAAGAATTTGAGAAAACTAAACCAAGTCAGCTGAGCTGTTTTCATTGATCATATTAGCAGTATTATTTCTTGTTTGCTCTATTTTGCGTCAGGGTGTGCTAATTCTGACTTGAGATTTGCAGAATAAATGTTATCCTAAATCATATTTGTGTTATCGCAATGTGAGCAATTTTGCTTCTCTAATGAATATATTTGGAAATTATTCATTTTGTAAAATAGTATGAATTACAAATATTTTTACCCTTAATTTTATCTATGTAGTTGCCGTGAAAGGATGCGATTGATCCCATGATATAAAATTTCGGGCCATGTTTTGAAACACATTTGCATTTTAATTAATGGGAATATAATATTAAATATGAATCAAAAATGTTGTTTGTATTGAAGATGTTGTGTTTTTAAGGTCACCCAGTATAATGTACGATATTGATATGGATGGAATTGCTTTAATGATCGCCTTGTTGAGTGGAATTTTGCATGGAGATGAACAGACGCGGAGATCGCCAGAGGCCCGTGGCATAAACCCCATGCAAGTGAAAGTATTGTTCTCTCACTTTTTCAGTCAACAGACACGCAGACGTGCCTGCAGAGGCGCAGTCGTCTCACACCGCCGCTCTCTACATCGCCATTCCAATCGGTAATTTGAACATCCTACATGTCAAGCTTCCCCTTTCTCGCCTCCCATTTAAAGCCTCCCCTTCACGCTTTCCTTCCTCTCCGCAGTGGTCATGATCACGTTGCTGTTTGGAGCGGTGTTATTATGGAGACACTGGCGACTGAGAAACACCAACACCATGCACTTTATCAACCCCGTTTACCAGAAGACCACCGAGGACGAGATGCAAATCTGCAGGAACTCTGAAGGCTATGTCCATCTTCAGGTAACGCTCACGCTCGTGCCGGCTCAACCCAGGATGGGACAAATTATTTTTCCGACGCATGCTTCGCGGAGTTCGAGTGCACCATGGAAAATTGCCAACTCTTCCCCCTCACATTCACAATTTACAAGGATGCGCTTAGGCACTGACCCACGGTACCATTAGATTTCACGTCAATCGGAACTCGGCTGTACCTAAATCGGTCGGTACTGACTTCGGTAACCGTCCCTACATGTTTCCCCACTTCAGATGCAGTCTCCATTTCATTTCCTGTGATGCGCAATGACACTAAAGTCGAATGTAATTGTCTTTTTCTTTTTGCAGCGGCAAATGCTGAGTACGGAGGACATTGACGTTGCATGATCCCAACATGCCAAAGACATTCACTTGGATGGTTGGTTGGTTGCTGATTTTTCCAGCATGAAAATGAAGCCATTTTTTTTTTTTCTAGAATTATTTTATCATTGCCGTCACTTTGTTTGTGACCTCGGCGCAATCCAAAGAAGCACTAGACATTACGTGAATGAAGATGGAGGATTGGGTGGGGCATGCTTGCAGCATGCCACCAAGTCAAACCCTCAACATGTCATCAGAATCAAGAATTTCAGAAGACAAAGCTCTTACTTGCACATCTTTTCTTTTGTGCGTGTCTGAATGTAAAGGAGGAAAAAAAAAAAAAGCCTTTTTGCAACTTTTCCATAACATATTTATTCCTGACTGCTGCCTTGTGCTGCTGTAAACCGCCCAATGAAAATTCTCAACACATGATTATGTCCATGTTGGGTCCAACAAGATGCAATGTGTGTAAACTCACTGCTGGAGAAGAGGCACACTTTGGACAATGAGGCGGATACACAGAAAATGGATGCCATAATGCAGTGCAAAAAGAGGTCAAGCAGAAACGGCAAACCAAACGCACGCTGGCATGCCATTCTACAATGTTTATAAAACGTGTACTTAAAGCAAGTTTTGTCGAGCCCCCCCCCGGCCTGCTCGTAGACAAGCAGGCAGGCACACGTGTGCAGTGAACATTTCATAGACGAGGACCGCTTTACAGTTTGAGATGGGACATGGCATGCAGCTGACATTAAAAACCAAGTATTATTAACAAGCTGGCGAAATGGGAGCTGAACTGGCCGAGGAAAGATTTGCGCGACTTCTCAAAACCTTCGCGATCTGTGGCAATGCAGGTGGCGCTTGCGGGGCTGTTACAAAATGCCAGCGGGGTCCAAGCTCGTAAATTAGGCCATTGAGGCACTTGATTATGCATGCAAGGTAGGACATATTAGTTCCAGGATTGTCCACGTGTTTGTAGCTCACAAATGAGCACCATTTCTGGTACACCTCCTGTTCCACTCATTCTCCAAAGTGTAGACCATCGTGCGCTGAATCATTCCCATCAAAAGTGGAATCTCACTCGGTCAACTTAATTCATCGGATTTGGCCGGAAACGATATGGCTTTGTTCTTTCGGGATTCACACTAGATGCATTCCATTTGAATTCAAATGAATGACATGTAATAGACTAAATATTAACTTGAAACTGCCGCACGTGTACATATGTAAAGTATCCCGTTCAGGTTTTGTTTACTTAGTAAAAGTGTGTCTGTCCTCTCTCCAGAGAGTGTTGCCCACATTTTGTTTTGTGAGGTGTTATGTTCTCTTTCAATGACGCGTAGGCGGTTTACATTCTAAATGCTTAAGCTGCTAATTTTCCTATTAACCAAAAATGAAGGATCTGTTTCAATTGAAGATGTCAAATGTGACTGTCGGTAAGAATGAAAAAAAAAAAAATGTAAATAGTCTGGAATTGTTTTATAAAACACTCTGTTGCCTTTTCTGTGTGCGCTGAAATCTGGAAATATTGAAGATTCCTAAGGTTATTTATTAATGGGGTGGATATTTGAAGGTTCCTGAATGTGTGGTGTTGTGCTAAATGCCCAAACTTATTCATACTTTGGACATATTTTGAGATTTTATTTGCGGAAATTGGCTCTTGTTGTGTAAAGAACATGGTAAAGTGGGAGGAAATATTGATCATCACTACATATTCAAATTTAGCATTGCCATTGTCTTATACATACAATATATCTCGCACACGTGTGTGTGTGTGTGTGTGTGTGTGTGTTGATTTTATATATATATATATATATATATCTGTATATATATATATATATATATATAAAATCAACTTCTTAGTTATTGTCACTGTGTGAAGTTTAATTTTGAGGCAAAACTACACATTTAATGTTTCAACAAATTGAAACTTAAAATGTGTCTGACATGAATACTTTGAGCTTACTTTTGCATCTTGGCTCCCATATAGTCAAACTATACATCTGTTATTTCATCTGTTCATAACTGTGTCTTTTTTTAAGAGCAAGTGCTGCGTGCAATTAAACCTTTTTGTTTTTGTTTGTTTTTTGAGTGATGACAATCACAATTTGTTGTGAATTCTTAGGGTTTTTTTTTTCTTCATCTGACTGTGTTTTTCCACTGTGAAAAGTCAGGCACATGTGCTAAGTTGTAAAGCAGAATGTGTCAACTTAGTCCATAGTTTACATTGCTTATTGATTGCTAGGATTCTTTGTCAGGTTGTGTTTGTCTTTTTTTGAAACAATTCATTGTCACTGAAATACACTTGCTGTGTGTGTTTGTTTTGTTTTTGCCAGATAAAATTTGTGCTATAAAAGGTGTCAACGCTTTTACTGCATCTGTGAAACTGCGTGTTTTTAAGCGTCAGTCCTCATGTAACCATTAGTAACCAGGTGCCAGATTGTGTGTGATGGTATGCATGGCATCTCCATCACTATCTAACCATCGTCTCATTGATGGTGAACTCCATGCAGAGGGAGATAAAGATTCCACAATTGGTGCCAATCATATATCCACATTCTTCGAGTGAATTGACATTGTTACTTATTACTGATAAGAATTCGATCATCCAAAGAACACAGAACAATAGTCTCTAAACTAGTAAACCTCCTGGTTGCCAGCCACTGCAGACAATCGGCTATTCAAACTTTTATTCACATCTATGGACAAAGAGTCATCAATGAAGCCACCATGCATGTTTGTGGTATGCGGAAGGAAGCTTTAATACCCATACAAAATCGATGTAAACAAGGGGAAAAACATACAGGAGCGCCTGAGCTGAGATTCAAAGCCAGAACTTTTAATTATTTTTTTTTTTACAATATGTTCTATGCGGCCCAACTCGTCTAAACACAGCATTGTGATTAATATTGCGGATTCATTTTTATCCATATGAAAGGTGGCCATTTTGTCACTTGCTGTCAACTGCAAATCATGTCACAGGGCTCGGGGAACACCAATCACGGCTCAACTGTTTTCTGAATTTGATCACGTGACATTCGCAGGCTGAGTCTTGATTGGTCGAGCAACCGTGATGTCATTTAAGGGGCCAGTCCCAATTAGCCCTCAATTGCGCGTTCCCTTTTGAAGGCGTGAGTGTTAGAAGTCCGGTCCTTGAGAGCTCCAATCCAACCTGTTGTAGATCTTTCCCTAGTTGCAACACACCTGGTTTAAATGAGGCATTGCTGATGAGCTGATCATATCAATCAATCGGGTGTGTTGAAGTTTGGGAAACATCTAAATGAGGCTGGATTAGGACTCCTGAGGACCGGACTTGGAAACCCCTGGTGTAAATTGTCCCAGTACTCCAAAATGCTCTGTCATCCCGCCCACTTTGAGCCCTTATTCCACACTTCTGCTCAACCTGCATTGATGCTAACTCAAGCCAAAGCATATTACCCACAAATCACTACTGATTTGACCAAAAATAAATAAATAGCGGGAAAATTGCGACATTTGGTTGAATTCCTTTGCCTGCGCTGAAAAAGTCTTTTCAAGTGTAAGTACAGTATTGAATTCTTACATATTTTTACCATTTGTATACATATTATTTCAGTTGAAATTTTATACTCGCATATTTTGTCCTAAGACCTTCTGCGCACATGGCGCAGATCGTGTAGCGGCTGTAAAAAAAAAATAATGCGTCGCAAATTCAGGCCTGGAGCCATAGCTGTCATCATCTGTGAAGCCAAGCCCAAGTTTTTACTGTAGTTTTAATATCATTTTATCAGCAAAATTGCCAAAACAATAACCGGTGCTGCCATGTTGGATGTCTCAGATTCAACACAGTGGGACAAGTCGATAACTGAACACCCACTGTCCCAATTCTGCAATTTTTGCACACTCATAACTTGTTTTCTGGAACACTGCGTGCACTTCTACTATAGGTGTTGAATGAGGACTGGAAGGTTCTGGTACAGCAAGTGGCAAAATGGGCTACCCCCATCAGCATACTGTGTTTACGCTAGTAGGGCCGCATGGAGCATATTGTTCAGAAAAGTTTGGCATTGACTTCTCCTTTTAAAAAGACTTGTGTGCAATCGTGAAACCAAAATGTCACAGATAGGGAACACTCTATTGTGCAGACACGCTGCACGTGTTACCAGTTGGAATTGTTACCTGCATGTGTGCTATGTTGTTAGTCTGGATCCGGCATCCACATTCCACAACCGATTGTTACGCCACTAGAAACCATTGACAAGGTATTTTATTTGTTTGTTTGTTCGTTTGTTTGTTTTTAAATCAGTCCACTTTATTTGAACGTTATGCACAAATGGCACCGTGCATAATTTAGGTGCAATGCCAAGGCTTTGCATCATGCAACATGCATGTGTTTTGACACATCCTTAATGAGATTGCGATGTCGTTCCCAAGAGACAATGGGCAGATTCAACGCTTGCTACACCTGCACCGCCCGCCCTCATCCTCCTCCTCACCTCATGTCGACGACGACTCCCCATTGGCTGGCTGGCTGCAGGAGAGGGAGGAGACTCAGCTCACGCCACTGCATCACAACGTGGCCCGGGAGTGTCTACAAAGATGAAACTGTCGAAGGTTGGGACGTATGTGTCAGCTTCCTAACAATGGTACCAATTGTTCTTATGAGAAACTCACAATAGATGTCTGCTTGGCAACCGATCAAGTTCACTCACCTGCACTGGGGAGTAAATCGGCTGTTTATTAACAGTTTATTAACCATGTTTATTAACCATGTTTATTAACCATATGGTCAAAAGATTTCGTAATATACAGTGTCAGCGGCAGGTGGTGAATGTTATTTCTACGTTGGTTCCCAAGAGATGCTTTAAATGGAATGATTCTCATTCAGTGTGGCTCCTTGCGCCATACAGTTCGGTTGTATTTAACTTTTTTAATACAATAAATACAACTGTATGTTGTCTTTTAGTATATATATTTTTTATCTTTATGTGCAACATTTTATACTTTCATCGTTATTCAATTGCCATTTTTTTCTATTTAGTTAGGCGAAGCATTTATATTCATGCTCCATATTATTACAGTGGCTTACAAAAATAACAAATTAAACCTTTTAGGAATAAAACCTCTATTTGTGAAGCAATGGTGCAGAAAGAGATGTTATCGGTTATCGGTTTCACAATAATGCACCACACTAACTTAGCTTGTCTCACCTTGGCTGCTTTCAACAAAGCATTCTTTGACTAAATCGACTTCAACGCCGACTTCTCTTCTGCTTCACACCTATTCTGTTTGTCCTTGGACAACATTCCTGTTCTCCTTTTTTTTTTTTTTTTTTTTTTTTTTTTAAGTTATTGTTCTTGTGTATTGATTTTGAGAGATCATTTAGAGAGCAGCTTCCTGGCAGCAGCCACGCCCCAAAAAATAAAATAAAACATCTAACTGTCGTTTGATTAAACAGGTAAAAAAAACAGGTAAGACAGCTTTTGCTTGAAAAGTCAAAAGTAGAGATTTAAGATTCGTAAAAGGCACCTCAGTTCCTAATTCTTTAAAATTAAATGAAATAAAATTCCGAATTGTTGTTTAATTCATGAAAAGCAAAAGATGAATCATGTTTTGCATTTTTGCTAACAGATATACAGCCCCGGCCAATTCTATAAGGTAAAGGTGAAAATGAAAAAAAGCCCGCGACTCACTATTTCAATTCCGAAGTCTTTAATCAATGTGTTTTTGTATATGTGTGCGGGGAGGGATTTCTCATTTTGTTACTTTTAAATGGGAAAACCCTCTTGCAACCGCTACTCTTCTGTTAAGAGCACTAGTTTAATGTGAATCTGATGGCTCACGTTCACAGCGTGCGCATAGTATGGTGTTTGATGTCTACTTTATCTCCGATAAGCAACAGCCAAACCCATGTAGACACAAGGAGTGAGTGAATGGGAAAGGCATCCATCTGGGCAAACACTCACGCATCTTTTTTTTTTTTTTTTACAGCAGGGTGCTGTTGTTGCCTCACTCCACATACAACTGATAAGGCGTCATCCCAGTTACATGGATGAAGTCCATGCTCCGGATTTATATATGTACATTAATAAAGGTAAAGCAAAAAGTAAAAACATATTTTTCATGTTTAACCACCAGAAAATGAAAGATAAGATCGGAAAAACATTTTTTGTATCACAGTGGAGAAATTCAATGGAGAAAGAGAAGCCAAAGGGGAACAATCAACGATACAACAAATGTATTTTCGTCATCGGCCATGTCAGCCACAGCTGGTGCTAGCAACTAGTGCTAGCTAAAATGTAACGTCAATACAGTCTGATTATGCTATAAACACGAATAATAATAATAAAATAATAATACATTTGATTTATAAGCGCCTTTCAAGACACCCAAGGACACTTTACAATCAGGAACAAAAACAATAGAACACAATACGGGTTGAGCAGCGGCAGCCAAACGCGCCAGCATTCACTCAACCCGGAGGTCAGGCGTCCGCCTTCGTTGAGAGCCAAGCAGAAAAGAATAATGTCATTTCTTATGAATTTTGCTGAAACTCAAGACGGTTAAATGCCGTTGGAAGTTGCATTTGTATCGCTTTAATTTTTTTTTTTTCTCCTGTTAACAAATAACTATCCATTCTTTCTGTTATCCAGAAGCTGAGCTGCATTGTGGTTGTTTACAGACTAGTTGTGTGAGGGCCAAGGCAGTAACATTGCCCTTATCTTGAGTGTGGGAACACTAATCGACCATCCAGCTGGAGCCTATTCAATCCTTTAGGGGCACATCCAGCTCTGTGTGTGTATAGAGTGATATTTATTTTTTTAATTGACTGCTTTGAATCAAAGTTACTCGTGTTATTTGTGTGCACGCAGCGTTCTCTAGTGGCCAACTGGGAGCAGTGAACCCCCGCCTGAGGCCCAGGTGAGCCTGGTCAATGTTTCACCTGGATACGATGACGTCGCGAGGCGTTCAGGGGAAGCGCAGCCTTTTCGAGCAGCACGTCCAGATAGCATTGCTTCGATGTGGATATTTTTTTAAGTTATGAGATCGATTTACTAACAGCTGTGGACTCGGATTTGAAACTTTAAAACTGTTTCGTTTTCGTGAACTATGTCTCTCTCGGCTGTGTTTGTGTTGGATCTGAAGGGGAAGGTAAGCTTACATATGTCCTTGTTTTATTTTGTGTGTGATGTCAAACTTTCAAACGACCGTTTTTAATACCAACGTGACGAAACATTCTTCGTCTAAAGTGTACCTTTTTATGCCGTGAATGTCACTTGAACTGTTAAATATTAACGGAGCAGTTAAAAATTAATTAAGCGCTCACGATACTCATTTAACCTTATTTCTCTACTTCCGGGTTGGTTGAGAGAGAGGTGTCTGAGGAGAACGCCTGCGGTTGATAAATCTGTTGCTCCTCACACCTGTCTTGTCAAATACACATTGGTAATCAAAACTAATAAAAATATAACTTGACGGTCATGTTAGCGCCCAATTTTGTCTAAATGTCTCATCCTTTATTCGGTGGAGTCTAGTAAAGTCTTAGTCAAGTGATGTGATGTTTTTGTTCCTACATTCACTAGTAGGCTATATTAAATACAGGACTACTCAAATACCAATCTGAGAAGTCCACGAAATTTTGGGTCAGACGCCGATTTCAGCGTGGTGAGATCACATGCTAGAATTC
The DNA here is from genome assembly GCA_018466805.1 of Hippocampus abdominalis. Taxonomy (NCBI): domain Eukaryota; kingdom Metazoa; phylum Chordata; class Actinopteri; order Syngnathiformes; family Syngnathidae; genus Hippocampus; species Hippocampus abdominalis. The sequence continues at coordinate 2,233,616 of CM031700.1, forward strand.
TGTAATATTCAAAACAACGAAAAATACAAAGATAAAATGTGATTTTGACATAAATTCAAATAGAGTTGAACAAAATAAAACATGACCCCCTGTCATGAATCCAAAACAAATGTGTCAGAAAGGGGTTTAGAACACCTTTCTTCTTATAATAATAATAATAATAATAATAATAATAATCCACAAAGAACCCAAAGCAAGAAGGAAAATAAATACTTGTATTCTTCTAATTTTCCAGCCCCACTAAACCATCTGATATGCTTCTGTGTTCAGGTGTTGATATGTCGCAATTACAAGGGCGATGTGGACATGGCGGAGATTGACCACTTCATGCCTCTGCTCATGCAGCACGAAGACGAAGGGCTTACGTGTCCTGTGATGTCACACGGCAACGTTCACTTCATGTGGATCAAACACAGCAACCTCTACCGTATCCTTCACCCGCTTTTGTTCTATGGAGACCACAGAAACTTTCAACTGCGATGAGTTATAAATGAGTTCACGTGCGGATCACAAGGTCCAATAAAAGACACTCGGTGACTTAAAAGAGCCCAAATCCTACAACTAGGATATATTGTGCAGTACACTTCTACACACTGCAAATGACAACCACAGTTGTAAACACCTTGTTAATTGAATAGCTCTCTGAAGGTGCCAAAGCATCATGACAGCGTTTTGTCAAATAGGATACACTAATCCACACTTTCCCCCAATTAACAGCCAGATTTGCGATATCCTTGAATCAGTCCAGCTGGATCTCTGTGTAAAAGCTCCTTGATTTGATGTTCCTGCAGTGGTGGCCACAACAAACAAGAACTCTAACGCCTCACTCGTCTACTCCTTCCTCTATAAACTTGTCGAGGTGAGCACATTTCCTTATTATTGGATTGTTTGTTTGTTCTTTTTCCAGTCACATTGGAAATCAACCTGAAAAGTGACTCATTGCGCAGTTATTTTGTGCTAACTGCAGGTGTTTACCGAGTATTTTAAGGAGCTGGAGGAGGAGAGCATTCAGGACAACTTTGTGGTTGTCTACGAGCTCCTGGACGAGTTGATGGATTTTGGATTTCCTCAGACTACCGACAGCAAAATCCTTCAGGAGTGAGGCTGAGCCAGACATACGCGCATAATCTCCCGACTAGAATTGCGCGACAAATGCAGTGGTCATCTTGTCTTTTTGCGTAGATACATTACACAGGAGGGTGCCAAACTTGAGGTGGCAAAGTCGAAGGTGCCGACCACGGTCACCAACGCTGTTTCCTGGAGGTCCGAGGGTATCAAATACAAGAAAAATGAAGTCTTTATCGACGTCATCGAGTCCATCAATGTGTTGGTGAGTTTCTATTTCAACAAGCCAAATTATACGACTGAAAATTAAAATTTAAGCACTTCTTTTTTTGTGGGGGGGTGAATTATAGTAGTCTAGGGCCGTTCGAAAGTTCAGGGTTGTAAACTCGGCCATCGCCTTTCTAAAGTTTACTTGTTCTCCTCATGCTTGTGTGATTTATAATGAGTTTCTATTTTTGAATCTGAGATAAATGAACTTTTGTACCGTAATTCTCATATACTGAGATACACATTTTCTTTTTTTTTTTTTTCAACTTTGTGTATTCAGGTGAATGCAAACGGCAGTGTGATGAGCAGCGACATTGTGGGCAGCATCAAACTGAAGACCATGCTGTCAGGGATGCCCGAACTGCGACTCGGTCTCAACGACAGAGTGCTCTTTGCGCTCACCGGACGTACGTACGCACGCCGCAAAAAGGCCCTTGCGAAGCCGCCGTGGTGAATTGTTTGACGGTTTTTGTCATCTGTTTAGGTGACAAGGGCAAGACGGTGGTGATGGAAGATGTGAAGTTCCACCAGTGTGTACGGCTGTCACGCTTCGAGAACGACCGCACCATCTCCTTTATTCCTCCGGATGGGGAGTCTGAGCTTATGTCCTACCGCATCAATACCCACGTTAGTCTCTATCACAACCTAATATCACAAACTATGGTGCATCTCCATTTTGTTTTGATTAAGAAAAAAAAAAAAGACCCCACAGGAAATGAATATGAGTCAAATTGTAACCATCGTATTTTATTTCTCTGTATTATATTCAGTCTATTTGAGTAGAAAAGTGCAAAACTGCGCCGGAACTACACCCAATTTAGCACAATGCAAATTTCCATTTGCCGTCCCATTCAGGAAGCATCAAGCATATACAATATACACACAACAATTCTTTTTGAGATTGTATTTATTTGAACAGGCATTTTAAAGCAACCTATTAACATCCTTAATGGCCTTACAAAGTCAATAAAAAAAGCAATAAAACACTCGGAACTTCAGGGACCAAATGGCAACGTAACTGGCAGGTGCGTCGCAGATGTCCATCAAGTATCTCAATTTTTAATACTAATAATAATCGCAGCTTCGATTCATATAGCACATAGACGCTTAGTGGCCTTTTTATGGGTTGTCAAGCTCAATACACACACGGCACACTTTTTTTGATTCAATTATTGGAAAAAGTTAACCTACGGTTTAGTGTAATAAAAACGTTTTTTAAAAACGTAGTTGTGCGATGCGGCCCGGTGGTTAGCGCATCGACCTCACAGTGCGGCGGTACCGGGTTCAATTCCAGCTCTGGCCTCCCTGTGTGGAGTTTGCATGTTCTCCCCGGGCCTGTGTGGGTTTTCTCCGGGTACTCCGGTTTCCTCACACATTCCAAAAACATGCGTGGCAGGCTGATTGAACACTCTAAATTGTCCCTAGGTGTGAGTGTGAGCGCGGATGGTTGTTTGTCTCTGTGTGCCCTGTGACTGGCTGGCAACCGGTTCAGGGTGTCCCCCGCCTACTGCCCGTAGACGGCTAGGATAGGCACCAGCACCCACCGCGACTCTTGTGAGGAAAAGCGGATCGGAAAATGGGTGGATGGATAGTTGTGCTTTCAGAACAATTTACAAGGGTGTTGCAAATAAAGCTAAAGGAAAAGCCGCAAACGCGCGCAGGCTAATAATTCGTTGATGCACGTTGAACTGCACTCTTGGGACGTATGTCAGCATCTTGAGTGATTTGACGGTTATCCAAAGAAGATGCAAATTTTTCTGCAAATATTTGGGTTAAATTCGTAAGACCTCTTGGTCGCTCAACTTCAGAGGTTCCCCTGTCGTTATTATTTACCACTTAACACTGATAGGTTGTTCATGTCTAATGACGCTCATTTGCATGGAGAATAACAACCAAAATTGTTGCGACTTCCTATTCAATTAAAATAACTCCACCGTATCAGCATTTGTTCAACTATCGATACCACTTTTTTTTTTTTTAAACCAAGGATGATTAGTAGTCGTTACATTTGGGTGCTCGCTCGCCAGTGACGAATACCGATACTTGATAATGACATCACATCCTGTCATATTGATCAAATTGTTTTTAAAATGTTTCTTATTTAAAGGTTTATATTGCAATGTCAATGCTGTTCTCCTTCCCGTCTGTAGCATTGGTCATTGCGTGTTAGTGAACGCTAAGAAGCCTTTATGTGAGATGAAGCTTGGTGGGTAATTATTTTTATTATGCGTTAGTTTTACTATAAACTTCTTTTTCTTTTTGTCTTTCACTCTTTTGATGTTGACGTGTTCAATTGTCATCTGTCATAGGTGAAACCGCTGATATGGATCGAATCGATCATCGAGAAGTTCTCTCACAGCCGAGTGGAAATCATGGTGAAGGTGCGGAGCCCGAAACAGTTTCAAAAGTTTGCTGATCTCGTCAATGAAAAGCTTTCGTTTTCCATGTCGTGCTGCGTCATTTATTGTTTTGTCATACTTTAGGCAAAGGGCCAGTTTAAAAAACAATCTGTGGCAAACAACGTGGAGGTTAGAATTCCTGTCCCCAGTGATGCCGACTCTCCCAAATTCAAAACCAGTACGGGCAATGCCAAATATGTACCAGAGAAGAATTGGGTGGTGTGGACCATCAAATCTTTCCCAGTAAGGAATATCTTTGACCTGACTTTTTGTTTATGTTTTTGTGTTTTGGTCAAGAATTATTATTTTTTTTAATTAAAACTCCACTTACTTTTACTTACATATGGCTAGCATCGGGCATTATCCATGCAAACCCCAAATCCCCACTTTAAAAAAACAAACAAAAAACAGCCCAACAAAAAACAGCAATTTTATTGAGCTGTTGACAAAGACATAAGCCTTTTTTTTACACTTAAGATTAGTCAGTCATTTATAAAAAATGACAGACCCGTGTGAGGACTGACCAGTAGTATACTGTGTATTAAAAATATGAAAGACTCCAAATTTGGACATCAAAGGTTTATACCTGACATTGATGATGTTTTATTCCAGTTCATTTATTTTTTTATTTTTTTATTTCAATTTGGCTCTCACGAAAACTTTGTCCTTCTCCGTAGGGAGGCAAAGAGTTTCTAATGAGGGCCCACTTTGGTCTACCCAGTGTGGAGAATGATGAGCTCGAGGGCAAACCTCCCATTACTGTCAAATTTGAAATCCCTTACTTCACAGTCTCTGGAATACAGGTATGCTGTTTAAATTGCTATAAATTGCCTGAGTGCAAAGTAGTGTACACTCGTGAAGCATTTTGGCGAGGGTTGGGTGCCAAATCATGTGCATCGAATTCGACCTGACAGATGAAATGGCGTGAAAATGCAAAATCAATTACAGACCCTCCACACCGTGTGTTTGACTCATGTTTTGAACAGGTGCGATACATGAAGATCATAGAAAAAAGTGGTTACCAAGCCTTGCCGTGGGTCCGTTACATTACGCAAAGTGGAGGTAATTGAGTATTTTATTTATTATTGATAATAGTCTATCCGGATGTGCAATGTACTGGAAAAAGTATATGATCACTGCTTGAGTTTTTATTATGTGTAGTACACAAGCATGATAATATACTCCACTTTTTTTTCCTTTGTTTCCTTTTTTGTTTGTTTTAGATTACCAGCTGCGGACCAATATGTAAAGGAAGAAGAGCAGTTAATGCTAGTAATCCCATGAAGTCGTGGTCAGAGAGACTGCCTTTTCAATTTCAGCTGAGCTATTTAGTGTCTCTGATCTTGTTTATTGAAAAGGAAGTGGATTTTAACTATGTAATGAAGTGGATTTTAATGATTTTGAATATTGAAAGCTTCTAAAAACAAATAAAGCACCTGTTTGTTCAAATTATTCCAATTGTAATCAGTACCATTTCCCTTGAACTACTGGGCTATGAGGATGTCTCAATTTCACCTGAGCTATTTATTAATGTCGTTGATATTGATTCTTGAAATATATGGGTTAGGGTTAGGGTTAGGGTTAGGGGGGGGGGTTGTATTATTCTGGGTGTTAAACCATAATGAAAAAAAAAAAAAAAGATTTCCATGAATGCTACCCTGAGTTTCCAACATATATTCTCTTCGGATAATATTGCAGCTTTGCAGTATTGCATCGTGTTTGTTTGTTTTTACTGGTGGAATTCCAGATGATTGTCTTGTGTAAAAGGCCAGAAATGAATGAAGTTCCTCCACAAACATTAACGTACACGAATCGGCCCTGACTTCAAAACGGATTCTGATTGGCCGACTCCCACAGTTGCCACGGTGATAGTGTAGTAACGGATCCTTGGCCCCGCCTCTTTCCCCATATATGACAAGACCCCACCCTCTTAGCGAGCCGTGATTGGTCGACGCGTGCTCCTCTTCACTGTTTGTAAATGGTACGCTCGAGACGTATCTGTGCGGCACTCAGCGCGCAAATGTATTTTCCGAACGTCCATAAACATTTACCGGTCGTCTTATATTTTATTAATAACCGCGCTTGAGGACGTACGACGAGGAGAACTCGCCGACGTCGACAACCCCAAAACAAGCCACCAAGGTAGGCTTTTAAACCCCCTCTTCGCCGCTCTCCTTTATGTTAGCCGTTAGCCTGCGAGCTAATCGCCGTCAAAGATTCCGTTGACGTGCCACCGCCGCGATAGGGACGGAAGGAGCCGAACCAAAGTTATCCTCGGACCGAGTTTCTTATTTTTTTTTTCTGAGACGTCTCTCCGTCCTTTCCTGGTCTGCTCTCCATAGAACAGACGTGAAGACGAGGCCGGCATGGTTCAGATGCACGGCGCCCGTGTGTTGACGGGAGCGGCGGCCAGGGGGAACCTCGGTGAGGTGCGGAGGATCCTGGAGGAATGCAGGCTGCATCCCGATACTGTCAACGAGTTCGGCAGGACGGCGTTACAGGTGAAGTGCAGAGCGTGTTGGCAGTTTGGAATAAGTACCGCGTCTTTTCCATATCATAGTTTGAGCGTTTATGTGTTGTCGTTGATATCAACAAAAGAGAAAAAAAAAAGCGTATTTCCAAGCAATGACAATTTCAGCAACATTTTATTTCCATCGAAATATTAACAAACAACATTTGCAAAGTGACTTCCAACATTTATGATGCAAAGTTGATGTGGACCGAAAGATTCATGTGACTGATGCAATAATTCTACATTCCGGTCCATTGTCTGTGTCCTGAGACTCCAGCCTACTCTTTCTATTCTCTCTATAACTTGTTCTCATTGCTTGTTTGTGAGCTAGAGCCTAATCAACTGACTTTGGGCAAGAACCAAGAGACCCTGTACTGGTCGCCTGACAGTCGCGCAGGGCACAAATGGACAACCAGCCGCTCTCATTCACATCTTTGGACAGTTTAGTGTTCTCGATGAGCCTAATTTATTACCATGGGCGCGTACACCTAGAGTACACTTACACAAGATGAGGAAGCGCATGCAAACTCAAACATGTAAGCTGCAACTGAAATTTGAATCCAGAACCTGAGAACTGAAAGGCAGACGTGGGGCCACTTTGCTACAGTGGTGACTCGATGGCAAAGAGTAAATCTGTTTCCCAGAGTCAAAATGTAGCCACCATAAAAATAGTACAGGTGATATTTTAAAGTTTTTACTTTACACGGGTTAGCAGCAAATTATAATCGGAGATGGCTTGATGTGTCCACAAATGTGTTTTCGATGCAAATTTCAAAATTGTCTTGACTTTTTCTAGCATATCGGCTTTTTGAGACATTTTCTTTTTCTCGTTTTTATATTTGACGTTGTGCAGTACTGAATTTACCTCGAGTTGTAATGTAGCCATGACGTTTCCCCCCCTCACCAAAAATCCACATTTTGCTAAATCTAATCCTTAATTCATAAATGTCACTAAATATATTATTATTTTGAGTTTTATTATCAGCATTATTATTATTGACCTCATGGGCTAGAGAAAATGAGGGTAAATTCGGGATCAGCGCAAAAAAAAGAAATCAAAAAGAGTGCAGTTGCATCTCTGATTTTATATGCTTTGCGGGTTGATGCATTCGGTTTATTGAATTGCCCACGGGTGTGAATGTGGGCGTGAACAAATTGCTGGTCTATGTGTGCCCTGCAATTGACTTGCAACTATCTCAGAGTGTGCACCAGTAATTGGTTTAATATGTTTCTTATTTTGGCCTGTTGGTCCCCTTGCTTCTGTCAGTGCTCGAGAAGAGACGAGAGTTGTGGCGGGTCGACTCCGTGTGGTGACGCAGGCACTAAAAAAAAAAAAAAAAAACAAAAGGCGGAAAGCACACCTCACGCAGTGTTGTTTGTTACGCAGGTGATGATGATGGGCAACGCCAGGGTAGCCCGCCTGCTCCTGGAAAGAGGAGCCGATCCCAACGTTCAGGACGCGGGCGGCACAGCTCCGGTCCACGACGCCGCCCGCACGGGCTTCGTGGACACGCTGAAGGTCCTGGTGGAGCACGGCGCCTCGGTGAACGTGGCGGACCACGGCGGCGCCCTGCCCATCCACTTGGCCATCCGAGAGGGCCACCACCGCGCCGTGGAGTTCCTGGCGCCGCTCTCCGACCTGGGCCGCGCCAACGCCCGCGGGCAGACGGCCGTAGACGTGGCCCGGGCGGCTCGCCGCCCCGACATGATCCGTCTGCTGTTCGCTCACATCCATTCGTAGTTTGGGCCACGGCGTCTTCCTTTTCCCGTTCAAACCTGGTGACTTGAATTCATTGGCATCTATGTACGTTTTTAAAAAAAAAAATGTTTTGTTCTTAGCTTGACGTTCAGACATGATGCACTTGTTATGTGGTCATGGCAGCTACTTTTCAGTTGGTTCTTTTGCACAGTGCAATGTAGGCACCTTATTTACTAAAACATATTTATCTCTTTGAATTGGGAGTGCACATTAGTTTGATCTCCTCCCAGTGGTTTGTGTCTATTTGTAACAATTGATTTGTTTGTCATGGGTTTTTTTTTGTATGTTATGAAACTTGAAAATGAATTTACACTCCTTGCATGAAATTAGATGAGTTTAGACCTTAAATTATTTATTGTTGTTGATATAGCAGTGATGATTCTTTGAATATTTTTTTTGTGGGGGGGGGGAATGTTATTTATACTGAGAGTACTTTTAATACCCAAGTGGAAGAATTGAGTTTGTTAATACGCAAGTGGAAGAATTCAGTTTGTTGTTTGAAGATGAAAGCACAAAATAAAGGAACTTTTGAAGTCCAAACCGCCCTGTGAGCTCTGCATATGCTGTGCATGTTTTACTTCAGTCCTTTAATAACCTATACGGAATAAGGACACCAATACCAAAATGAGAAGTCCTCACTGCGGGCTTTCACTTAGTGTAGCCCTTTTCCACCCGCAAGGCACTCGGAGCGCTTCACACCCGACTTCTCCTCCACCACCGGTGACGCGGCATCACGAGCGACTGGGGGTTCGGTGTTTTAGCTTCAGGACACTTTGAGGTGGTCACAATGGCCTGGGGATCGAAACCACAACCTCTGCGTTGGGAGATGACCAGTCTATCCCTGAGCCACGAAAAAAAAAAAGACATTTCTTCCAACTGTGACGATTTGTCCCAAAGTAACAGTGGACAAGGAGAACCTGATTTATTTTCTTGGGCCTGTAAGTATACATCAGTACCGGTGACGACCAAAGAGGCGTGCACCTGGCCGCTAGGTAGAACCGCATGACTTCACAGTGGTGTCGAGGGCATAATTTGGTTGACTGGGTGTGTGTGAACACGCTCTGGATAAACGGTGTTTCTGGTTTCTTCTGCATGTTGGTCAACATAGCATAGACACGCAAACGGAATTGCTCATACAAAATGTTGCCTGCGAGGCGACGCCCTGTTAACCGTGTGGGAGCTTGTCGAGGGCGGACAATGGCGAGGATGTGTCTTTTCATTTGGTGTCTGCTAATGTTTTCCAATCTATTTAAAGCCTTTTCAGGGACAGCGGTTACTACAGTGGACAGTTTACCATGTTATCAGGTTACAGGGTGCGTGGAAGGGTTAATATATCCAGATTAAGTAAATATTTTTTTTTTTATAAGCTGTACACCAGGGGTGCCGATTTCGTCGATTGCGATCGACTTGGCGCACTGTTTCCAAGTCGATTGCGAAAAGTGTAGAGGAAAAAAACAAACAAACAAATATTTATCTCTGTACATTTTGTGTTAATGCACACTGCACCCCTGTCATCCTTTCAGTCTCACTTGCACAAAAAGTATATTTTAAAAAAACAACAAATAAAGCAGGTCACTAGCGTGACCTGCGTCACCGGAAGTTGTTAGCGCTTAGCTTTCTGCAATTGCACCTTGCGATCAGAGCTGTTGCAATATAGCTTTTCTTCTTCTTCTACTTATTATTATTATTATTATCATCAGTCAAATTTCGTTTTGTGTACATTTCACCGATGGCACTCGCAAAGAATGTCAATCTGGAGGCCGAGAGAAGCATTTTAAAACGCTATGCGTGAGCTACGCTAGTTAACAGGCTGCAAAAGGGCGTCACATGCGTCAGGTCTCCCACAAAGGAAATCCTTTTCACCAACTCATCAAACTCTTGTGTCTACTTTATTTGTCTGTTTTGTTCATCTTTGGCTATGGCTGTGCGTGTCGATCGCGGGAGGTTGGTTGCTCGAAAAGTCGATCCTGGGTCAAAAAAGGTTTGAGCACCCCTGCTGTACACTGACTGCATTGCACCTCCAACAAATGGCTGACAGGGAAAAGAAACATGAGACAAATATAGTCACACATTACGTCTGTCTTATTTTCACAGAAACATCTGCCGAGAACAAGAACGTTCACGTTGAGAGCATTGGGCGCAGTGTACGGCTTTACTGTAGTCCTGAGGTATGTTTGCAAACTGATCTGCGAGTCACAACATGACTATGATGCAGCCTAGACTGAATATACGCATACACCCAAAGTTCCGGTTTGATGCTGGTGCCACGTGAGAACATCAAAAACAACGATGACATCCTGTAGTTCCTTGTGGAAGAGGACACATGCTAACTGTGAATAGTGGCAAACATTACGAAGCGTTATGAAAGTTGTTGTCGAAAATGACAAAACACAACACAAACCAACTTGCTCTGGAGCATATAATGGATACAAATATTTTTAAAAATAGAGCGTTTAAAATACCACCGCATCTTTCTGACACTTATTGGCTTGTTTTAAATGTCTGCTGTCAAAAAACAAAAAAAAAAACAACTTTTCATCTGGGAGGAGCTAAAACAGATATTTAAGGTGGAAGTTTGTTGACTTTTTTTTTTTTTTTTTTGAACAGTGTATGAATTCGGTGTTCTTCCTTGAACAGAAGAACACATCGTGTATTATGTCATGCAAAGAAAAGCTTCCCTTCACGGTTCCACTCCGCTTGTTTGCCACCTGAAAAGCGGCAATGTGACACTGTGGGAAACACTCATTGCCCTCTCAACCCCCCAAAAGACCCCACGCAGTTTAAAAACGGTGCTTAGCTGTTTACAAAGAAAGGCACAAAACAATCAGAACACTGCGTTTCGCTCTTGTATCACATCGAGGCAACTTTTGGGGGTATTTCAAAGTGTAAACAAATAAGCAGTCACCATATGATGGCCATTTGACATTGAAACAAACGTGACACTTTTTGGACAGAGATAATCATATTTTACATTAGAAATTAACACATTTCAACGTTAAGTTTAAAGTATGTGATTTCCTCACCTTTTGGAAGCGACAAAGTAGTATGATACTTGGTACATATAGATGTGTGTGTGTGTGTGTGTGTGTGTGTGTGTGTGGTTAAGAAAAATGTAAATGATATATAAACAGAAAATAACAAAACGAAGCTTATTTCCCCCCCCTCGGGTCATTTAAAGATTCACACTTCAAGGTTCAAGTGGCCCAGTTCGATGGCCCAATCCCATTGCCTCCATCCATCCATTTTCCTCACGAGGGTCGCGGGAGCCTATCCCAGCTGTCTTCGGGCAGTAGGCGGGGGACACCCTGAATCAGTTGCCAGCCAATCGCAGGGCACACAGAGACGAACAACCATCCGCGCCCACACTCACACCTCGGGACAATTTAGAGCGTTCAAGCAGCCTGCCATGCATGTTTTTGGAATGTGGGAGGAAACCGGAGCACCCGGAGAAAACCCATGCAGGCCCGGGGAGAACATGCAAACTCCACACAGGGAGGCCGGAGCTGGAATCGAACTCGGTACCTCTGCATTGGGAAGCCGACGCGCTAACCACTGGACTACCGGGCCGCCCCCATTGCCTCCTACAACACCCCCAAAAAATGCAGGTTGGCTCTTTCCGGTGTTCACAAAATGCCTCCTTTTTGGTGAGAAAAGTTGTCATGTTTTTGAAAATAACAATCATATTTTCCTGAAACAAAGTAATAATAGTGACAGGTTAAAAAAAAAAAAAAAAATCAAACAAGTCACGTGAAAACAGAAATGTTCTCTTTCAATTTGAGATTTTGCAGGTGGTGATCCGTTGATGACTCCGCCCACAAAGTCGATCCTCGAACTGCAGCAGCCTCGGGCGTCATGGCGCCATGTGCGTGCATGGGGACACCCTTACATTCGAACCGCAAAAATCAGGTGTAGATCGCTATGCATGAAATAATTCAAAAAATCCATCCCCGTAATGAGTGAAGTTGGACTTTGGAATCAGACTCAGCTACTAGTCAACCTCGTGCGCACCTGCGCTGGTAACAACTCCAGCAGGTTTTCCTCCGCGACGAGCCCGCTGGTTGTCAACAGAGGACAATCCGCTACCTCCACGGGTAAAGCGTCCAGGCGGTTTCCTTTGAGCTCCAGTCGGATGAGTTGGGCCAAGTTGGCCACCCTGGAGCTAAGGTAAAACAAACAGTTGTTTCCGAGAATCAAAGTCTTGAGTCTCTTACAGGAGAACAGCTCATCCGGTAGCGTCTCTAACGAGTTGAAGGCGGCGGAGAAGAAGTGGAGACCCTGGAGGATGCCCACCTCGGGTGGGATGGCGGTGAGTTGGTTGTGCGAGACGTCCAGGTGCCTCAGCTTGGTGCAGTAGAACAATCGCGGCGACAGCTTGCGCAGTTTGTTCCAGCTGACGTCCAGAGTCTCCAGCATGTGCAGCTTGCTGATGTGATCGGGGATGTAGGTGATCTTGTTGTGCCACAGGCGCAGCGTCGCCAGCCGCTGGCAGTGCTGCAGGCTCAGGATCTCTTCCACGGTGGTCAGCTTGTTCTCCCTCAAGTCCAACTCCTGCAGGTTGCTCAGGCTGAAGACGGCGCTGGGGATGCGCTCCAACTCGCAGCCCACCAGCTCCAGCGAGACCAAGTTGCTCAGCTTCTTCAGGCTGCTGTAGCCTTGGATCTTGGCGCCTTCGTTGTAGATGCTCAAACGCTGCAGCTGCTGCGCGACGTCGCAGATGCTGGCCGGGATCTTCGTCAGGTTGGAGCGCAGGGTGAGGGTCCTCAGGGCGGCCAGCTCTCGAAGGGAGTCCAGGGTGGCACTTCGAGCCACCTCGTTGGTAAGCGGGCCGTTCAGATGCAGCTCCTCCAGTCTTTGCAGGTGGTACATCCATTCGGGAACCGCATCGAGACTTTCAAAGCTCAGGCGCAGGTACTTCAAATGCTCTTTGAGGTGGTTTAAGGCGGGCAGCTGGACCTTCGCCTGGCAGTATATCAGCGACAGATCCCGAAGCCTCTCGAGCTTAGCCACGCTGGGCGAAATGGAGACATTTTTAACCTGCTCCAATTTCAGCGACTCGATCTCCGGCAGCTCATAAACCGTATCGGGAAGTCCCGGCAGCAGAACCAGGTGGAGCTCCTGTCGGTCGTTGGCGTTCTTGGCCAGACGGGCGCGCAGCTTTTTGGCCGTCCACTCGTAGTTGAGGTTGAGCTGATGGAGTCGGCTCTCGCTCACCTCGGACAGAAAGAAGGCAAAGCGTTTGGCGTAGAGGTCGTCGTATTGGTCCACCAGGTGGAGCAGGAAGGCAAAATCGTTCTTCACGTCCGGTATGTCGTTGATGCCCGTCTCTAGCCGGACGTGCTCAAAGGAGTAGATCCTCAACGGGCGGTGGAACTGCCAGTACAGCGTGTAGATGCACAAAATCCCGTAGACGGCCACGAAGCAAATGTAGCAATAGGCCAGTTTGGAGAAGAGGTGAGCTTTGTTGTGGTTACAGCAGTAGATGTCAAAACCCGTCAGCTCGGGCGGGACCAAGCAGCGCACCACGATCTCAATGTTGGGAGACAGCGCCGCGGTGTAGGTGATGATTAAAAGAAACTTGAAGACCTTGAGGGACGTTTGCAGCACGTACATAATGTACAAGATGTCCGCCTCCTCCACGTGAGTTCGGAACTTTTTCACTTTCTCAAACAGGGCCTTGGCCTGCTCCCCTTCTTTTTTATCCAACACGGACGGAGCCGACCGAGACTCTTGAGTCTTCTTATCGGGATTGGACCTGCAGGAGGTGGAGCGCTGAAGCAAGGTGCTCTCCTCCTCGTCGGCTCGTCTCTCCGCGGGATCTTTGGATACGGTGTTTCTCCTCCAGCTGACCAACTTTTCCTCGCCCCTTTCCTCCGAAACCTCACTCAAGGCCCTGGTGGTCCAGGGGGAGTCGAAGCATTTCCCCAGGATGGTGACAAAGAGGTCCAGTTTGGAGGAGGTCCCGGGGAACTTGAACCAAAAGCTGCTGGTTACCATGAAAATCATGGTGTGGATCACCACCAGGTATGGGAAGTATTTGGCGTACCAGTGCACAAAGCGCTCGTAGCAGTAATGGTTGATGAAGACGTACTGGTGGATGTCCAGGCCATTCTTGCGACCGAGCACCTCCCGTATGACGGGATGGCTCGGCTTTAAATTCAGGCTCTCCCACGTCTGGTTCTTGCCGTAGTTGCGGATGTGACTGCAGTCGATGGCGCTCGGCGTCGGACTGGTCAATGGACTCGGCAGGCAAGCGATCTTGTCTTGGGTGAGCTGAAGACAACGGACGGAAGGATTATTGGGTGACGGGGGGAAGAGCACAGCCCTGTCAAAGTCGGTGTCAATCACCAAATTCTGTTTGCGCTCTTGCAATTATCCAGCGATTTTTCGGATCGCCGGCCTCATGTTGCGCTTTATGATCTTTATTATGCAGACAGCCCCACTGAAAGTAGGTGGAAGGTACAGCGGTCGCTTCATTGGACACTATCTTGACCAAAATGTAAGTTTACGATAAAGACTGAAGATATGAGGGAATCCTACATTCATTTCTAAAGCCTTTGTTAATCTTTCGAAAGTTTATAACGTAATGGCTCCAAAATCTAAGAATGGGGAAGTACAAGTTGTATTTTCCACCACAGCAGCCCCAAACCTTACGATAAGGACGTACTCGCTTTATCAAGACTAGTTCAATTATTTCCAATTGAAGTAATTGAAGGTATTTTTTTTCTATCCATCCATCTATTTTCTAATCCGCTTATCCTCACGACGGTCGCGGGCGTGCCGCAGCCTATCCCAGATGTCTTCGGGCAGAAGGCGGGGGACACCCTGAACCGGTTGCCAGCTAATCTCAGGGCACACAAAGACAAACAACCATCCGCGCTCACATTCAGACCGAGGGACAATTTAGAGTGTGCCATTAACCTACCATGCATGTTTTTGGAATACCCGGAGAAAACCCACGCAGGTCCTGGACCAAAAAAATGCAACCTCCTCACAGAGAGGCCAGAACCTGCACCTCGACACTGTGAGGATGTTTTCTACACTTAAATACACTGTATTAAGAAAATCTAATCCAGTTTTTCCACATTCCGCGGGAGGTCACATTCAACTGTGATTTGCACCTTTGCTCATGATCACTTTGTACCGCAAACTACTAAAAAAACAACAACAAAAAACAACAACAAAAAACGA
Organism: Hippocampus abdominalis; assembly: GCA_018466805.1. Classification (NCBI taxonomy): domain Eukaryota; kingdom Metazoa; phylum Chordata; class Actinopteri; order Syngnathiformes; family Syngnathidae; genus Hippocampus; species Hippocampus abdominalis. The sequence continues at coordinate 2,248,806 of CM031700.1, forward strand.
TAATGTTGAAAAATATGAACAAGAATTTTTATATTTAGTGATCGCTCGCTCTAACGCGGTTCATTTTCCGCGGCTTCACTGTTTCACGGATTTTTGTGTGTGCAGTTTTTTAATGCTTTTAACCCTTTAAATCAGAACGCGTCGACGGGGCCGTGTGTCAACAGTACAGTATTTCCAAAAACTATGATAGTTATTTGTTGAAAACGTTTGGTTTTTTTTTTTTTTTTGGTAATTGGGCCTGAAAACAGGGTTTGGTCTTTGATTTCATTGTATATATAGTTAATTATTGTGTAATAACTATAAAAAAAATAATAAAGTTCACTACTTCACGGATTTCACTTATCACTGGTTCTTTTTGGAACGTAACCCCCGCGATAACCGAGGGATTATTGTATACCGTATATACAAATATAACTATGGTATTGTTTTGAATTGTACCATTAAAATTGTGAATACTGTAGTAAGTTGGACCTCTGGATTCCTTATGTAAGTACCTGACAAGTTGAGACGTGTTTCCCTTGTGTGTGTGTGTGTGTGTGTGTGTGTGTGTGTGTGTGTCCCCGTGAGTTTCAGGCAACTCCTCTCTTTCAGTCAACAGAGGGAAGGCATCCATCCATCTATTGTGCTTGTTATCCTTAGGGTCGTGGTGGAGCAAGATCTCAGATAAGTGAGCAAGAGGCAGGAAACACCAGCCAATCGCAGGGCACGTAAAGATCTACAAGCATTCAAAACTCACTTTCATTCACACCATATCGACGATTCAGACAAGAGTCTTCAAATAACCTGAACCTCAAACTAAACACGCAAGCTCCTCAAAAGCCGGAGTGAGGATTCAAACCCACAACCTCCGCGAGGCAGATGTGGTAAACTACCAGTCGATAATGCCGTGTGGGAGGATACATTACCATGTAATATTGCATTTTTTTCAAATGATAGTGAATTGTGGTGTGTGTTATTTGAACATAATGTAGACAGAAGGGCTGACAGACACAAAGCGTGTGAATTTGGTCATTCGTAGAAGAGACACAATCACTTTTTTTAAACTTCAAATGGACCTGTGAAGTTTATTTGAACAACAGAAAAATAAACAGTCTCTCGCCCTCCCTTTCTTTTTTCATACGACAGTCAAACCTCGGTTTTCGAACGTCTCGGTTCTCGTACAATTCGGTTTTCGAACAAAGATTTTGAGTTTTTAATGCCTCGGATGACGAACAAATTTCGGTTCTCGAACTAATTGAGCGCACTTGAATGCGTCACTTCACTCCGACGTTTTTGTATTGTTCAAAAAAGATTTTTTTTTTTTTAAAAAGCAGACGTGTTTGGTGAGAAACATAAAACAACATAAGTGGTTTTTAAAAAAAAAATTCTTGACTTGGAACGGATTAAACATTTTTACATTGATTCCAATGGGAAACATGGTTTCGGTTTTCGAACAATTCGGTTTTCGAACAGTCTTAAGTACGAAAACCGAGGTTTTGACTGTATATTGAAATGACCTAAATTACGATCGATTCACGGCAGCACGTCGGCCTCACAATTCAGAGTTTTGTCAAACTTTAAGCGGCGCTTACCTGCAGGGTGCAGCCAAAGACTCCGAGCATGAGCATGGCGACACACAGGTACTCGGAGAAAACATCCCACCACGGCTTGAGGACGCGGTACTTGGAGTTCTGCTCGATGCCGATGTTTCGGAATTCTCCCACTGGGATCATCCTGACTGCTGGTCCACACTGAAGGGAAGAAACCAGAGCGAGAATCGTCTTGTGTTGTTTCAAGGTCCTGCGGCCCACAGTGACCAATTATGCATTTGTGGCTTGAATACTAACTACTGGACCGCATGAGCTCTGTGCATGCAGTATTCAAGGAACTGCCAGATTTTGTCTACGCGCCCTATCCGTCCGCTAATATGGACTGGTGACCAATCCATATATTTGGCTATCTTACTCGTTTCGTGTTCTTTCATTTAGTTAGCGGGAAATGATCCTTATTTTAGCACCCCATGACAGTTAAGATTGTGACTGTTGCCTGCAATTCATATTTTATGACTAAAGGATTAAGATTCTTCTTATTCTTATTATTAATACTGACCCGGAACAGAGCGCGCACGTGTTTGGTGCAACACAAAACCAGGAGGCAGGATCAGGTCAGGTGTATTCCTAGTGGATCAACCAGTTTGACAACAATATGTCAGCCACCAATTTCCCAGTTTCACACACACACACTCTCAAATGTATCTTTACAGTTTGTGCTATTCCATTAACATTCTGGATTGATAATCCCTCATATGATGCGAGAGACGTTTGATACAGTCCATCTATTGTTATGTGAGTTTAGAAGAGGCGTTAAGACAGCCATCTCAGGTGCACGACCACAAAAAAAAAAAGTTGCGAAATCACCATCGTTCAAGCTGACGAACGGACACTTTCTGCCCAAGATTCTGTGATTTGTTTTTTCCCCCCCCCCAATTCATTGTTACCAATCACGGGCATACTTCAAAACAGACTCATCCAAAATATTGGACTTACCCTCTGTAGTCAGTCGACAGGACCTGCAGTGGAATCAGGTAGGTGTCGGGAGGCTGTCTTCATGGATTCAAAAGAAGAGCGCACCGGTGTCAAGTTGCACAGCAATGCTGCTTACGCGGAATGACGCTTCAAAAATAAAAGCACTTTGAACAACCTATCCGGAACCAAACACTTCAAAATAAGGTGGTTTTAGAGAAGGATTATTGTAAAGTTGTTCAAGTACGGGAAGTTGTTCGTTTATAGCTTGTAGGAAGTATAAGCAACTGTCCAATGGATAGTTCTGTGCTTTTATTTATTTGATTATTTTTTTACAAATCTTTGCCAGGGCGGCAAGGTAGCCGATTGTTTGGCACGTCCACCTCACAGTGCTGAGGTCCAGAGTTAGATTCTGGGCTCCGGTCTTCCTGTATGGAGTTTGAATGCTCTCCCCCAGCCTGCTTGGGTTTTGTTCGGGTATTCTGCTTACCTCCCACATTCCAAAAAAACATGCTTGGTAGGTTAATGGAAGACTCTAAATCAGGGGTGGCCAACCAGTCGGTCAAGATTGACCGGTAGCACGCGAACTGGTCCAAAGCGATAGCGGGGTCTAGAGGAAAATAGATTAAAAAAAAAAAAGGTGTTTGTGGGCACGTTATCAAGATTCTATATTTTTGCGTTAGTGCACACGACACCCTAAGCAAGCCCTCTCAGTTTCACTTTCCCCCAAAAAGTATTAAAAAAATAAATAAATAATATAACGACGCAGGTCACCTTTGACCTACGGCGGCGCGTAATTTGCATCACCGGAAGTTGTTAGCGGTCAGCAGTCTGCGATTGCGATCACAGCTGCTGCCTTATATCTTTTTTTATTTGTATTACTCTCATTCAAAGTTTCTTTCGTCTGCAATTCACCGATGGCACTGGCAGAGAATGGGAATCTGAAGTGCCAGGAGAAAAACAAATTAAAACGACACACGTGAGCTACGATAGTGACGTTTTTGCCTCTGAAGACGCTGCCAAAGTGCGTCCCATGCTTCACATCTCGACCAAGGTAAGCGCTAATTCCTTTTTTTTTTTTTTACAAATTCACAAGATCTTGTATCGACTTTATTTGATTGGTTTCGTTCATGTTACGGCTGTTGCTAATCATGACATGAGTGTGTGTATGCGTGCGGTAGCGGTTTCGATCGGGGAGGTCGAGCTTCGGTCAAAAAAAGGTTGAGCATACCCTGCTCGTAATCGTCCCTTGGTGTGACTATGAGTGTGAATGGTCATGTGTGCCCGGCAACTAGTTGAGGGTGTGTACCCCTTCTACTGCCTAAAGTCAGCTGGGAGAGGCTCCAGCATGTCCGTACCCCTCGTGAGGATAAACGGATCAGAAAATGGATGGGATGTTTCCCAGGTCAGAGAAGCATTTTTTTACTAGCAAGCTCAATTTGTGTGTTTTTTCCCCCAGGAAATCGGGAAACTTATTATTATGACTTTGTTTGGCATAAATCAGTAAATAACTAACTGCCTTCAAAACCGTTTGCACCACAAATAATTTCCTCTGGCCCCCCAAGAGACACTTTACACTATTAACGACAAATCACAGCTTTTGAAACAAGGCAATGTGTCAGTGTAAGACATCCCCCCTTCATAGGGCCCCGTACAAATTGCACTGGATGCCGAGAATGGACCAGGTAAATCACAAAATACAGTACATATTGCCGTTTATGTTTAAGTGATATTTTGTTAGGAATGCAAAACTATATCTTTGCTCTTCCATAACTGAGGATTTTGTTGCGGGGTGGGGTTCCCTAGTTCTCCTTGCCTGTTCTAGAAACACCCCTGAAAGGATGAATAGATGCTACATAGTACAGTTTAACCCTCATGCAGTATTTTTAAGCGGCTGCATAAAGGGTATTACGTCCCAAAAATGTCCATCTTCCAATGTGCAACAACTTTTTTCACTTTTAATTTTTTTTCACTTTCAACCCCTCAAAATGTTCAGTGGGAATTGGCCAAGACATAGATATACATCCTATGCAAAATTTCAGCTTCGTGGAGTTATTTTTCCCCCTTTTTGTCTGTGGTGTCCATTTGTTCAACAGTCCAAAATCGTCCAAAGTGTCCGAAATGTCCAATTTTGAGATAATTACTGCATGGGGGTTAAAAAAATTCGAACCATGATTTCTTTACGCTGCCACTGAACAAACCGGTTCATTGTGCACCGTTTGTAACTTTGGAACCTCACACGTCAAGACCATCATAAACTGAGGACATCCGATAATAGGTGGAAGAAGAAGAAAAAATCTTTTCAATTTGCTATTTGTCTACATAACCAAGACCAATGCTGCACATGTTTGCAGATCACTACAGTCGAGTACATTTTGTCTCCCTCTGTTGGTATCATTTTTCTTTCTCTGACAGATTGAAACTTGTTAAATGAAATTACGTGTGACGTGCAGTGATTCCATTTCCATATAACAACAGGACACCACGCAATACAATAAACATTTTACTATACAATTCTTGTACATACAGGTTTCAGTTGGAAAAATGTACAAAGCAGATTTTAAATACTCAAATTTCCAACCCAGCTACAGATGAACAACAAAATCCCTTTCAAAGTGAACTGAATTCTTTACAAACACCGCCCCCCCCGACCCCCATCAACAGGCATTTCGACGCAACTACAACACATGCTCGTTGCTCAAACACGACACCAGCCTGTTTCAATCCAAAATGTTCAGTTCAGACGAACACGAAAAGCAAACGAATAAATAAAAAGGTGATAGCTTCAATTTTGTACAAGAATTATTTGAATTACCACTGTACAAAACATCATGTAGAAACCTTTGTAGCTTAAACGGCTGTTACAAACATTTTTTTTTTTTCCCATTTGTCCTATGTGATCAATTGTTAGCGCACTTTTTTGGGAGGTCTGGTGGAAGAAGAAGAAAAGTAAACTTTGTAGTGAGAAATCAGTATTTTTTTTTTAAACTCAAAAGATGTTTAAAAAGCTACAGTATTAAATTTCCTCATTAATTCACAATCCTTGTCTTGGCACTTTCATTAAAGACCAAGTTTGACCTATTCAATACGTTGGGGTTCATATCTCACATCAAAATGTTACCTGGAGGATTTAAACTTTTTTTCTGTTCATTCATTCTATTCATTGTCTATGTGTGTAGAATTTACTGTACAGGGTCTTTAAGGTAGAAATGTTTTTTTTTAAATGAGGTTTTGGTGCTCTGGTGTTCAAATGAAGATATGCACTTAAAATGTATTATTATTTTGTGACCCTTGGGCAATTTCCCCAAGGCTCTGCGCTTGGGCCATAGTAAAACCTCTGAGGAATAGTTAAAAAAAAAAAAAAAAAGCCCCAAGAATATTTAACCCACAAATTCTTGTAATATATAGAAATAAACGTTTGTCCGATCAAATGTTTACAATATACTGATCATGGTCCTCTGAGGACTTACGAAAACTCAAATGCCCCCCCCCCTTCCCCAACAATAGGAAAAAGGTTCCCACACCCATTTTAGATGCTCTGCATCAATTCCAACTCAATTTCCGAATTTATGACAAATAACTAACATTTGACAACAAATTAACGGAGCATTTTGTCCGTTATCATGGGAACCCTTGATTTTGCCCCTCAGTACACCGATGTTAACACACACACGTGAACATGCATGACGCTGGCACTTAAGCAGTGACAAAAAAAAAAAAAGATGACTTTGAATTCGCCCTCAAATCAACCCCCTCTTTTAGTGAGAAATAAACAGCCCCTGATGGACCGGTGCATGCGTGCAGCCCTTTTTCGTCCAATCCGGAAGATTCGGCTCCGTTCGCCGACTTTGAACGCCAGAAGTGAGCACAGAGACGGCGGACTGAGGTCTTGCTGGATTTGGCAGAACACAAGTCAGGTTCCAAAGAAGGTCGCCATTGATTAGACTGCCGCGGGACAGTGGACTTCAGACCTTTCAAGTTATAATACTGATTTGGTATTAGCTCCAGAATCGATGTGTAGGTGTACGTGAAGTGGGAAATGAGGAGGGGGGGGGGTTACAGTGTGCTGTACTGCCGATTGTATGGTGAAGCTTCGTCACGCTCCCGCTCGCGCTCGGGTGTGGGATACTGAGGCAGGTCCTTTTGGCAGGGCTCCATGGTGACGGCCACGCCGACGCCGCTGCGCCCGGATGTCATGTGTGTTACCTCCGACCAAGTGTCCTTCTCGGGGTCGTAACACTCCACGCTGTCAAGGAACGTGCTGCCGTCGTAGCCTCCTGTCAACACAAACAATGTTTTCAATCGTTCTTGAATATGTTTGTTCAGTTTGCCTTAGAGGGGAGACATAAAAACTATTGATCTCCTGATCACATTTTTGGGGCACCTGAGTCCAAATCTGCCGATACCAAGTCCCGATCCGATACTCGACAAGGCATCGAGAAAAAAAATGAATAAATCAGAATTTTCTCAATTAAATACAGCCAAACCTCGGTTTTCGTCCATAATCCGTTCCAGAAGGCTGTTTGAAAACCGAAATTGTTCGAAAACCGAAACCACGCTCTTTTTAAAAAGCTACACGAGGAAGCGTCACTTCCTTGTGTACGAAAGGCGAGAGGAGTCAAATAGTGCATTCAAGTGCGCTCAGTTTGTTCGAGAACCGAAATTTGTTTGTCATCGCGAGGCAGAAAAAACTAGAAATTTTTGGTCAAAAAACGAATTGGTCGAGAACCGAGACGTTCGAAAACCGAGGTTTGACTGTACATTGTTTTACATTTCTACATATATTTGGGCTACTCCACCAAGTGAATAGCAATTGCTTTTGAAAAGTTTTTAAACTCTTTTTCTCTTTTTTCTTTTTCAGTTTTTGTAAACAGTACACATCTTGAACAACACAAAAGACGCGCTCGGTTTCTCCGTTATATTGGTTCTGTGCTTTGCGGTGCTCCTCACCCAAAACATAGATGCGTCCGTGTAAAGCAGTGACTCCCAGAGCACTGCGTCGGTGCCGCATCGAGGCAGCAAAGCTCCACGTATCCGTTTCCACGTTGTACCGTTCCACCGTGTTCAGTTGGTTGGTGCCATCATACCCGCCCATCACAAAGATGTGATTGCCCAGAGCGCAAACACCTGCGAGGAAGATATAGTGTTGGTCAATGATAGTCTTTTGCCAAGAGACCCAACCTTGTGTTTGGTACTCACCGGCTCCCGACCGCATGGTGTTCATCGAGGCCATGGTCTTCCACTCGTCTCTCTCTGGGTTGTAGCACTCGCATGAGCTGAGCCGGCTGGCCCCGTCAAAGCCGCCCACGGCGTACAGTAGCCTGTTGATGACGGCCACGCCCACTCCGATACGCCGAGTCAACATGGGGGCAACCAGCTGCCACTGGTCCTTTTCTGGATCATACCTACCGAGAGGATGCAACGCATGCTAATCATTTTAGCTGTGTTATCGTTCTCCATTAACTCATTCACTCCCAAAGACGTTTTTAAACGTCTTTCCAGACTTGGTCCAGAATTGGCTGGTCCTGAATGAGTTAATCATATTCTTGCTACAGCTAGCTGCTCGCGACAAATGCAGGTCAAAGTCAGCATCCTGCCTCGCGTAACTCTTATTGGCAATGATCGGAAACGGTTAAAAATCGGCGATTCAAAGTTTTCCGACACAATGTGTTTGGATGAGGCGCAAAATGCAAATTTTGACTCGTCAATTGCAATGCGCACCCGCTTTATTTTGAGTCGCGCGACACAATTTCTGCATGCATTAATAATGCTGTCCATGTGTGTTATGTCTTAACTGACATACTCGATGAGCACCGTTCACTTACCTTTCCACACTGTTGTGATGAATGCACCCGTGAGATCCACCCACCGCATAGATCATGCAGTCGATGACTCCCACTCCTATTCGGTTTCTGGGCACGCTCATGGGCGCACACGGCAACCAGCAGTTGTTCATGGGGTTGTAGCAGTCCAGTGAATTGGAGTCCATGTTGCCATCGGGGGCGTTGTTTCTACCACCCACCGCGTAGAAAAGCCCACTGATGACACAAGCTGCCAGGCCACTGCGAGGTACCTGCAGGTCCGCCAGCCTGAGCCAGGACCCCGTGCCGGGATTGTATGCCTCCAGGTAGCTGAGAGATTGCTGGAAGTAGCCCCCGGCTGTGTAGATGAGCTGCGGCACCTTGGGGGTTCGGCAAGAGTTGACTTTGGTGGGCTTGTGCAGGGTGAGGTCCTGGAAGATTTGTGCAAGGTAGTCTTTACACTGGGGGTCCCAGTCGAGAGACTGGAGCTGCGCCTTCAGGAAGTTGGGGGTGAGGGAATGGCAGCGGACAGCATGGAGTAAGGCCTGGACGTACGGCCGACGGTTCTCTCGGTCGTAGCGCACCCAGGCCTCGCACGCTCGGAAGACTTCAGACTCGCAGCGCACGTTGAGCTCGTCGCGGCTGATGAGGTTCACCAGCTGGCAGTGGGACAAGTTAAAAAACTCCTCCTGTGTCGCCACCTGGAAAAGAGGATGATGGAAACCAACTTTGAAATCGGGCTGCAAAAATCTATCAATTGCAAAAAATAACATTGTGATGTATATGCAGTCAAACCTCGGTTTTCGAACGTCTCGGTTCTCGACCAATTCGGTTTTTGACCAAAAATTTCGAGTTTGTAATGCCTCGGATGACAAACAAATTTCGGTTCTCGAACAAACTGAGCGCACTTGAATGCACCATTTGACTCCTCTCGCCTTCCCTACACGAGGAAGTGACGCTTCTTCGTGTTGCTTTCCATTGTGAGCAGACGTGTTCAATAAACATTTTTATTTTAAAAAGAGCGTGGTTTCAGTTTTTGAACAATTCGGTTTTCGAACAGCCTTCTGGAACGGATGATGGACGAAAACTGAGGCTTGACTGTACGTACATGCCAATGCAATTTTCAAATTCCAAAGGTTGCAAGAAAAGTTCAGTGTTTAAGAAATATAGGCGGAATATAAAATGGATGGACGCTAGACTTTTTTGGTCGAATAGCATATGGCTAACCTATAAATCGCAAACAACAAAAAAACCTTTAGCTGTTAACCGAACGAGAAAAACTGACACACAAATACATAAATGCAAACAGTTCAACAAAACCAATTAATTTCTTTACATTGTCTATTCATTTATGACATTTTCTTTTATAAAAAAAAACAAACAAAAAAAACTAAAAAAACATTTTGGGGTTTTTTGGTGGGCGGTGAAAGGAGTAATGACATTTCAATGAAATTCAATGGGGAAGATTACTTTGGCATACAATTCAATTGATTTACAATCTCAGTAATGGAACGAATCCAATTTGCGAGTCACGGTGCCCCTGTAAAACGATCTGTCTGATTAGAGTAGTGTACCTGGCTGAAGTTCATGTAGATGTATTCCCGAGCCTTCTGGTGAAGCTCCGTGCAGCCGATTTGCTCAGCGAAACTGGCGATGCCGATGGCGTTGCTGGGGTCGAGTTGCTGGACCAGGAAGTCACAGCAGGCCTTGACGACGCTATCTATCTGGTACATGACGGCGCCGTTCATCACGTGGATCACGCACTTTTCCCCAACGGAGATGCTGGCTGTGTAGGCAAACTCGATCAGTCGGTTCATCACCTGTGTAACCAGAAGGACAGAACATGATGCATATTTGGAAAAGGGAATCATCGCACTAAGTCAAGCTAAATTTGTGGGGTTTTTTGGGTGGAGGGGGGCATCATGGTTAGCCCCACAAGTCAAATTTCAGACAGTTTGGAGGCCAACCAAATGGTTCTGAAATAGGCGAGTCACATAAAATGTGGATGTCAAACCATGATGGCAAATCTCATGAGAGTGAGCATCTCAATGATTAGCCATTGTGACACAATGCCACCACAGGGTACCGGCGACGACCACAGATTTGAGCTGTCGCCACCATAAAACTGCACGGCCGTCGTTTTCGGTAACGTTTTAACGCTTTTAGTAACATTTTAACGCTGTCACAGAAATGCAAAAACAAAGTTAACCATTGTTGAATGTGGTGGAGAGGAAGGCTTGCTGATGGCCAAGTCTATTAATGATTTGCCCTTAAAAACGATCTCAACTCTACAGTGTTTCAGGTAAACACTGTGGAGTAAACCTGGACAACAAACAAAATGCGACAGGAAAAAGGGGTCGGTCTTCGGTTAGGGCTACGCGCGGCATAAGAACACGTGGTCGTGCGGCAAAAGAAGGCACATTCATTTACACGGTACTTACTGTCTTTCATATTTATAGTCTAGAACTGTTTTTATCCAAATAAAGCAATTTTAATCTCGCTACTGTATTGATATAAGCTTGCACCTACTGTGTCGAAGTGCAGCAATACTTGACTGTTGTATATTAAAGTACGTACGAGGGAAAAAAAAAACCAAAAACACGAATATTCAAAACTTGTACTTGTACCTTCTTTCGTTGACGTTTAATTTGTGTGTGCGCACGAGCGAGCGTGTACAAGAATTAGTGTGCGTGGGCCAGTGTGTGTGTGGGTGTGTGTGTGTGTGTGTGTGATGAATAGAATCCGCATACGCCTGCGATGTAAAACAAGGCTGTGTGTAGAAAAAAATAAATAAATCTGAAACTGTATTTAACGGTGGCACAATACTGGCTGTCCATATATGGCCCAGAGTTGTAAATTGATTTCTGGGCCACATACTTCACTCAACAACTCGCCCACATCTGGTTTGCCAGAGTCAAGCCAGTACCTCCTTGGCCACTCCTGGGCCATGTTCGGCCCACATGCCTTATGCCAGTGCCGACGCAAGGCCATCTGTGCCAGCTTCATGCCGAATCTGGGCCAAATGTCTTTGCTGACTGGGTAGGTATAAACTACAACACTTTCCCCCAAAATGCGGGTGAGGAACGCCATTGTCAACCAAAACCCTGCGCTGCGGCATAGTATAGTGCCTGGATGCTCAGTGCACTGTACAGCAATATAATGAGGGTTCGACATTGATGGTGGCCCAATGGCCCGTGGCCACAATGTCACTGCACGTCAGCCTCACAGTGCAGGGCTGCAGGGTTTGATTCCGGCTTCGGCCTTCCAGTGTGGAGTTTGCATGTTCTTCCTGTGCCTGCGCGGGTTTTCTCCGGGTACTCCGTTTTTTCCCCCCACATTACAAAAAACATGCATGGCAAGTTAATGGACCACTCTAAATTCTCCCTAAGTCTCAGCGCTATGTATGCCCTGCGATTGGCCAGCCGACTGCCCGAACACATGAGACAGGCCCCAGCACGCCGCAACCCTTATGAGGATAAGCGACGTTGAAAACTATGTGAGCTCACCATTCAACGCATCTCATGTGTCAAATCAAACATGATGTGAATCAGGGGGCGAGGTGTCTCACCTTGGGGTGGATGCCCTCGATGGGCACCAATTCCATGCCGCACTCCTTCAGGCCGTTGGTGAACATGGCCCTGAAGACGGGCGACGACGACGCCAGCACCACTTTGTGAGCCACGAAGTCCACGGCCTCCAGGTCCCGGTAGCGTACGCGCAGGGTCACGTCGCAAAGCCGGCGCTCCAGACGCAGCTCGTTCATGATGGCGAAGGCGGCGGCCGTGTGGCTCTCGAGCGTGTAGCTGAAGACGCGGTGGCCGTTGCGCGTGGACGGAGTCACCAGCGCTTTGCATTCTGTCAGACACTCTGACATTTCCTTCCTTGTCTCCTCCTCAGTCTCTCGCGCAAGAATAGTTTGGCGGTATCATGGCACCACTGGGCAAGCGTGGGTGAAATTGGGTGGATCCTGTGGTTTAGTTGACTTTGGAGTCCAATTTATGGAGAAACAATGACTCTTTTGTTGAGTTCAGTACCTGTGTCAAGCTTTATGACTCAGTGCCGAGTTACCGGAGACCTCGCAGGTGCTCGGAACTGCTACGTGACTCAGTTCCAACATACCGCTAATTGAACTTGAGAATTCCATTGACCAGCCGGGAAAAATGTGGCCGAAAAAATGACAGCAAAATATGCTAACAGCTGCAACGGGAACGACTTTAGACTCTTTGTGCCGTCAAAACAGCTTTGCTAACAAGTTTTTTAACTCTGATGGGAAAAGACAATGTAGTCCAATGTTTGTAAACGCAACGTTTTGTCGTTCGTGACAGCCCATTTAACTGGTTTGGTGGAAAGTTTTCAATCAACACACTGAAAATTTAAGCGTCTCTTCACAGAAACCGAAGTTAAAAGAAAAAAAACCAAACACGTTTAGTGTCCCAAATGGTGTTGATGGAATAACTGAAGTCTGGGAGAAGCTATTTGGTAGCTTTTGTTTTGGAATCCTTCCAGTGCAGTCGCTTGTGGGCAACAGGGAGCAGTCCGCTCAACTAACACCTGGAAAGAGAAGGGAGAAAGTGAATTCAAATACTCCGTACACTTAATACGGTGTCAAAATACATCTTTGTGTGTGCTTACTTAACGCCAATGAACACAATCTTGCGTCGCCCGTACGACATGACACAGCACAAGTGCACCGCCGCAAGTTATTTCCGAGTGCGATCGACACTTCCTTCTTATCATGACACCCATGCCACCTGAAGTCATCGCAGCACAGATTATACACTCCCTCCTCACACATGCGACATAGCACGAAGCGCTCTGACCAAGCAAAACGGGTTTTTACATACAGTCTTCTTCAGTAACAAGGATAAAAATATCATCCAAAAGCGAAACGAATAAATGATGCGGTGCCAGGTGGTAACGCTGAACGAGTTTATGTAATAGGGGCGGCTTACAGGATAGCTAATTCAATCGCGTATGCACTTGGGGGTGCTTTCAACACGAAGACAGTGACTGCTTGCTTGAAGACGTGGCCTGAGGCCCCCCTCTTTGCAAGCAAACTCTGGCACAGCCCAAATGTGAACACAACACGCAATAAAGACACTTAGCGGAATTAAAAAGTATTACAAATCACAAATATATCACCGCAATACAGTCATCAGAAGTCCGTGTATGTACAATACATTTGTTTTTTTTAGAAGCTCTTTGTGTCATCTCAGCTGGTAAAAAAATATATCACCACGTAAGCAAAAGTAACTCTGCAGATAGTATGATCATTTTGAACGCAATATATTACAATGTCAAATCATGCTGGGACTTTATCCATATTTATTTGACGAAGCACCAGGCAAACCGAGATTAAATTTGAAAAACAAAAATGCAAGCATTTACATTATTTTTTTTTTTTTAAACTTTTGGGTCCTGAGCAGAGTGATAAAAATATTTGTGTAAACACAGCTTTAAGGTTGTAGCTTAACTATACATTTAATGGTAGCTGAACAAGTGCACGCATACTTTGGAAGTTAAACATTGGGTGTGACTGAAATGAAGTCACACTCAGCATGACTCAGTCTTTTATTTTTTTCCTGGTGTGAAATAATGACAATAAATAATGAATGCGAGCCCAAAAAAAATGACTAGTCGACTTGAGTCCAAATATTATTTTATATGCTTAACCCAACTGCAGTGCTTCGTGCTCAACGGTTGTTTGACAAACTGCTCGGGTCAAAATGCAGTCTTACTCAAATAGTTGCCATTCCCACATCACGGTGATATGAAACACGCTGCCACTGTGCTGTATCGTTTTGTTTACACGCCTCTTCGGCCTGAAAATACACAACGTCACGGAATCACCGACCATATCGTTTTAGCTTGGCATGTTGCGGTTTGTGGGGTTTTTTTTTTTTTTGCACAAGTTCCTGGTACCGGCTTTACACTTAGTATGTGATTCACAATGAGCTGTCAACATGGAAAATGTATTCATTGTTGAGGAAAAAGTCAAGAGGCAAACATTTGGATACGTCAGGCAGAAATGTGATCCAGTTTCGTGTGGCACAATGACTATTTTGCCGATGATGTTACTTAATATGTGAGCTAATTGGCTCATTTGCCTCAGTGACAGATGAGTCACCCCAAAAAATGGATTATTCAAAGGCAGAGACAAACATTGAGTTTGAGGTGTATTCTAATATTGCGCCACATAGGAGATCCCTTCATAAAATATCTTCCAAGATTTCAGCATGGGGTTTGAGTGCCTTTTTTCTTTTGCCGAGCTGAACAATTAATTGAATACAAATCAGCATTGCGACGTAGTAGAATGCACTTTTTCTAAATGGCAAAGCTTGCAATTTACCACAAGGCAGGAAGTTCTGCTCTCCTTGACTGAGATGAACAAACTGCATTTTACATTAAAAAAAATATCACCTCCCCACGACAAGCAGTGCTCTAAATCGGCACTTTTATTATCCTCCAAAGCATTCATTACGCCGACACCTGCTTCAATGATGCGCCTTATGTCACAAGTCATCAAAAAAGGCGAGGAGTTCATGGTTAGGTCTCTAAATTTGGTAGCAACGCTTAAAATGTTTTTTTTTTTTCAAACACAAGGCCTAGAGGCCAGATCCCGTCCGCCACATCATTTGTTATGGTCGACTAAAGCAATTAAAGTCTGTCTACCACGTGTCTTGCTAAATTGATTTGCTCTCTTCATTTTGGCAGAAAATCTGTATTACGTTCCTGTTCTAATTAAAAAAAATAGATATCACAAGTATTGTTTCAGCAAGTCCCTTCCTTGATAATTGACACTATTTTCCATGAATTCTAATGTCAGTATTTGTTAAAATCCATAAGAGAAGAATTACATGCAGGGGAAATGTACTGTACAGGCATATGTAATAAGAATACGATTATACATTTATATATTTTGGCAGTCATAATGACCCTCTTGAGGGAAATCGTGACTACAAATTGGTACGTGATGAAAAATAGTTTTTACAGCCCTGGACGGGAGGATCCAATTTGGAGTACTGTATTTCGAGAAGCTTTAGTATTTGCGTTCCCCAAGTTCAATCCAGTTCATGATTCCCACTTTGTGTCCCTCAGCCCAGTTCATGATTCCCACTTTGTGTCCCTCAGCCCAGTTCCACGATAGCCTCTACAGGCTCCCTCTGAAAAATCCACAACAATGCAGCGGTTGGAGTTAGAAGCGCTGACTGTAAATGGTCAAACCAGGACAAGCCACCAAAGTGGGATACGTTTGATCACTGGCATATTGGCACCGAGTTACTGGGTGACTCATCCTGAACTCTTCACGGTGAAACTGAATGTACCAAAATATGACCCACAAGTGAAGCCAGCTCTTACGTAATGAATTTACACAGAATGGGACCGCCGCGTACTCGATACAGTACACCCCATTCATCGCTTCTGCTTTATTCTTTTTTTGTTGTTGTTGTTGTTGTTAATTCACCCATTCCCATCCACATCCGCGTCCACATGCTGCATTTGGCGCTTGATTTGCTCGTAAACACCAACGGTTAAAGCGCTGAAAATTAAGATGCAGCGAAATTAAGCTGAATTCATTGAAGCCTTAACGTAGCGCCACGAAAACCCCGAACTCGTCCCTGACTGGCACGGGGTAAGGTTCGCTGTTCAGTTTAATCAAAGTGAACGAGCTACCTTCTGATAATAACAACAGACGGTAGCTAGCGGCATGGAATCGCTTCGAGAACAAGCACGCAAAATCGGGTCCGACTCGTCGTGTTGTGATGGTATAATAAGCACCTCGATTTCGGTAATAGCCGCATTAAAGTCAAACTTGAGTTTAAAATCTGTCAGAAAATTACTCACGTCGCGTAGCCGAGTTCCTCCATGATAAACTGTGCGCCACATAAGAAGGGGGGGGGGGGGGGGGGGTGGAAGCGCCGGGAGGGGGGCGGTGCGTGTGGGGGAAGCGGTAACTCACCATGACTAAGCATTGTACGAGGGCCTCCTCTCCCCTTCACAATAAGAGTGATCGGCCATGGCCTCAGTTGACACGCAACGACGGTCAATGGGATCTAATAGATGGAAGCTTTTATTGACAAAGGATTGCGTCAGAGTGAAAGTACTGTACTGGAAAACAGCCAGCTAAGTCAAACTCACGAACGAGGGGATGTTCAACATGACAGCCTCGACCAAAGCAGCCAATTAACTTGGGTTGTTTATAGTAATATAATTGTGTTTTTATTTATAATGGTGTTGGAATGCAGAACTACATGCACATTTAGAAGTGTCACCCCGCCCCCCAAAAAACAACAACAAAACCCAAAACAATTCACAATTGGGTAAATGTCATTTTCACAAGCCATTCTAATGATTCATGTAAAAATGAAACACTTCTCAAATTACAACTTCTGTTACATTACCTTTAATTGTAAATTACGGTTACTAAAACAAAGATCATACAAATGATTTCTCACACTAATTAGCAATAATGTTTGAACAAGGTAAGAAACATAAATATGTCCCACTTATATATATATATTCCAAATGATCAAATCTACAGCTTAAGAAAATCACAAAGCCCTAGGGATGCAGGCTGTTCATATGGTCCCTGGGGATGACATGGTTCCTGCCAGAACCATGTTAGTGACCCCAGATTCAGTTTCCTCTACACTGAACCTAACATGCATTGTTTAGGATTGTGGAACCTAGCCAGAGTGCCCAGGGAATATGAATGATGATCAGCAAAAGTGACATTTTTGATTGCCAAGTTCGGCTGATTAAACCACAGGTGTCACGTTTTCCATCTGTCCTTGTTGTAACACACCTGATTCAAATGATCAGCAAGCCATGCAGAAGCCTGATATCGATCCTGTTCATTTGAATCAGGTATTGAATCAGGCGCCTCGGCTATGTTGTGTTATGTATATTGTCTGTGGCGTTCCCCATAACTTTACACAATCGACGTTTAGCATCTTTGCATCAGCAGTTGAATGCCGTCAAAATGTTTATGAGCAATTAAGATGATACTTTTTATGCAATGATTAACTGTTTTACTTTGATAGTCATTTGGTGGCCCTTTGGCATAAACCCCCCCCCCCCCCCCCCCCCCAAAAAGGTTGCAGTCGACACAACTGTCTATTCTACTTACAACCACAAGGTGGCAAGAAACACTGTAGATCAGGGCTCACCAACCTTTTTGAGAATGAGAGCTACTTCATGTGTCCTGATTGTGTGAAGGGCTACCAAATTGAAAGAACGTTTGTCCAAATTACATTTAATAATATTAGAATGTGTTATTTTTAATACTTAATCATTTTAACACTGTTAGGCCGATGTGACATGATCTGAGTGAGCATGGCATTTTATCCTTCTAATCTTGTATTTGATCTTTTTATCTTTTTTTAACCCCCATGCAGTAATTATCCCAAAATTGGACATTTCGGACACTTTTGAGGGGTTGAAAGTGAAAATAAATTAAAAGTGAAAAAAGTTGTTGCACATTGGAAGAGGGACATTTTTGGGACGTAATACCCTTCATGCAGCCGCTTAAAAATACTGCATGAGGGTTAAAGACATCCATCCATCCATTTTCTAATCTGTTTATCCTCACAAGGGTCGCGGGCGTGCTGGAGCCCATCTCAACTGTCTTCGGGCAGTAGGCGGGGTACACCCTGAACTGATTGCCAGCCAATCGCAGCTAATTAAACACACGACTTTCAAAATGTAATTTGATTCGAAACAAAGCAATGATATGATCTGACAAGCCTTGAAAAGGCCTTTCCTTTTAAATTCCTCACTCAGTTGACTGCCCAAATCTGTCTTTCCTTCCACTCAATTGATCCCAGTTGACTACGATGGGTTCTTGCGGACATATGTTTCCAGTTCATTATTCTAAGGCTGCTCTGAGATAGGTTTGGTGTTATGTTTTCTGTTATAAATATCATGTTGCAGAATAATCGCTCCAGAGGGCAGTTGAGTCTTTTGTAAATATGACTTTGTGACCTCTGTCAGTTTAGTTTGTTGCACCTGTTTTCTGAAGATGAGCCATGACTGGTTGTTACCTGAGCCCCGAGCAACCGGGATGTCATTTTTAGATGAAAGCAAGTGGCAAAATGGCCGTCCGCTGAGATGGACAAAAACGGTTGGCTTTTACTGCCTAACTCATATTACACTAACGCAACATTAATCAGAATGCCCTGTTTTGACTTGTGGGGCAGCATGGAGCATATTATGAAATGAAATTTGCATATTAAAAAAAAAAAAATTTGGTTTGACATCCCCTTTAAGCTCATGGGTTGGCAGATGAAGGGGAAAACGAAACCATGTTTATGTGGTCACCCTTGGAATAAAAGCTGTGTTATATGGTGCGTAAAAGGTGTAGATGTAATATAGGTCAATGCCCTTACCAGATGTGAGACGAGGGGGCTCACTTCCTGTCGTGCCGCTTGTGGTTCTTCAAAAAGGCATCACACACAATCTAAGACATCCAAATAAACGCAATCCTAGAAACATTTTAAATACTTTATTTAAAAAAAAAAAAAAAAAAAGAATCAATACCATACGCTGTTACAAAACGTATATAATTTACTATACAACAGTAACCACAAGTTTTCAAAGAAAATGTTTCACAAAATAAATGACAGTATAAAAACAAACCAACAACGTTACATCGTTTGTCAATTAAGGTTCTGGCAGAGGACAAAAAAACCAAACATGAAATAATAGAAAAGATGTGTTGGGTCTGTCACTGTATCCAAATACAACATTGTGCTTGTGTGGTTGAGCTTTTCGGTCGGGCTGACATTTAACACCAAAACCGACAGATTTTCCACTGGGCGCACGATGACTTCACTGTCATTTCAAAACAGTCTGCGCATCTCCCTCCCACGCAATGCATTGAAACTGTCTGCGGTCAAATCCTATGTATGCGTTTCTCTTTCCTGTTCATTTTCACCATGCATTACAAACACAGTAAGCCAGACAGTCTATTTAGAACACGATACTTCACATCTCGGGCCTTACGATCCAGCAAAATCCATGTGTTTACGGAAAGAACGAAATTCTGTTTATCCGTGCTGAATCGATGAGAAACCACACTGAGGCGTTGAAGGAAGCCATTCAAAGAAAGTCTGAATGTGATATTTACATTAGTCAGTAATCGGTTTCATCAAAGTGTCCTTCCAGGCTTGGATTCGAACCACAGAACCACACGAGTGCAAGCCAGTTTCTCCATTTTCTTTGGTATCTCAGTGCAAATTAGCTCACAAGTCGTCTTGTTCATATTTGTGTGGCCTTGTCTCATCGTGCAAGTACATGTCACGGTTGTCTACAAGGGAACCAGGAATTAGTCTATAACAGGAATAGTTTAGCTTCTGTAGATTTGGGTGTTGGATTCTTGCATTTTTCGGTGTCTTTTTTTTCGGTTTTTTTCTGCTTTGAGTCTATTGTAATCCTTTTCCACTGCACAGTCCCAACTCGCCTCAAATCAGCTCTGCTCGATGCTGTTTGGGTTGTTCGCTTTCACAAGTTGCAACCATCTATTTTCTGTTTCGCTGTTCCTCATTCAGGCCCTGATTGATCTGGAGTCTATCCCAGGTGATTTTGAGCGAGAAGCGGGTTACACACAGAACTGGTGGCCAGCCAATCACAGGCTAACATATAGACAAACAAGAATGTCGATTTATATTCACACCTATGGATCATTTAAATTTAAGTTGCTGCCCGGTGTTCAATTTTCCGTATCACCGCGGTTGTCAGTCCGAAAACCAACCGAAAAAAATCTGTGACATCCTAACAAACAACAACAATGCTCTCCTGGATTTACTTCTCGCTTTGTGGCCTCATGGTAAGGAAAACCATTTTTATCAAAGTGGACAACAACTGGTAAGCAAGGACCACGGAGAGACCAACATGGGTTTACATCAACCCATGTGGTGTCAACTTGGCACGCACCAGACACTAAAATAGTACCTCGTACATCTACGTTGTGGTGAGCCGAGCGGATACCATGCAGTGGAAAAAGGGGTATTTGTCCTACAAAGGTGAGCTTCTGTTAAGTGCGAGCCAAGCCAACAAGTCTTAAGGCTGTGGTGTCAAACTCGTTTTTGTCGCGGGCCATCTTTTAGTTCCCATTTCCCTTGGTGGGCCGTTATGACTGAAACCATATAAAGAAGTCACTGGTACCGTTTTATTCAACTATTGTTGAAGTTACTGTAATGAGGGGTTTGGTAACAATTTCAAATTTTGGAAGAGATATTAGCAAGCAGCACGGAAGCTGACATGTTTGATTTGCTTTTGCGGGCCGCAGAAAATTATGTGGCGGACCAAATATGGCCCCCGGGCCTTGAGTTTGACACCAGTGTCTTAAGACTTTAACAGTTTCGGATAGAGGCTCTTGATAGGAGACGACGGGCCGGTGACGACATTCCCAGAGGAAATTGTTGTCTCCGCCCCCGCCTCCAACTTCTGGGAGGGCACCTCTGTCTTACTGAAGCTACACTCAAGGAAGGGCATGCCAATCTTCTTCACCTGGCCGTCCCTGGTCATGAGACACGGCCGACAGAGCAGCCTCAGAATGGCTCTCCTCATGTCCTTGCTGGTCAGGGTGTAGATGATGGGGTTGAGGAGCGAGTTGACCATCGCGACTCCCAGAAAGTAGTCGGCCTTGAAGAGGAGGCGGCAGCTGCGCGTCGGGCAGAAGAAATCCAGGAGCAGGAGGAGAAAGAGAGGCAGCCAACACGCGATGAAGACACCCAACACGATGGTGACCGTCTTGAGGAGGGCGATGTACTTTTGGGACTTTCGGGCCAAGCCCTTTCTCATGCTGCTGGACAAGCCCAATCGCTGCCGTTGCGTATTGGTACGGACGATGCGGAAGACTCTGGCGTACAGGACCACGATGGCGAGGAGAACCGCACTAAAGACTGATACGCAGCACAGGATGTAGCTCTTGGCATAAAGAGGAAGCACGGTGGAGCACTGGTCCAGTCTATGGATGCAGTTCCATCCCAGGATCGGGAGGACGCCCAAAAAGGCCGCTAGAGCCCAACTCGCACAAATCAGCGCCAACATCCGCCCCCGCTTTGCGCCGTGGTACGGCCTCATCGTCACCATGGTTACATGGCGTTCAATCGCAATGGCCAGCAGACTGATGACAGAGGCGGCCAGAGTGATGAAAACTCCTCCCTCCCTCAGGAACCACAGCAACGGCGTCAGCTGCAAAGTCTTCGGCCCGGACATGATGATGTTGGCCATGTAGGTAATCCCGGCCAGGAGGTCTGACAGAGTCAGGTTTCCCAGGAGGTAATACATGGGCAAGTGGAACTTCTTGTTCCTCCAGATAGCCAGGAGAACCACGGCGTTCTCCAGCACGATGAGCAGACACACCACCAGGAAGGCGATGCCCTCGGGTCGGAGGCCGTCACGGTAACGGTCTCCCTGCAGCTTGCCCGTGTAGTTGTAATGTTCCATAAGGACAGACTTGTCCTGATAATGCCAAAAGAACTGAAGATAGCCATAAGAGGAAAGGGTGGCGGAGGATGGCTGCATAGCGGACGCAGTTGGGAAAGTCCCGGCAAGAGCAGGACTTGAAGCCTCCATCGTTTATGGTCCTTCTGCTTGGGGCGAGCGGCTATAAAGTCATTTCAGTTGACGTGATTTTGGCCGGCGTGATGGAAAAAGGTCCTTCAACACACAGGGGGATGAAATGATATTCATCTTTGTTTTGGTTGCTGTTCTCAGTTTTACCACAAGAGGGAGCCCTATTTCGTCCAGGCCACTGCAGGGGGAGAAAGGAGAGAATGCTGAATTGGTTTACAAAAAAAAAAAAAAATTCAACAAATTATGACATCAATACAATTCATTAGAATACAAAATAATGCGCGCTGTCGTCATATTACATGACAGTCTTGCATAGAGCAGCACGCTGTGAGGAAAAATACATTTTATGATCATCATGTGATTTAAATCAACTAAACCGTTCACAATCACTGTGATGTGGCGCCTTTGTGTGCCATGAGAGATCATCAGGTGAACTTGTTGGGTGTGTTCGACATTCATGTGCCTTGGCTCGGATAAGGCTGGGAAATGCTGCTTCCAATGGTTATGTCGTCGTGTTGATGTCAAACCAATGTTTAGTCTCAAGTCTCAGTGTCACTTTAAGAACATGTCAGTCACTCCACTCCACATCGTTTCAGACATGTGCACCCAATTTGAAAGAATGCAGCTGCACTGGCCGCGACACATCCACATCCAACTTTTACTGTATAGATGAAGTGTGTTTGAAGTAAGGCACATTGCAAATGTGCTTTAACCATCAGTGCCGAAGCACATAAGCAAACTATTATCATAAATTCGTCGCATATTTGTGCTGAAATTGTTATAAGCAGGGGAATTAAAGTCAATCAGAGGTAATTTGATCTGCATTCCTCAGGCTCCTTTGTGAGGTTGTTTTTTTTTTTTTTTGCCTTCACATCATATGTTAACATTTATTGTTTGCGGATAGTTCACACCTTTGGCGGTAATTAATTCAGTCTGCATGTTATTGGCAAGAACCCAATCGGAAGTTATTGTAAAATTAATAAATCGTAAATACGAACAAATCATCCACTCAAATTACTTAATTAGGATGTGTGCACTGAATCAGCCTTTTTTGCTGATCACAATAATGTGTTAAAATAATAATTAGTAGTTTCCTTTTGAATCGCATTTATCGCAATACTGTTTCACCAGTGAGCAGTCGACTGTGTTAAATTATTTCTCTTATTTAGTTAAAGTATTCTCCACACTGTTGATGCCAGACTACTATTCTGCATACACGACAAGTAAAAAGTAAAAGTACTGTGAAAGACGTGTCATTTAAGAAATGAAGTAAGCAAAGTAACCTAAAAGAATATCAGTACCTTGAAAAGTGTCGCTTGAAGTTGCTTTTCAGAAGGACAGAATCCAAACGTGAGCATCCATCGACTGAGTCAAACTGACAAGCTTGCAGTCGGGTGGGAAGTAAGACCTCAGTCTAAACATGCAACAGCTCGAGGGGCTGGTCTAGCCGAAATTCATTCTCACTCTCTCTCTCTCTCTCTCTCTGACCAACCCCACCCCACCCCTCTTCGCTCTCTTGGCCCTCACTATCAGATTAGGCTGCCTAAAGAACAGATAAACCACTGCAAACCCCCTTCAAACTATTTGAACAAAAGAAGAAATAAGGAGCAATGATACGGGCCAAGGCCAAACTATTATACGGTAATTATATGTAATTATTCATGGATAACACATAAATGTCCTTAAGGTCGTAGAAATCACACAGAAAATCCCAGGCGACTTCAGATCAGTGAGCAACGAAAGGATGAACTCGAAATTATTTTGCTTTTTGTTTTGTTTTTTTCCTTTCCATGTTGTGTGTCCGTATTAGTTTTGGCAAAAAGGAACCAGAAATGGTTAGTTTTACTATGTAGTGGTTAACTTCACTTAACACTTGTCTGGCAGTTATGTGAAACAATTACTTAAAATATCCTGGGACAAATGTTTAATTTGGAATACGGATAGTTATTAGTTTTTTAAAAAGTAATTAATTAATCGATTAATTAATTAATTAACGGGTCAGCAACATGGAAAATGGTCACACATATCAAATTGGTGGTGGGCTTGGTCTTTCATGCATCATTGAAGTAAAATGCAGAAAGATACCTGTAGATCCCCGCATTCAACTCGATTTATCCCCCAAAATGTTTCTTCTTCTTTGGTCTATGCCCCCGGTGCCCCACAAAGCTGAGTGCAAATCCATTGAGCAAGCATTCTAAAAAACAAAAAAAACACCAAAAAAAACTAATTAGCGGTGGTAACTATTGACAGGCAACACTTCTGATGTCTCAGACGCAACCGTTGGATTTGTGTGTCAAAGTTCTCATGATGTCACCACGCAGTGGTGACGTAACAGGCACAGCATTAAATCTCCAATGTGCACACATGCGGAGCACAACTTTGAAGTGTTAGGGGAGCAATTATGTCAATTTGGTTTCGACCAAGCCATCCATTTCTATCGTGCTTTATCATGGCTGAGCTGGAGCCGATCCCAGATGGATATGGGTAAAAGGCAGGGACTCTGGACTGGTCGCCTGTCAATCAGAAGGCACATACTGTATTAACAAACATGCACACTCACAACCGTGGACCATTTCGAATCTTCAACTAACCGAATGCAAGCGTGGGCCGGACCCAAGATTCCAACCCTGAAACTCAGAACGCAAAAGTGCTAACCGCTAGCCCCACAAGTGTATTTTCTTTTTTCCGTAGTAAATCTTTGTTGGTGTTTTCCTGGCAGAACCGGTTTGGAAAAGGGAATTGCTTGGAAGCAATTCCAAAGCAAACAAAGACAAAGAGCAATTGAGTTGACCTCTGTCCAAGTTAAATGTATTCCTGCCACGATTATTAACTGTAAAAAGCCCTCTTTACACATCCAGTGTGGCACATGAATGGGACTCCCATGGTCTTGAAAGCGACCTCGTTCCCTTTGCCTCATGCTAGGATTTCATCATGCCGTAACACGCTCGCTGTACACGTTTGTGGATTGTCCCCTGCAGGGCCTGCGGAATGTTTTTTACGAAGACACAACAGAATGAAGCTTTTCATTAGTGGTTTCAAAGAGATTTTTGTTGCAAAGCGCCATCAATGACATACATCTTTTGAGAACACGCCGACGCGTGAAATCAAGTTTTTTTGTTCCGAGCTGCGTTATTTGTGTATTTAAAAGCTGCTCTCCTTTCCCACCCTCTGTGTTTTAACAGTTCGAAATCATACCCTTTATCCGACTGCTCCTAGTAAATGCGCCATTGCGTCAAACTAATCAAACAGAAGCTTTATGGCAGTAAACCTCTCAGATTGTGAAGAATAGGAATAACTTTTCCAGTATTTGTGCCTTTATCGTCTGTCATTGCACCATATCTAATTATACTCCCGTGTGTGTTTTTTTGTCCATGTTAAAAGAGTGTCCGTCTGACGGGGTCAAGGGCCGGCCTTTTAAGCACCCGATAGTGTCAATGAGTAGGTCTGTTGACATACTTAAGTCAGTGAATCAAGAGGCGAAACAGTCACTCAGCACAAGACAAATCATGAAAAATTCAGCAGGCAGCGGCTCTTTTTATTGTCACACATACTGGAATGTCTTCTATTACTTTTGTGGAAATACAAGTCATGGAAAAGACAGCACATTTCTGTACTGGATCAAGTTTGCAGTATGCAGCAGGTCCAGACAAAAGTATTTGGACAGCTAGTCGCGGCAATGACAAGCTTGTTGAGATCTCTGACAACAGGCGAAAAAATTACACTGGAAAAAAAGAACCGGTGTGTTGAATTTCCTCCGTTTTATTTTGTCAAGTGCTGCACAAACTAAAATCCTCTGGATCCAGATACAGTGGTACCTCTACTTACGAAATTAATTGGTTTTGGAAGAAATTTCTAAACTAGAAAATGTAAGTAGAGATGTGTTTTCCATGTAAATGCCCTAATTCGTTCCAAGCTCCCCCAAAATTCAGACAGTAATGTTTCGTAAAGCATAAAAATGCATCAAAATACGTAACAAATACATGTTACAATTAGATCATTAAACAATAAATGACAGTTGTACATAATGTAACAAACAAAGAATAGAGTAAAGAATAAAAATGATGCGTCCGCATCGGGGTTTTTTTTGGCCCCATTTAGCCCATGTTCTTTCTCAGAAGTGTTTTTTGCCTGGCATTTTGTAAAGAACTGATCCAAGGACGTTCGCTTTTGTCGGCTTTTAACAATCCTTCGAAAATGTCCATGGCAAATATCAGCATAGCGAGCGATCGCCCGACTGGTGAACACTTTTCTGGGTGATTCACATTTACGTAAAAATATCGGAAGGCTTCGTGGCTCGAAGGGCGAATGACGAGAACATGGCATAAACACACGTCGATCTATTTATCTATCTACACACATTGACTCATTCAGTAGAGGTCCCTCTTAGCCAATAGCAGAGCTGCTGTAACTATGGTGCGTTCAGGAAACTCAGAGCTGCGAGTAGCCTTTTTGTATCTTAAAATTTATTTCGTAACAAGAGGCAATATTTTCCTGTTGAGACATTTCATAACTAGAACATTTCGTATGAAGAGACGTACATAAATAGAAGTACCACTATACATTTTTTTTTCAGTAGAAGAATGTTACGGCTCTGTTCAAAAGGGTCCGATGGGCATCTGAATGCAGTTGTCAGTATTGCAAATGTGGAATGTCCTTCAAGGATATATTTCTCCAATAAAAGAGGACACTGTTCCATGTAAGCAGAGCCTCCAGCTCAAAAAAAAAAAAAAAAATCTCATAAAGATAAGCATCATCGAAAATAGATGGGCAGATGAACGTTTTCATATCTGATAAATACACTTGAAATGGGAGGTTGCTTTTTCACATACTTTCCCGTGTCCATTCTTTCTTGACACCCCTCGTTGAGGCTGTTCTTTCTTTTGGAGCACATTTTAGAATAGTTTTTGTATCCCCCCCCCAAAAAATGTTGGTGGCGATCCAAACTTTTATGACCTGTATTGGCATGCTTACGCATCAAAGGCCAGTGAAGGACTTGAGGTTTTCTGGACAGAACTTCCTTCCTCTAGCTCCAGTCTATGTTTTTGTAATGTTAAATGTCTCCCAGCACTCCTCGCTGTCTGCATGCCATCGTGCGCTAGGAGGAGGACGCCCGTTCGGAGGTCATTAGAGAGTAATATCCTGTCGGGGGTGATGCAGAGGCCTCACTTCAAAGCCTCAAATACATAGAAAAGGCCGTCTGACGCACCAATAGGAGTCGTCCAACAGACAAATGGAACATAGCTAACCTCGGACAGGAAGGTCATGTTACCCCTTTTTCATCTTTTTACATGTGCTAAGGAGGTTTGCTTGGGAAGAATGGAGCAAAATCAAAGCAGAAATGCTGAAATAAAAAAATGAAATGATGTTTTAATGCGTGGTAGTTGGCACCTGTGATGAAATGCACAATACCATCACGTAAAGAACGAGAGGGCAATCGTACAAAATTGGAGGCCTTCTCTCTTCATTAAACCTCATGTTTGTCTTTTTCCCGCTCTACTTTCATTTTCATCAACAACGGCACTCGGATTTTTCTTTTTGCCCACACGCACATTCACACACTCACACCACTCTGACGCCGAACAAGCTGATCCTGGGTGTGGAAGTAATATTGACCTTGACGGACCAGCAATGGCTGCAACAGGAACCGTTTATAGAGCTGAGAGTGTATATTTGGACTCTGCACCATGCGTAAGCGATTCCACCGATGTTATAGCTTGTGTATGCAAGACATCCACTCTGGGATTAATAGTTCTGTGATATTCGTCCGAGTGTGTGTGGGAAGGAGTGGATGTCAGGAGGAGGTATATGAGGACCACCTACCGAGCAAAAGAGAAGATATAGTAGCCTTTGTCTGTTGTTTCTCAGACATGTCGGAAGAAGCAAAACTATAGTAGACAAAAAAAAAAGAAAAAAGGAACATGGGGCTATTATGCCGACGGGAAGTATAAACAGGATTACAAATTGTAGGACACTCTTTGTAGCAGTAATAGCACGAAGCCCTCCATCTATTTTCGACAATGATTGTCCTTATTAGGGTTGGGATGAGCTGGAGACGATCCCAGTTGACTTTGGCCAAGAGCCGAGGCATTCATATCACCACAGGGAGCCTTTGAAAACGTCACCATTTCACCCCCCCCAAAAGTTTGGGATTTTCCATTCAACTCCATGGTCCTCAGTTGGAAAAGGGTGGAGTGCCCACCCCAGATCTGGGTTGAGATCCGTCCCCAAGTTGAGGAAGTTCAAGCATCTTGAGCTTTTTTTTCATGAAAGAGGGCCGAATGGACCCCTCCCCGCTGAGGTGTTCCAGGCATGTCCTAATGCAGGCATATCTCGCCCCGGTCCTCATGGGCCGCTGTCCTGCTTGTTATCCATCGCTCCAAAACAGACCAGATTCCAAGGATCAGCTCATTAGCAAAGTCTGAAGAAGCATGAGAACGACCCTCATCATTTGAATCAGATGTGTTGCAGCAGAGTCAGATGGAAAACAGGCAAGACGGCGGCCCTCCAGGACCGAGTTTGGACACTCCTGTCCTAATGGGAGGAGGCCTGGGAAGATCCAGGACGTGTTGGCTGGTCTGAGAAACAGTTTGCGAAAGAGCTGGGTGAAGTACTTAGAGGGAGAGGAAAGTCTGGGCTTATCTGCTAAATCGGCTGCCCCCATGGATGGACGTACCGGATATATTTAAATTTTTGCTTTTTTTTTTTTTTACCTCATTCTACAAATAACCTGACCCATCTATCAGTTCTAAAAGGCATTTGTGGCCTTTGAGCACACAAGTTTGCCCACCCCATAACTTAAATAATTGCGTCTCTCGGGGGTTCCCAGTTTATCACACTCTTCCCGCCCACTTCCTGGAATCTATCACCACTCAATTGTCTGTCTAAAGCGCCCGATAAGACCCCATCATCAGGACAGCTGGCCCACACTAACGTCGGTGATGATAAGAAAACATTCCTCACTGTTTGCACTTGTCATGGCTTCATCTTTTGGTCTATTTTCCCTGCCCTGCTGTCACATACGTTTTCTTCATATTTACATTGAGCGTAGTGTGAACTTTCCACTATTGGATGACTGAATGATCAATCAGCCTGAAAATGGTTGGTGTGTGCTTTCGCTTCATCTGTCTTTATACACGCCTTGTGATTGGACTGCTCCAGATTAGCCGCAAACCCCCGACCTGGTTAACGGGTGTAGAAAATGGAAGGGCGGATGAAAATGGGTGTGAAAACGTTTTGGAAAGCAACACAATTATTGTTTCTGTTGCCAGTGTGGTTCATCCCCAGCAGCCAAACTGGAGATCAATTAAAGATTAATAACGCAAAAGGTAGGATTTAAAACAAACATGACTTTGCCCTAAAAAAATATCTTTTCATGATTGGCGGGCCAACAAAAATTTGACCCGCGACTTATTTTAGACTCTGACCCTAAACTTGTAAAATCCCGAGCGTATGCACCGACAGTGATGGACCGTCTGTCTGTTGATGCTTTTGTTCTTGTCGTTGTTATCTAGCAAAGTCACGCCTTGTTGACACCAAGTGCCTGTTGTCTTTACAAAGTGACATTGCCCGCCGGTGTCCTATCATTTAGAACTCGACAGCGAACACAGTATCACAGTCATCAATAACTATTTTGGATTTGAATCATTTAAATGTTTACCGTACTGTAAAATTGAAAAACCCCCGAAAAAATTTCAAGCCCGCGATCTCAGATTTCTGTAGCCCGCCATGACAGCGGATTTCTCATATTTTGATTTATCAAAACAAAACATTTGCAAACATCTGCCTTCGGAAAAATAAAAAAAGATCGGCTTTTTTTGCCCATTTTCTGACATGTTACGGACCAAACCAGTAACTGAATCGTAATTGATGTTTCTACATTTTCTTTGCTGTCAATTTGAAATATTGTTGTGTGTGTTTTTTTTAAGATGGTGATAGATATTTCAACTTTGCTTTTGAATCCAATTTGTCTATTTTTAGCAAAGGATGACGTTCCCTTTTTTCCTTTTGTGATTTTTTTCCATCTGATAGCCTCTTATTTTGTACGGCTTTGGTGGCTTTGAGTGGACTCGAGACAAAAAGCTATGGGAGGATGTGGGAAAGGGGGTTGAGGCTATCTGTCATGTCCCTGCGGGAAGAGAGAGAAGCAATGACTCATCATCTCATCTCAATTAAGAATTTTTTTTTTCCTTTCAGGAAATGACCCCTAATAGCTGCATTTAGGGTGATAACAACCAATCACACCTTCAACAAAAAGCCACCTCGCCCCTCGTTTTTTTTTTTTTTTTTTTGGTGCAAAGGTGTGTGCGTACGTGTGTGCATCCACATCTGGGTTGTGTGTATTATTTCATGGAGTCCAGACAGAAGACATCCGATCGGCTCGTCGAGGTTTCTATTCTCTGCTGGAGACTGGGGGTCCAGGTCAGCGAACATGCTATTGGTGATGTGGTCTATTTCTCTTGGCTTGGCTGCGTTTCAACGATGGAGCTTTTTTTTTTAGGGTGGGGTGGAGGGGTGTGTGTGTGTGTGTGTGTGTGTGTGTGTGTGTGTATGCATAAAGTCTGGATTTGTTCATCCAGCACTGGCAGACAAGGGGGCCCTAACTAGATCCAGATTTCAGTTGAAATGCTTTGAGAGTGTGAAAGTGACACCAGATTCGCCGAGCCTTGGAATGACTCGTTCATTCTTGCCATGCCACCATCAAGACACCATGCCAGACTATTAAGACCCACTTAAAATCTGTACTTCAGCTGCTGAATGCTGGAGTTCTCCCCATCTCTTCTGTGTAAATTTTTTTTTCATCCAAAAAAACATATGCTGCTGTGTCTGGAAACAATAAAAAAACATCAATATAGTAGCTTACAATTGTGTTGTTTTTCATTCCGAACTAAGTGATGTGGATATGACGCTGTGCATAAACGATCCCACATTTATAGCCAGGTCTTGTAAATTCCGCATAAAAATAAAGATTCAGAAAGGCTGTTCCATGGAATTCTGGGAATGTCGAGAATTGTAAGGGAATTAACAAGACCAAAACCGTAATAAAAAGTTTTGAATCATGTTTAATTAAAGCTTGAATAGGCTCTCCACATTTTCTGTGCATTTTGAAAAGGAAATGGAAATATATGTGAATGCATTTGAAAACCTATTTCAGGTTTTCTGTCCCTAGTACTGTACAAAGAAAAAAGAAATAATGGACCACAAAAAACTACAAAAAAAGCATTTTTACTGTTTAAACTTTGTCCTTTTACAGTGGCTTGCGGTAATATGGGATGTGCTTGGTGCACTCAGTGCAACATGTGATGAAGTTTTGGATGAACACTTGGGCCTACTACACTACTATAATTTAATGTTGGTCGTTAGCGGGGTACTTGGAGACCCAATTCTCTAAGGAAGTGTAAAAAGTTCAGCCATCACTTATTGTCTGCTTTACCTTGATCAACCTGGAATTAGTAGTGGACAAGGTGACAAATGTCTTTTTGATGATATGCAAGGAATGGTAAAATCAGCCGAAGGCACTTTTACAAATATGCACAACATATTCCCTTCAGGATGCCTGAAGGTAATCAGAGGAGTTGGACACAGAAAATACATTTTAACCACACAGCAGTAATCGTGGTCTCTGTAGGATGCCTTTTTTTTTTTTTTTTTTGCCTGTGCGATTGCTGCTGTGTTTCATTGTGGCCACTTGAAATTCCATCTCTCTTCCTAAAGAAAAAAAAAAGACAGCAAGAATGTAAATGAATGCCAGATCTCAGCTCAGTATCCCAGATTCATTTGTAAAGCCGCACCGACGATAAGGTGCGAGTGAGGAGAAGGCCACGAAAGCATGTTTTCTTTCATTCCTTCGTGCAGTCTCTTTTGTTTTACTTACATGTCCTTTTTCTACCTTTGACCTCCACTCAACTCTTGAACACATAAACTGATTTATATTTACTGTCAAATGCTGGATTAACTGTGTTAGCACATGAGCATTTGAAATTCTAGTACAGTATCATTAGCATTTTTGGATGAAAAAAAAAAACGCGCTAGGGCTAAACAAACCATTGAAGCCAGGAAACAAAAAAAAAAAAGCCATGTTTGGTTTTATGTGTACCCAGTGGTCATCCTGTGTGACGTTGTGTTTAAAATTCAGGTCACACCTTGTTGTTCAAACTACAGTACACCATTGTCCATTGTAAATCTTGGATGTACGCTAAGCTAGCTGCCACTGGCTTCCAGTTTCATTTAAGAATGTTCAGCATTCTTCTTGTCTCTCTGTACGTTTCCATAACATCGGGCCAATAAAAAGCGTTTTGTTGTCTTCGGGAAAATGTTATGCATGGATGGCGACATGGCCAAAAACAAACCTCATTTACACAGACCTGAAACAATAACCCTCAACGCTAATGTAAAAACGCATGCCTCACTAACAGTTGGTAATGCTGAAAAGAACGAGCATTTCCGTTTCCAAAACGCCACTGTTTTACAAAGGAATGACCCAGTTGCTTTCATCCAAATTTATCCTGAAACAATTCAGAATTAAAAGATTAAAAAAAAATCATAATAATTACTACAAAAATATAGTCTCAAAGGACCAACTTGGATATAGACTCAGAAGATGTCAGTCGAGTTGCTGACAACCAGATTCCCTCTGCGTGATTGTTAAGTGGACATCCTAACACACACACACACACACATTGACATACACTTCCTGGAGGCAGAAAAGCATTACAAGGTCAAGTAGACTACCATGTGGCCTACATCCGAGCCGTGTTCGCGCATTTGCTTGTCTGCCATCTGATCTGTTAGTCTCCACAGCGTCAACGTTTATGGCTGCTTTCCTTTTCAAGTTTATTATGGGGCCACCATATAAATATTGTTGCCTTGCAAAACAAAAGCATGTGGCAAATAACTGAGTGTAATAATGTTTGATTTATTCAGCATCATAACGCACACTAATGATTTTTTTTGGGGGGGGGATCTGTTTGCTTCGAAAGACACAAAGGGCTACATTTTTCGTGGACTGGTGTACATGCGCTCGGTGTAAAAATGATTGAAAGTCTTCATTTTTGTGTCGAGGCAAGTCTAGTTTATCATGTTTGGGAATTTGGCTGACCTCGTTAGCAGCGATAGGGATTCTGGCGGCACTAAGGGCATTTTTTTATAACACCGAGCACACGTGACGATTTGGTGGTAGAAAGTAGACTAGAATTTAGACCAGCTAAAAGCAGGTCTAAGTTGTGGTGCCTGTTATGTAAAGGGATTTCGGTGGATTTGATCAAGGCACAGGCAGACAGATTCTGAGCTCCGCTGATATGTGTGGTGGACGTCATGGTATTTCATACATGAATTTGACAACAGCGGGCATCAATCCCTCTGAATCGTAGAAAAAAAGTGTGTGTGTGTGTGTGTGTGTGTGTGTGTGGTGGCATGGTGGATCTTTACGAATGGATATATGTTGGTGTCAAATATGGTCTCCAAGTGCCCACTTCAAAATGGAAAATGGCCAACTTTAGCCCCGAGTGGAGATCTTCCTGCCGCTCCTTGATAATGTACATTGCGTGTATTGACCTCCTGCATTTACATGCTGTGTAGACTGAGCGCCTTCCTGCGCTGAATTTAAAGATAATGAGAGGAACTGATGGCAAACAAATCGGCTGTGTTCCCTCCCACTCCGGCGCAAACACCCCCTTTCGAGTTGCGGCTATTGATCAAAATACCAAAAGAAAGAAAATTCCACCAATGTCAGACTGAGCTTTGTGCTTGAAAGAGGCACAAAAAGAAGGCCTCAACACTTCTATTCATACAAATCAGCCTCTGCAAACAATTCAGTCGATCGGTGGGAGTTTTGCATTTTCAAGCTTGATGTTCTTCCGTATTTCACTTCTTTGTCCACCACCACAAACACTTTTGCATCACAAATTGCATTTCCACGGTGCTTGCGCCATTACGATATTAGCTCTCTCGCTCTCTCTCACTCTCTCCCTCACACACACACACACACACACTCACACACCACGCAATCGAGCAGCTGCGTCCAGTTTATCTGTGCAGCATGGATTAAGCAAATGGAGTAACACGAGCGTACATGCAGATACAAACCAGCTGGTCTTTCACCTTCTACAAACTGTGTATGTTCCACAATGCAAAGCAAATTTTGATTTGCACATCAAATTTCCCCCCGACTTCCAGTCCGAGTGATTGCACTACCAGTGATTACATGACCCGAACATTTTGACAGGTTAAGACATGCAACATGCACAATCCTCCAAAGGCGTATTTGACTTCTCAATTTTCCCAACATTCCTTTTGCCCTTTTGCTTGAGTAGATCAGAAATCAGTTCAAAAACTCTCAGGGCCACACTGAATAACAAAACCAATTTGCAACTTAGTGAACAGCATAAATTCTATGTGGTGCACTGAGTAAATCTTGCTGGAGCGATGGTGGGACCCAGTGTTGGTAACTTCCCAGACCAGTGCAGGTTGGAAGACCGAAGAGGGAGGGCTTCGCCACTGTGGGAGTGGTCACAGCCGACTTCAGGGAACCACCCCCACCCGCCCCTAAACATTCTTGTGCCACATTTGGATGAGTTAAAAAAAAAGACATAAATGATAGTTGTAATAATAATAATAAGAAGAAGAATTTTTACTATTATTATTATGCATTGAGTGTAGTGATTTCTACAAGAGTTCAGAGGATTTGGTGCCCGCTGTTCACGTATTCATAAAGGATATGTGTTGCATTTTTGTCTTGTATTGTGACTCTGATATTATGACTTCATTCTTGTAAAATTATAACTTTCTCATCACATCTAGACGTGACATTCAGAAAATATCAATGTTTTTTTCTTGTGGTTTTACATTTTTCCCCCAGAGTATTATAACTTATAACTCATAAAATGTTGATTTTTTTTTCATTCAACAACCGTTTTATTGCAGTGAAATTCTGACTTTTATCACAATTTCTTTCCTGTAGTACTTGAACTTTATTCCCATATTTGACTTTAGCATCATACATTTAAATTGCTGTACTTAAAATTGACTTTATATCTGTCGTCAACAAAAAAATGCAAATGTGTGGTTGCAATATCCTAACTTTCAGTGTCATAACATCTGACTTTTTTCCTCATAATATTGCAACTGTTCTTGCAAAATAAAAAAATAAAAAACCTTATTTTTGTACTATATGCTTTTTTTCCTCAAATGTACACCTCTATTCTTATGTTAATGACCTAAATTCTCCCCCAGTTTGGCAAAATTGGTATCTTTCATCTTTGATCAAACCGTTTGTAATTTATTGCAATCCGCAAGTGCTGGAGAGTTCACATTACTTGGACTTATCCTGTCCCAACCAATAAATCTCACAGTTGTTCTTTTTCTTCCGCCTTCAACGGCGAAATGCAGCTGCGAGCGAAGATGTCGTCTGAACTCAACTGAGACGCCTCCAATCAAGCAAGTTGCTGCCCGGAGGCTTGCTAGGGTTAACAAAACATACCGACACTGATGACATCACACGTCATTCCCACAAACCCTTTGCCAGGTCCGCCATAAGGCGCTGGAAATCACAGAGCTTTGGTGGCTCTACCCCCAAGCCACCCCACCATACTGTTCCAGTTCAATACATTCCGCTTTTATAAGCGCTTGTTTAGCGTGCGATTCACTTTTCAGACATTTATCAAATGCCGAGACACTCGCAGCTCACCCACGCAGACGCTGCTGTTGGCCACACCCCACACCCAGACACCCACACGCAGACTGACTCACATGCAGACTTGGTAACATCACAGCCCACCTCATCCCACAGGTGACGCCTTGAGAGGCATGTATTACAGGTATCAGGATTTCAGTCCGTTCCTTGTCGGCGACAGCCAATCGATGTCGAGACCGCAGATACGATGTCACACACAGGCGCCGCACGAGCAGACATGCGGCCAGCAAAACGACACACACACTGTATATGGTAATTGACGAAATGGAATTAATATGGGACAATGTCATTGCGGTCTGCGGGACTGAAAGCTATATGTTGTTTTTATTTTTATTTTATTTCCTTTTTATTTTATTTCCTTTTTGGCTGCATGTCCGCCAATTGGTTGTCGCCGATGCCTCGTACGGATTGCGGCAGCTTGAAATAATGACGGCATGATGATGACGGGATGACGTAGCCACCACTGGTATTTTGTAAACATTTTCTGTTCAGCTATGTTTACAGTGTCTTTTGATAAGTGTTTAGAAAGGCTGTGGCATGGTCAAAATATATTTTTTTTAAAAACGTTTTTAAATTGACTGTCGAAATCACAGACTTCCACCTATTGCAGGTGGGTCAGGAAAGTATGAGTTTTATGCTTGAAACCTGGTATTGTATATTTAATGTTTCCCTCCATTGCTGCATTGTTTTTCAATCCCACTGTTACATTGCAGGATTGTGAGTATTCGTTTCCGTGTCGTTTTGTGGATCCTTTTCTACAAGAAGGACTATTTAATCTTTCCTCAAGACTGACCGACTTCCTTGTTTACGGGAAGCTCCATTATACGTGTGACTGAGCTGCGAAATTGCTGCCAAATGAGTCCCGATAGGGCACCTACTGGCATAACCGTTGAGGTTTGCTGCAAAGTCCCTCGGCTATTTAATTGTTTGCAAACACCGTAGCCGCTGTGGTGCACGTCTTGCATGTCTCACATGCGCGTTGAAGGCGACCAGACGGCAGCGGAGGAATTTTTACATGTGGCAGAGAGCCTGAAATGAACCATTGGCCGTGGCTTTCACAAGCTTCCTGATGTCCCCCCCTGACTGTCCCACTGGGGCATGTCATCCAGGACCTTTCCCCCTCTTTAAAAGGCGGCCTTGCCAGAAGCAATTTGGATGGATGTGATTGGGGACGGTTTTTGGACAAGGAGAAAAGAGCAAGGGAAGAAGGCAGACAGCTGCACACAGAATAAAGGAAGAGTTTGACTAGTGCTCAGTGGGAGCTCCATGACAGTTGAATGTTGTTTAACGAACGTGCTGACTTTTTATTTAACAACGTAGCAATTAAAACAACAGGCTATATTGTGGCTGTGGTGGCTTTCGGAAAGCGACTACAAATTAAACAAAATAAAATGGTGTGATTTCAACACAGCATTTTTTTTTCTCCAGTGTATTGTGGAAACTGTTTACATGGATTTTGCACAATCCTGCGGAGAAGCAATCACAGGCTTACAGAAAACTGCAAGTGCAATGGTTAATCGATGATCAAATTAATCCATAATTATTTTTGATCATCCATTCATCGCTTACTTCTTTTTTTTAATTTTTTTTTTTAACTTTGGACAAAAAATTGTCCAAATGCTTGCAAGTTCGCCGTCTCAACAGTAAATATTATCCGTTTTGTGTAGCACTTCATGAGAGCAGACTGACTGATTGTCTTTGTGTTGAATCAAAATAAAACATTTACTTTTACTATTTTTTTAATAAAGGGCTCGAAATTCTTTTTTTTTTTTTAAACAGATTCATTCAATTAATTGACAAAACAATCGACAAATCAATCAATTATTAACATAATGACTTCAAGATGGCGCCGCGAGAACGGCTGCCTTTGCGGCAAGCTCCTTCTACTTTTTGTTCTACTTTCTTCCTTTCATAACTTTGCTGCTGTAAATTGGGAATTTCTCCATTGTGAGACGAATGGAGGTTTTCTTCTCATCTTACAAGTTCTTATAAGATGAGACGAGTCAGTCCTCTTTCGGAAGTGCTTTAAATATGCCAGAAAAGGGCACAGAGGTGAGAAGGTGAGATGAAAACCCATCGAATGACTTGAATGCATTCATACTGAATCAACTGAAGCAAATTTGACCGATTGTTTGACCCTTATTGATGTTTAGAGTGCAGAGATAAAGATTCTGTCGTTCATCACACTTTCATCTTGTGTCCGTTTTTTATTTATTTATTTTTTTACTTCCAACTGTCCTCACTCTCGAAATCCCATCTCCCGCCTTTGACTCCCTTTGTGGAGTTGAGATGCAAAACATCTGCTCTCGCGCATCAGCTGCCGTCTTTTGGACAGGAAAGCATGAAATCCCGTGAAAAGAGAGGCGGCGTATGTTTGGGAACAATGTGTTTAATGGCTTAGGAAAGACGTACGCAGTCGGAAGGTTTTGAGCAGCGTGAGGCGCGGCTATAAATCAGCAGGTTCGTGATGCCGGCATTTGCAGTTGGTTCGGTATGTGCGTGTTGTCGATGCTTATTAGCTCAAGGGGGCCAACTTGCTTTCATTGAGTCTGAATTGAGCGGGATGCGTTTGCCAAATGACATGTTCAGCTGAAGGGCACGTTCCTCATCACGACCGTGTCTTTGTTTATTGACGGTGCTCCTTTGCGCACTTCCTTTCTCACTTTTCGTGACCTCTCCATTCCATCGTAGAATCTCTTTTCTTTTGGCCCTTTTTCTCCCTTCATATTTTCCAGTTCATTCTTTTATAAGCTTCAAACGGCTTTCAGCGGTTTAACAAGTCGACTTGTGATGCTTTTTTTCCCGTCACACACAAACATTACTCACGAAACGTCACTTTCAGGTTGAATTCGAAATGAACCCAACGGGCACCGTAGCATAGCGGCGACCTGAATTTGACCTCTAAAATTTCAAAGGTGCATGAGAAACTGTTCAATGTTTCAGTATTTTTGCTCAACCTGCTGCTCAACTTGCTGGACTGCAAAATTCTCAAAAGGTTTATAATACAGTCAAACCTCGGTTTTCGTCCATCATCCGTTCCAGAAGGCTGTTCGAAAGCCAAAATTGTTCGAAAACCGAAACCACGCGCTTTTTAAAATAAAAATGCTTACTGAACACGTCTGCTCACAATGGAAAGCAACACGAGGAAGCGTCACTTCCTCGTGTAAGGAAGGCGAGAGGAGTCAAATGGTGCATTCAAGTGCGCTCAGTTTGTTTGAGAACCGAAATTCGTTCGTCATCCGAGGCATAAAAAACTCAAAATTTTTGGTCGAAAACCGAATTGGACGAGAACCGAGACGTTCGAAAACCGAGGTTTGACTGTACATTGAAGGACCAATAAATGTCCCGATTCAATTACAGCTGGGATTTAAATAGTCCTCTTCGTCTTGCCGTTCACATAATATATGGTCGATATGGTCGATCAAACACCAGCCGCTTGCTCTTCCCTTCTATCGTTAACATATTCTTTTCATATATTCAGCATACTGTATTTTCGGAGTGAGAATTTGATTCATCGGAACTGACTGGCCGCCTTCCAGTCAGAAGTCAGCTGGGATAGGCTCCAGCTCACCTCTGTGATAACAAGGAGAAGTGCTCGAGACGATGAATGGAATTTGATTGATGGGCAGAGCGTGTCTCGTCTTGTCCCAGTAAATGGAGACTTTGCTGGAGAAACTTTGATCAAATTCATCATGTTGAGCGACACACATGGGAAAAGCAGTCCTGTGCTCTGACATCGATGATGACATAGGCGATAACATGGATGAATGGATAGGATGTATGTTTTCCAGTGTTTTTGAGAGATTTTGAAAAGTTTGGTTGGATGGAGGTCGTAAATGAAAGTCCTGCAGCCCCCAATAAATTGCTAGTTTGAAAAAAAAAAAATGCTCTTGTAAATGACACCCTGACTAAAAACAAATAAATAAATAAAATCATCCTGAAAAATGTTCCTTATTCACAACGACCTACAAAAATGCACGACTGGCTAGTTGTTGTACGTTCGTCGCTTCCACTAAATAAATCTAAATTTCCTGTCATCGTATTATCTGAAAGTACAGTCAAACCTCGGTTTTCGGACGTCTCGGTTCTCGACCAATTCGGCTTTCGACCAAAAATGTCGAGTTTTTTTACGCCTCGGATGACGAACAAATTTCGGTTCTCGAAAAATGAATGCACTTGAATGCACCATTTGACTCCTCTCGCCTTCCTTACACGAGGAAGTGACACTTCCTCGGGTAGACAAGGAAGTGACACTTCCTCGTGTTGCTTTCCATTGTGAGCAGACGTGTTCAGTAAACGTTTTTATTTTAAAAAGAGCGTGGTTTCGGTTTTCGAACTATTTCGGTTTTCGAACAGCCTTCCGGAACGGATTATGGACGAAAACCGAGGTTTGACTGTGTATTTGAAATCCTATTTGTGCTTTTCTGTGGGTTTCAATTTTGATAAAGCTACAAAAAAAAAATTTGGAACTCCCTCGTAAGATTAGATTTTTGCTGGAGAGGTGACACCACCCATTTATATTGTGACATACTGGCACATGCAGCCACTGAACACTTCCTTTTTCTTTAATTTTCAGACTGGTTTCAAACTTTAATCAGAAATTATGTGCGTGTACTTTTCAAGCATTTTCGTCATCATATCGGTTGTGGCGTACTCGGACATCCAGCCCTTGTCAGGAAATAACGTTCCCCTTTGAGACCACATGTTTTTGCTTCCAGGCTCCAAAATCTTTATTGTGTTGTAAATAAAAATCCCTAAATACACCATTGCAAGACTCGAATCCATCATTCCAGTCATCTAAATGTACTTAGACTGTCTTACTCTTGTAAGTCAGCGAACCATTAAAGCTCACATTCACACCTTCACTGGCCCACGCTGCCGGTATGGAAGTCAAGTGAAGTTAAATTAATCACAACGACACCATCAATGAGTCACATGAATATCGCGTCTCGTAAAGCAACACTGCTCAAATGGAGGTACAGCGTTGGTTTTATTCAGGTCTACGGCCTTGAGAATAGTTTAGTTACACGATATTATAACCACATAATTCTTCTTCTGGTCGTCCAACGTTTTCTCTTTGTTGACGATCGCTGGAAAACGGGCCAAAATCAGCAGAGAAAAAGAAAAGAAACTTTAGGAGCTGCAGCCACAAAAATCGATGAAAGGAATCTTGCATCTCATTTATCTTGAATGAGAAGGACAAATAATATTTGAGGAGAGGGTCAGACTTTTCCTCACCCACGGTTTCCCGGTATGAGAGGTTGTCATGTCATACATATCTGAGCATTAGGTATGAAGGATATCCCTTCCTCAAAAGGTCCTTTGTACTCAAATGCTGCACCGGGTTGCCGTTATTAAAAGTAAAAGAATACTATTTTGCCTTTTCCTTTGGCCTTTTTTCGGAGACATTTTTCTTAAAAGACGGATTGTAGGTGAAGAATATCCACCGGTCGGCTGAAGTAAGCAATGTGTCCGAGTACTTTGAGAGTTTTAGTGTCCATGACAGTCGATGATGAGCGAGAAGGATGACCGAGCAAAAGAGTTTGTTCTGATGAGTGACATTTAAGGCTCTCGCCGGTTTTCATTTTGGCAGTGTCGGGTTCCATGAGCTGCTTTTGTTAAATCCCCGTTGACTTGCTCGAACTCTTAGCTGGAGCTAGATAGCTGCCAACTGGCTAGCTGCCATGTGCTTGTCACTTGGGATCCAAAAAAGCGGTATTCAGTGTGTTACGCTTTAACGTTCTAGATTACATTAGTATTCAGGGTCAGAGTGGGACTCGTTTTCAGCCCTGGAGTTTCAGGCGTCAGACCTGCAGCCCACTTTCATTCACATTTTAATGAAGAGACAATTTGACACTTATTATCGGGTCAATCTAACTTGAGCCTGTTCTTAAAAAAAAAAAAAATTTTAAAAAGGTTTTTAAATGAATAAATAAAATCCTCACCAGTGATAGTACATTGTCATTTGCAAGTACAGTCAAACCTCGGTTTTCGTACTTAATCCGTTCCAGAAGACTGTTCGGAAACCGAATTGTTCGGAAACCGAAACCATTTTTCCCATTGAAATCAATGTAAAATGTTTTAATCCGTTTCAAGTCAAGAAAACAACTTTTTTTAAACCACTTATTTTTACAATTTCACACCATAAACTGTACAAATGTAATGGGAGATTACCAATTTTAACATTAACATGGTAACATAAAAATTGAAGGAACATCTCTCTCTCTATCTGTCGTGGGGCGTGCGCCTCTCCCAGCTGTCAGCAGGCAGTAGGCGGGGCATTTCGGCATCCCGAACTCCTTCGCCAACACAGACACACGCACAGCTGACTCATATTTTGCGATTAAATCTTTCTTAAATTCTATAGTTTTGCGCCCTATTTTCCTCTTTTTCGAAATTTTAGTTTGAAAGTCGAATTGTACGAGAACCGAGACGTCCGAAAACCGAGGTTTGACTGTAGTCTAGAAATGACCATTTGAAAATGTAGACATATGCAGTTATTGCTAGAAATAGTGTTGTATACTCACACTATAAATAATGAGTTAATAACATCACAAAAGGCAATTTCAGCAAACTGGTAGCCCTTCACATTAAACGGTAGCCAAGAAGTGTCTCTCACTGTAAAAAAAAAAAAGGTTGGTGACCCTTGCTCTATAGTTACTGATTTCAGAACAGATTTGAGGGCTGTAAGGATATAATCAGTGGTCTGGAATAGTGGCCCAAACTATGAATATTGCAGTCCGGCCCAGCGGGGATTTACCAGGAAGTACAGATTACTCAATCCAGGCCTCTTAGTATTTGATTTTATACTTGTTTGGCAGTGAATGTTTAAAAGAAATTTATGAGGTACAGTATCAGCGACGCAACATTTATCAGCCCCCCCCCGCCCCCCCTCTCCTTGTCATTCATCATTAAAGTTAAGAGAGTGTTTAAAGAATTTTTACAGTCTTGTTCTGATTATATGATGACAATAAACGGTGTTTTTTCTGACTAAAAAAAAGGGGGCTCCTGCTTTCCTGTGAGACGTTTGAACGTCGTCGCATGCTCGTGTAGCTATTCACTCCAAGAACATGCAAATTAGGTTCCATGAAGACGCTCCATTGTCCAAACGTGTGTTTCTGTGTGGGAATGCTTGTTTGTCTGTATGCGTGGGTATCATGATTCTTGCCCAAAGTCAGCTGGGATAGGTTGCCTCTCATCCACGACTGCACTGCACACGGCAACCCAACAGCATGTGAAAGACCAATTCAGGGAATAATGTCCAGTCCGTATTTGTTGATTTATCCAGCCGAGTTGCTTATTGTTACCGCTTCTTGTTCTTCGGCACGTGATTTATCCATACCTCATAAGTGGGTTTTTGAAAAGGGTTGTGGTTGACCCTTCATGTTCCTACAGGAAACTGCAATGTTTTGGGTTTTTTTGGTTTCCTACCTATGGCCCACTTACAAGCATGCATATTTGCATAAGTTGAGCATTTTGCCCCAGGCCACAGAGGTAATATTCCCAGGAAGCGAGGTATCTGTTAAGCTTTGACCTTTAGCTCTAATGCTGAATCCTGCAAGTTTGCTTTCATTCTTGCCTACCCACCTCTCCCCCCATTTGCCCCACACAAACACACTTTCCCTTCTCAGCGCACTACCCACACTGGTAGTGTGGAAGTGGCGGTCAGATTTTCTTATTTTCACATGTGACCAGTTGTTTTGCTCCACGGCCCGCCGCCTCGTCTCTGAAGAAGCCCATTAACCTCAATTTACACGATGAATTCGGAATGCGTGAAGTGTTGGCACGTTGGTGCGCTCCTGCCAAAGCCATGTCACTGAGCTAATAGCAGCTGTTTAAGCCGCTTCTCAGAACAACATTCACATGTTCCATTAGGAGCCAGTGGTGGATTGACCGGCTCCAGATGTGTGGCGTGGCAATGGAAAAGCCTCACAGGATACGGCGGAAGAGATGGAGGAGATGCGTTTTGTGGCTCGGGAGAAGTATGAGTGTCTTCACTGGTGCTTTTCAAAGACCTGAAGATGAATTTCTTTTTGCATCTGCTCTAATCAGATATCTTTTCATGGCTAAATCCTCAAGGGTAATGTTCGACAATGTGTTTCCAAATGGAAACACTTGGCTGATGATGTTATGTGTGTGACTGTACTGGGCAACGCATTACATTTGGGAAGTACGGATGTAAACAGCTTGTAACGGTCGAGGACCGGATATGCTTTTGTCTCAGATGAATTAATCTGTGTTGGCAAATGTGAATATGTCCATTATTCCACAAATAAAAAATTGCTCATAGGAGCGTTTGTCGAAGCAGCTGTGCTCTCCGGAGAGAAAAGCTACTGTCATTGCTGCTGAGTTGCTTTCTGCTTCAGAGGAAGCTCATGCGCATCGAGCTTGTCAGATTCTTGAAGTCCTCATCGTTTCCAATTCCCAACACATTTTGTTGATGTGGTTGGAGCTTTATTGAGTTGTATTTTACGTACGTCTGCACAATAGTTCCCGACCTCGTCATCTGTTGTCTTCAGCGCTTGTCCTCATTGGGGTCGCAGGTGAGCTGGCGCCTATTCAAAGCTGACTTTGAAC
The DNA here is from genome assembly GCA_018466805.1 of Hippocampus abdominalis. NCBI lineage: Eukaryota > Metazoa > Chordata > Actinopteri > Syngnathiformes > Syngnathidae > Hippocampus > Hippocampus abdominalis. The sequence continues at coordinate 2,292,953 of CM031700.1, forward strand.
GAGAGGTGGTGTCCGCCCTGGACTGGACGCCCACCAATTAGAAAGCACATATAGACAACCATTTATTCATTCATTCATTTTCCGAACCGCTTTATCCTCACTAGGGTCGCGGGGGGGTGCTGGAGCCTATCCCAATTGTCATCGGGCAGGAGGCGGGGGTATACCCTGAACTTGGTTGCCAGCCAATCGCAGGGCACACAGAGACGAACAACCATCCGCGCTCACACTCACACCTAGGGACAATTTTGAGGGTTCAATCAGCCTGCCAAGCATGTTTTTGGAATGTAGGAGGAAACCGGAGTACCCGGAGAAAACCCACGCAGGCCCGGGGAGAACATGCAAACTCCACACAGGGAGGCTGGAGCTGGAATTGAACCTCTGCAATGTGAGGTCGACGTGCTAACCACTGGACGCTTATTTCATTTCATTTATTTTTTAATTTCATTCAAAAGAAAAGAAATGAAAGTGGGCAGAAAGAAGTAAAATAATAATAACAATAATAATATCTACCCTGCACAGGTGATTGCATGCCCAAGGCTTTAATAACCATATGTTGCCATTGTGAGGTTAAAAGCCTTTTCATTGTCAACCCTAGAGCTTCAGTTTATTACCCACACGAGGTTATATTGCTATTTAGTCTACATCCATTTGACCAAACTCATGCTACAGATTAAGAAACAGATATGACCCAAATAGAACATTCTTAGTATTCGTGTATACTTTACATTCTGTATGCAAGTGGCAAAATGAACACCATACCCGCCATTTAGATTCAATGGAAAGTCACTGTTCTGCCCAAGGAAGCCCCTAAAAATGTTGAATAAGTATTTTACTGATCTGACAGTGAGATTGGTCTATCGACTGCCAATCCCGAGGTTTCTCCTCAGTCAGGCGATGCGGTTTCTTCAGAACCATCGTGTGTCATCTGGGCTTGGTTTAATGCTGGTGATGTTTTCCTCCTGTGGTATTCCTGAACGTGGCTCTGATCTCTGTGAAGAGCTGCCCCATATGGAGTTTACCCAATAATGAAATCAGAGTTTAATTCGAACAAAGTGGTTGTCGCACAATACTAAATCATTTAAAGTGATACTGAGCATTTTTGTGTATAACCATGAAGTCATCTGGTTGTCTTCTTGCGTGAAGTACATCAGAACTAAATTGGACGCTTCATACAAACATTTAGATCACATAAGAGAAACAGAATGGAAGTACCGCATTCTGCCGTCACCTGTTTTGTGTCCCATGACGTCTTATGTTCCAGCGCATGCTTTGAACTGAATCGTCGACCAATCAGACTACGACTCTTTCCTAGCTGGAAAGTAAACACAGTAAACCACAGTGGGCTAATGCTTCAAAAGCAACAAAAAACTTTGTGCGGCCCAGAGAAACTTTAGATGAGGTTTTGGCAGCCCCGAACTGCACTCTCTAAAAAAAAACAACAGTGCAATTGTGTTTGTTAAAGATAATGGAATGATGATGTATTCTTCACTTCAATGTTTTTTTACCTGTACATTTTTTGATCTGGAAATTCTGCAATTATGTAATTGTCAACGTTTCAAAGTAAAAGGACGACCGGTAATTTGCATTGTAACTTTCCCAATGTAGAATGACGGTAAATTATACTGTCAGAAAACAGTATCCTTGACATAACATACAGTAACAGTGTAGACAGCGCTGTTACCCAACTTGAACTCCCTGGAGCGGTTCTTTTCACTCCCTCCTCAATTGTGAAGGCGGAGAGTCAGTGGGAGGTGACGCAGGTCATCCATGACCTTTTGGCAGCGTCCGAAATTAAGCAAGCAGAACGACACGATAATGGTGTCACAGGATACTCGGTTTACATAAAACGGCACTCTAAAATAATCCAAAATGTGTTTGGTGATGTTAATGTCACGGGGTTCACGTTGAGTGTAACACACGGGTGGACTGGACAAGCGTGAGCAATGTCTGCGAATGAGCCTTTTAGCACCGACACGAGTGACAAAGAGAAGGATTCCGCTCTGTGTGACATGCCACTAAATCTTTTCACTGACAGCGTTAAAGGACTTTTGACACCTCGGTGGTTCATCAAACTGAATTACTGCTGTTGTATGCCCTGTTAGCCACCCTTGACTAACAACATTCCTGTGGTTCAAAGTTTTTTACGCAAGAGGTCAGTTAGACCAAAATGATCAAATATTCTTCCTGCATTCAACAAAAGTCAGCTTGGACCCTTCACTCCAGAGGAGGGGCCATGAATTTTATTACACTTGCAGAAGGCCAAACCAACATGCTAACCTCAACTTTGTTCATATGGAAGCATGGAACTGCCAATGTGGAGTAAGCATTTTTGACTGGCAAATACATTAGAACGTATTTTCAAATACGTTTGAATGTACCAACTCTGCACTGTTGCATTATGGGTCAAACTGCAGAGTGATTAATTATTGTCTGCTGTGAATGATGTCCGTTTGGCATTTCTTTCCCATACTGACATGGGGTATTGACTTGCGCCTGCGCAAGTTGAACCCCCATGCAGTAATTATCCCAAAATTGGACATTTCGGACACTTTGGACGATTTTGGACTGTTGGACAAATGGACACCACAGACAAAACCGTGAAAAATAACTCCACAAAGCTGAAATTTTGCATAGGATGTATATCTATGTCTTGGCCAATTCCCACTGAACATTTTGAGGGGTTGAAAGTGAAAAAAAATTAAAAGTGAAAAAAGATGTTGCACATTGGAAGAGGGACATTTTTGGGACGTCATACCCTTCATGCAGCCGCTTAAAAATACTGCATGAGGGTTAAAAAAACAAAAACAAAACAAAAGAAACACTGTGACAATCACAGAGTGTCGTCATAGATTGTGATTGCGGCAAGCTAGCATTCTGTAGTTAGCGAGTCACGCTAATGGGTGTAAACAAACTCCAGTGTTTGGTTCTCCGCCACGACAACTGGAACCATTACTGGCCACCACAATGACGCAAGACTTCTTCTCATTAAATATTGCCTTCATCCAGCGTAATTTAAGGAAAAAAAGCCTTCCACCATGCCTTTCTGGCTCTTTTTCGAGGAGATCATTCTTTGTGGTTTTTGGGGTTAGAGATTGCTAGCTAGGCGTCAGGCCATTTTCCCCCCTTTTCTCATTATACTCCCACTCTTCCTCCTTCACTTCCTTTGTCAGGAAGCAGTGTTCACGCTTGTTTTAGCAGAAGCTTTGCCAACGCGGTTGCTGAAGGTTACCGAAGGAAGGCTAAATACGGTAAGCCAAGGTGGATAGACCCTAACATAGCTGTACCCCTGGAAGGAATCTACCCATGCAGTTCGAGGAGAAAGTGTGGTTTGTGGGTGCAGTCCGCTACAAGACCAGTTTACCTCACACATAGAACCCACTGAACCGAACACAAAGAGTCGCCACACCACATCAATGCAAGTGCTCTGGCACTGTCAATTTCCGAACATGTCATGACTCGGCATGAATGGTCGAGAAAGTTGTTGTACCTTTAACACGAAATAGACGAGCAGATAGTTCATGAAAGAAGCTCTGCGTGACAGATAAGGAACAAACATACTGTTGAAAGAGAACATTTATGACCACTCGGTACGTGTGTGGGAGAGCCGTTAGCGAAGGTCTTTGTTGATAACAGACATGGATGATGCTTTCGAATTATAGACGGGACCAAAGAGATGGAGTCGCAGGATCGAGAGAAGCTCTATTGTGTGAACGCCGCATGTTGACGGGGGTTTTCCAGCAAACGCCTTTCAGACGTGAATCATAGATGCATGAAACAGTCGCTGGGAATGGGAGCTGGAGAGAGAACAAGACAACGTTTCTGTGGTTGGCTATGAATCATTAAGAGGAGGAATTTCTCACTCTTTGTTGTAAATGTGAAAACACACCGGAGGAACCTGCTGTGAGCACTGTTTTGTGTATTCTGCCAGAACTGCTATGGGTTTTAACCCTAACTTCTGCCCTCAAACAAATTTTATTTGGCCAAATAATGGTTGTGACAATTTTTTAAAATCCTTCAAAAATGGCTAATTTAGCCCTTAAAAGTCCTGAAAAGGTCCATAAATAAAAAGCAAGTGGAAGAGTGGGAACCCATCTCAACTTTATTTGGGGTGAATCAGAAGCACTTTATATGGTAGAAAAAAATGTATTGGTCTCATATTTTTACATCACAAAAAAATCTGCCATTTGAACATTGGCGGGGTGACTTTTTATATTCACAGAATATACTGTATGTATCATATACTGTACTTGTGTGTGTGTGTGTGTGTGTGTGTGTGTGTGTGTGTGTGTGTGTGTGTGTGTGTGTGTGTGTGTGTGTGCCCGCACCAACAGGAAACCCCAAAGTAATAATTCACAGCTCCAGTGATGGCCAGGGCATGACACGCCATCCTGGACCGAGTGGTGCTGCTCACAGCTCCAGCAGGCCGTTCAACTGCCACCTGCCAAGCCTTTATCTCCATCCGCCTGGTCTAGAACATGCGTGTCTATGTGGTCACATAAAGTACCATCTTGCCAGTGGCAAGAGATAAAGTCAAGGATGCATTCGGAAATGGTGTGAAAATACAGGCCACCTTGACATCATACAGACACATCCAATTTTAAATGCATATCTACTCCGGTGAAGGTTTTTGAAAATAATCTTTGCGGTACGTTCAGGGAAAACACGTTAATTTGTCATTTCTCTGATTCGCAGCATCCATACATGTTGCAATATTTTCACCTTTCAAATACTTCAAATGAAGTGCTTGAGAGTTTGTACATTCCACTCTTACTCTTAAACCCCAAATTAATGATTGCAGAAAACATTTTTAATACATTCTATAAATTAGGTAGGAATTAGACTTCTTCAAAGCCTTATGGGCAAAGTGCTTTGTGAGTGAGTCGTTTCACTTTTCAGATTGAAACGACTGTTCTAAAAATATGTTTATTGTCATAATTTGTGAACCTCACATACAGTACACTGGAAAACTGCAGTTTTCTTTATTTAACAGTGAACACGGAGTCCAAACTGGGATGCAGCTTGCTCTTGAACGGCATTTTTCCATCCATCAGATTGTTGTGCTCTCCGTGGCCTCTTTTCTTCTCATCCTCTCCTTCCTGTCACCGTCCCTATCAAGAGCCAGATGTAGCCATCTTTTGATTGTGACATCGATTTCCAGGGTCTGTGGCTCAAGATGTTTGGCGGTGAGGTCTCACAGCGGCTGTAAGAACTGCAAGAAAGGATGGACATTGTGTTAGGAAAACAAACATTTGTACATGTTATTACCAAAGAATGGTCAGTAAAAATAACCCTTGAAGTTTCTTAAACCAGGTGTGACACTGTGGGGTGGAATATTTGCCACCAAAAACTAAATGTGAATAACTTAGATTTAAATTGTTTATACCGAATTTGAATTACCGTAATTTCCGGACCATAAGCCGCGACTTTTGTCACACGCTTTCAACTCTGCGGCTTATTTAATGAAGCGGCCTATATAAAGACTTTTTTAACGGCCGCCTGTGTACCGTCTTTCTTTGTAAATATCTCATGTAACAATATGGGCACCTGCGGCTTATAGACAGGTGCGGCTTATGTGTGTACAAAATGTTTTTTTCCTTTAGAAATGTAGTGGTGCGCCTTATAATCAGGTGCGGCCTATAGTCCAGAAATTACGGTACATAAATTGAAGTTAAGGGGCTCGGATAATGGATGGATTTGTATGTTTTTATCTGAATCATATTGAAAAACTGAATCTGAATTGTACAATTTGAATTTGAAAAGGATAGATTTTTGTTCTTTGAAACTGTATTTGATCCTCACTAAAAAGGAAATTCTGTTTATTTTCTTATTCAGTCTTACAAATACAAAACTTTTCATTTCAACGTCAGATTTGTTTTAAATTCAGGGAATCATTTTTAAATTAACTTTATGGCCAGGTATGAAGTATCCGGTTCGTATCGCAGCAAACTGAATAAAAATGCATTGTGTATTTATTTATTTTTTTATCGGAATGGAATCAGCACTAGCTTTCCCCTCTGAAATAATAGATGCATTTTTAATGTAAGAACATTTAAGGCATTACGTACCACTGCACAAAAAGTGTATGCATCATGGTCAAAAACACATCACAGACGAGGCAAAAAACATGACATATCTTCTTTGTCTTATCAACATGGCTGGAGCAAGATAAAACCCTGAGCTGCAATGCTCATAACAACGCTGCCCAGACAGGAGACCAAGTCACCAATATGAAAAAAAACAAAAACAAAAAACAAACATGCATCGTTGCCATGCCTACTGCCCACGCAAATACGGCTTTATTATTACTTAAAACCAAACATATTGTTTAAGAGTTACATGAGTTATGGTCATTGCCAAGATGTTTTGCTTGTGATAAATTTGATTGCAAAAGTTGCAAACGAATTCCTACTGAAATCTTTATGCGGCCTCAGTATGACTTAAAAACTAAAATGATTACCTTTTGGTCATCATCTTCATCTTTTTTTCCCTAACAAATATCATTTTAGCATGAAATGAGTCATGCTTCAGTACAACCATAAGTCGACTTCAATAGCTTTTTTAACACTGTCCATATGACTCAAAACAGCAAATTAACTGATCATGAGTTCCCTTTTTTTTTGTCTGGAAATATGCATGGAAATGACTCGAAACAGATTCCAATTACATCTAGTGTATACTGTAGCTTCAGTAGGACCTAATGGCGAAGCAATTAGCTCTAGATCATAATCTGGGTCAAAAACCTGGGGTCAGGGTCATTTTTGTAACACAGATGACTCAAACTGAACTCAAAACCTTGAGAATGAGTCCCAAGTGAAATCTGGTATGTGGCTCATTGCCACCACTTGATCCAAGGACCGATTGCGTAACTCTTGATCAAGACATGTCAAGTCACTGCAGACATTGATAAATAAATCCAAACTTGACGTTTGTGTGTGTGTGCTCTGCGCTCGACCGAGTGCCACCCCAGATTTAGAATTGCATGTGGAATTTACGGCATACAGTAAAATGACACTGTAGCTAAACGTATCACAAATCCTCTGTGGCTGAATCCTCTTGGAACGTTGGGAGACGTAACATATGATTACGCACACGTCTAAAACACTACAGCTCTGCATTGCTTTTGCATCATTTTATACAGCTGTAATTAACCCCCATGTTGTAATTATCCCAAAATTGGACATTTCGGACACTTTGGACGATTTTGGACTGTTGGACAAATGGACACCACAGACAAAACAGTGAAAAATAACTCCACGAAGCTGAAATTTTGCATAGGATGTATATCTATGTCTTGGCCAATTCCCACTGAACATTTTGAGGGGTTGAAAGTGAAAAAAAATTAAAGGTGAAAAAAGTTGTTGCACATTGGAAGAGGGACATTTTTGGGACGTAATACCCTTCATGCAGCCGCTTAAAAATACTGCATGAGGGTTTTAAGCTATACTCAATGTAGAGTTCCTGTCTCATGTCTCCTTCGACGGTTCCAGTCTGCCAGCAGCGCTGATAAAACTGTTTAGACTGCCTAATCTGTAGATGTGCTGCTGGGAAAGAAAAGAAAAGAAAAAAAGAGGCTCTGTTGTGTTTTGGTCACAAAGCGGAGCAAGGGAAAGACGAGGATGGAGTGCGCTAGGACACGTAGAAACGAGCCTCACGTCATTGTTGTAGCCACAAAAAGGAGATAAGACGTGAACCCGCTAAAAGTCAGTCATGGTGGAGGGAGTACCATACATGGCATTACTGTCTTGGGGTAGGAGGGGGGGGGCATATCATGGAAACATTGTAATTGTTCTAATACACATACAGTATTTGGCTGTATGGAGTACCCGCCTGCCCAACAAGGGTGAAAAAAAATAAAATAAAACTCCTGTCAATTTTTAGTTTTCTGCATATTTCTGAAATGTGCACTTGTTCGCCACAGTTCCATGTGGCGAGTATGGGATGGAAGGGCAGATAAGTACAAACACAGCTGCGCACAACACATTTTGGACCGGTTTACAAAGTGACACCAGAGGTTGTTGCCTCGTACTCCTTTTTTTTTCTCGGCCAGAGCAAAGTAGTAGTTTACCTACTGCCTTTGGGAATTTGGCAGACCATGCTGCGCCTCGCTACCTACCTAAACCTATCAGTCACCCCTCAAAAAGGCCTGCGGTGGGCTGTCTCGCGGCTTTATGGTGCAAGTAGGCCGGTGCGCCCCCCCCCCCCCCCTCCACCCACTCCCCAAGTAACCACAAGTGACTGCCACACGTGCCAGACTGCATTTTTTTTAAAAAAAGTATAAACCGCTCTTATGGAATCTGGAATGGAAACATAAGTCGTGGAACATCTGCGTTAGGGGCAGGTGGAGCAGCGTTACTGGGCTTTGGAGTTCCCAGACTTGGTGATGATAAACATTTTCCAACATTGATCTATTGGCCCCGAATTGGATGTGACAACCAGAAGGTTTGTCTCACTGACCAAGGGCGTGACCTTTTCTGTACAGTTTCTATCAACCCGTGGCCAGACGGATTTGGGAAACAAACTTTTCTGTAAGGCGCTGACTGAACCGAATAAACACATTAATTGAAGTCAAACCACCCCAAAAAAAAAAAGTCCAACACACATTATTGGCTCCACTTCGCTTTCATGTATGTTCAATGTATTATGTAAGCGAATGCTGGACCAGTATGTAAGTGAGATTAATGAACAGTGCCTCCGCACGGCACTCTGGATGAATGCTTGCACGTGTGGGGGGGCTTTTGCGATCAATTTACTGAACTGGAAAGAGATTTGACTCCGTAGAGCCATATTATTTTAATGTCCCTGTGCCTTTTAAAAATGCAGTAAGAGTCTCCACCCAGTTCATTTAGAAAGAGGCCGAGTTTTTGTTATGTTAAAAAGACCTGCCCAGATTTGTTGCCAAGATAGCTGCAGAGTGGAAAGACCTGCCAAGAAGTTTGTTTTCTATGGACAATTTGAAATCCTCACCAAGATGGGGTACATGGCAATGGATCAGTCATACATCGTAGGGATATCCAATATTTAAATATTCCCCCCCCAAAAAAACAAATACAATTATTAAATCCAGCTGTAATATTGAGCGACCTCCATAGTCGTCCAAAAGCAAAAGAAAGACACCAGGACCTAAAGAGATGTCCGTCTCTCTCTGAACTGACTTGCTAAGCCCCAGTGAAACGAGAAAAGACGCAGTGGCCAAGACAGTTGGTGCAGTAAAAATGTATATTTGGGAAAAAAAAGGCAAAGCACACAGATGACCAGAAAAAACGTGTCCGTAAGACTTTGTGCGTCGCGTAGGCTAGGCTAACCAGTTGTCCTGTTGTTCCGGCTTTTCGATCCGTGACGTGAGTTGCGTCGGCGCTGATTGGCTGAAATCACCTGCGTGCGTGCGTGCGCATCGCAGAGAGCGGCGGACCATCGACTGCTGAGGCGCGATTCGCTCGAGTGGCGTTGCTTTCTACAGAGCCCACCTCCTGGATCCGCAGTCGGCGTAGGCGACGAAGGAAGTCCAAAAGTTAAAAAAAACAACAAAAAAAGTAATAAATTTGAATGATTAAAAAAAAAGGAATAAACAAAACACCCAGTTTATAAAATGAGTCTTCAAAATCGTTACAAATCAAGCCTTTATCTCCACTTTCAAATGCTGAAGGTGTGTTCGCTAAATGCTAATGAAAAATTTATGCTAATTTCATGCGCAACTTTATTATGCCAACACATCCATACATGTTTGCGCCCCAAAATATATCCGCTTAAATCCGCTAGTGGCTGGAATATATCCAATGGGTTGTCGCACGGCTTTCCATACCACAACAAGATGTGTTAGCCACCAGCTAGCTCATGAGCTAACAGGCTTCCCCCAGGCGGTGTGCTTCATTCGCTGCATCACTTCCTTGCGTGGGAATTTAGATCAGGACACCAAGCTGTTCTATATATTAGGGCATCCAAGAAAGATGCATTATAGGTTTCCAGGCATACTAGCTATCTCACTGCATGTTGTATTGATAAAAATTTGCTTCGTAATAGCTAAGTAATTCACAATTACCAGTCTACTGCCCACTCCAAAAGCTCGTCGACGTATCAATGTTCCAAACTGTGTGTTTATTTAAAAGTGGAAAATTAGTCCTAAGCCACAGTAAAAATGATGTGAGTTCCTTAGGCCATGCCCAAACTCAAATATCGCTAACTACTGAACAAATGAAAATATAACCGAGTTGAAGGAGGTAAGAAAACAAGCACACTACAACAATCCTACTCCAGAAGATTGATGTCTTCCTGTGTGTGTCGATGTAGCACCTCCGAGACCTGCAGCTTTTCCTCCACCAAAAAGGTCAACAGCGAGTGGTCAAGCGCCGTCTGTCAAAGGCAAGACGATAGAGACGCCGGACTCAGACCCACAACCACAATACCACAGTCAGCGCTCAAAATAAATAAACCCGTCGCCGCAGTCCGCTGTGCCGCCTTGTACGGTTGTGTGTGGAGAGTAAAAGGTCATTAATTACCAACAACCCTTGGGGTGGGAGGCGGCGGGGGGGGGTTGGAGGGTCCGAAATATGTGACACACAGCTGACATATAAAACATCACAGCAGTGAGACTTGTGTTTTGTTGACGCGCCGTGCACCCATGACGCTTTGGTTAGTCATGCCGATAGTGAGTTTCTCTTTTGTCTGCTGGAGAACAACCCTTTTTATTGGATTTGCTTCCGATTAAAGATGTGTGTGCGAGTCATCCCAAGGGGAAATACTCCACTTTGTTAAATGTTGCTTTAAATTTTAAAAGCTTCTCTTGTGAAGTCAGCGCAAAGACAAAAGGGAAGTCTTGAAATATATACTTAAGTGTCAAAGTCTTTGCAAATGTCCTTGGCCGTGTTCTTCCTGATGCTGGCCGCTTTGCTCTCAAACTTTCCATCTGTATCCCATCGAGCTCGGGGCAGATTGGGCCCGAAAGGAGAGCCGTAAAAATGAATGAGACGGATTTAATAGCCGCTGTCATTCAAGCAATCTGTGTGATAGATCATCACACCTGACAATGTACTTAAGGGAACGCAGACACAGCATTAAATGGGGGGGGAAATAAAACATGCCATAAATTATTACCCTACGGTGCGCATGCGAGACACTTGCAGTCGCTCTTCAGGGAAAACAAGCGCGCACCATTTCAACTTGCATTCTAGACTTTTAGAAGGTTTTAATGGCTGTCTTATCTGACTTTCTTTTTTTTTTCTTTCTTGTAAGCAATACTGGCATCATCACAACCGTGGAAGCTCAACGTGAATCATAAATCCGGCAGACATGCCGCAGGGAATGGTCTATATTTCACCCTGACGTGCACCGACATGCGAATAGCAACAGAAATGCTGTGCTTGGCTGTATCTAGTGGGCCAGGAACGATAACGTCAGCGTCCTCCAGACACGAACATCTGTTCCCATTGAAACGACAGAACACGGGCGACCCTAGTGAGGATAAAGCGGTACGGAAGATGAATGAATGAATGAATGTAAATCATTTGCATACACAAGGTGATGAGAATAAAAATGGCCGTCACGCACGTGTCATGAATCCGACGGTGATTTTGGATATCCGCTAGTCTTGTGTGCACAGTAATAACATTTCAATGCTTGTATTAGTGAATGAGGCTCCAGTAACGACAGCTCCGATGGGTTTGATCGATGGAACCGAAAGGACGACTGGAAAAATATTTGACTTCATCCGTTACTGGAACCACAAACCGATATACACCACGCGCAGCGTGTTCTCGAGGGGACGTTTAGCAGATCGCTTTATAACGCCTCGTCTATCCACACGTTATTCTTCAAGCCGCATGTCTTTCATGTTGAAGGAGACCACGGGACCAAAGGAGTCTACTGAAGGTGAAGCATGTGTGACTTAGCGTATCCTGCATAACCAGCGAGATGTGAGCAAAGTACAGTGGGACAGTATCTCAAAGTGGGTGGTGTTCATTCAAAATGATGTGGAAGGATAAGAAAAGTCAATGCGTGAGGTCATGTGATTTCAATACCGTAATTTCCGGACTATAAGCCGCGGCTTTTGTCACACGCTTTCAACTCTGCGGCTTATTTAATGACGCGGCCTATATGAAGACTTTTTTTAACGGCCGCCTGTGTAGCGTCTTTGTAAATATCTCATGTAACAATATGGGCACCTGCGGCTTATATGCAGGTGCGGCTTATGTGTGTACAAAATGTTTTTTTCCTTTAAAAATGTAGTGGTGCGGCTTATAATCAGGTGTGGTCTATAGTCCAGAAATTACAGTATATCAATGGGAGCAAAGGATTTTTTTTTTCCAGTGAAAAAGCACAAGATGACTGGAACACTCAAACACCTCCTTTCTCCCTCTCCATAAACCAAATTCTAAGTCGTTTTTACTTTGTTTTAGCGCTACTCACTTCGTTTTAAAAGACCGTTGTCAACATTCCATGACACTTGTAGGACAATCTTACTGAACAACCTGTGAACGTTTTACGAAATAATTTGTGATGGTGACTGTCAGATGAAATCAAATGAATTCATGTTACAAATGCGTTTTGGAAGTCAACTGTGTTTGACTTTGGAGGCTCCACTATAAATTGACAAAGAACAGTCGGGAGCGACTTTAGTGTGCTATGACCTCCACTCACCACTCCCCTAAACCCACGGACACATGCATACACCTGCACTGCCTGCAGGACAGGATGTCCAGTGAGACACGGCGGGTGCGTTAAATTCACAGAAAAGGTAAACAGTCCCGGGACACTCATCATGTGCAGGTGCACATAAAGTGCACGTGACGATTTATATTCCCCGTGTTTTCTGCTTGCTATTAAATAGAAAAGTCAACACGCTGGGGCCCAATTAACATCGTCTAGCCCTCCACAAGGGAGGAAGCACTACACACAGACGGGAGGTGTTACTGTAAGTATACGTCTCAAAACCAACTTGATCAACAGGCCGTATTCGCAATGTGCAAGCCTTTATATAGGTTCAAAAAAAAAAGAATGACGAGAAAAAAAGGGAAAAATATAGTGCGTGCCAAGCCGGACAGCTCATCAGTCATTATAGTCACACAAGGGTATAAATCACATGTGGAAATGTTAGCATCATGCACCTCTGAGTTTTACTGCTCTCAGAAGGCAGCTAATAGCATCTCACTTTCTTTATGGAGGATAACCTTCTTGCTTTATTTCAAGTGAATGTCAACAGAAGAAACAAGAGATCTTGGATGATCTTTTCTCTACCTTCATACAACATGATATGCTCTCCCGCCTATCCACAACCGAGGCCTCGTTTTGGTCCGTGTCCCACTGGAGCAGGTGATAAAGCAAAACACGTTTTGACTTCTGTTTAATAGGAATACAGTCTTCATTTTCACTATTTTGATCCATGCGGAGGCGCACTGCTGATGGGTTTTAAACAGAAACATCAGTTTACCAAGTGGACAACTGCACCTTGAACTATAGCGACAAAAGCTAGTAGCAAAAAAAAAAAAATGTCCGCAATCAGATGTGCACTTGTGTTGCAAACACTAGACTATAGGTTGCCTGTAGGTGAAATTATTCGAATGACATCATGCCTCAACATATTGTGAAGAGGGTAATAAATTGCTTTTGGCCTATGTCACTCACGTCACTCATAGAAATCTGCATACCTTTATCTTTTGCCTGTTTCTCTTCTTTTTTGCTTTTTCTAGACTGGGCACTGATTGCTTTTTACTGTACTTTGATCCATGATCTTCCTTTCAGTTTCGACATGAGTACGTCGTGACGATTCGTATGACTTTATCTCAACACCGCTCAATCAATCGGTGTTGGGTTTCACGTGACGAAAACAAATTTATGTCTATGGTCTATTTTTAATACAATTTATTTGGAAGAAGTTTGTGTGAGTGGCCTGCCATGGATCGATGCTTTGCCTTGCCCCCGCGCCCTCTCCCGCGAACCCGCATACTGTCTGGAGAGGTCCAGCTGTATCAAAATTTGTCTTCGCCAGGAATTATGTATTAGGTCACAATACGATTGCTTTATAAGTCAAATCCATTCCTCTTACCGTGGCTCGTCTCAACTTTAAATAAACGATACCATATTTGATGGTTTAGTAAAAGATTTTCTCCAAAAATGCATCTCTTTCATTGAAATGAGGTTGATTAAATTATTGTTTTTATTATTTTGATTCCCCTTACCCCCTAAAAATGTATTACCTCGACATTTTCTTTTTTTTTTTTTTTTTAAACAATCTTTATTGAACAAGTCACAATAGAATTCTCAGTAAATACAAAACAAAACGATCCTCGACAGTTTCGTTCTTTGGCCGTTGAGATCCAGGGATGTCAGAAACTCCAGCGTGAAGTCGCAGCGTCCTCTGTCGTCGAAACAATCTGCTGACAGGGTTCTTCTTTTCCTATTGGACGACAGTGAGCACGTGATCAAAACACAATCATGGCTGCCTCCGCTGTAGTCCGCTCGAGCGTGGGGCTGACTTTCAGACTTTCGCGAGTTTTACCGGACTGTAGCACTTGTCCTTTATCCAGGTTAAAGACGTGCACGGCTCATCTACAGAAGAAAGACTCCGTGGGCACCTTTCGTACCATCAAGCGATTTGTACAGACGAGTGTAGGTGAGTGCTTCTCTTTGCTAGTGCCTGCTGTCTTGTAATTTTAACGTCTCTCGCTTTATGGCGACGAAAGCATGATGATAATTTAACGTCCTTTTAGCAAATGTTCAGAGGCTAATGCCTATGCATTTTGCACTTATCAGCACTTACTCAAGCATACCACGAGTAATGCTTGTGTAACCTCAATCTCATGGCGTTGTGAAACCTTGTGCAACAAGTAAATTATTCTCATGACGTTTTCCCCGGTGTTTACCTATGGGAGCAGAAGTACTTAGTGGTCTTGTATCCTTGTATTAAGGTTCGTACCACAGTGAGGAAGGCAGCACAGAGGAAGAGAACCAAGACAACGTGTAAGTCTCCAATGTTGACCAAGTTTATCAAAGTTCACGAAAACTAACGAAATAGCTATAACTTACATCGAAAAAAAACATTTTCGTTAACGAAATAAAAGAAAAAGGCGAGTTGTTTGATTACTGCAAAACAACAACCTAAACTCATTGGCGCCACGTCAATAGAGGGCGCTGTGGCACCGACCTACAAACCCAGCCGAGTCACAGTGACAAGGACAAAAATTGAATATCGTGAAACTCAAAATGAAATGCAGTGCCATAATAAAATGCGGATGGGGAACACTGCTTTAACCCGCAGAAGATGAATTTATTTTTTTTAATGATAAAAATGGAAGACTCATCCTGACAAACAAACCTATATGACCCAGAAGTCGCTTTAATCCAAACATTTCCTGTAATTTTGACTTCACTGAAATGTTGCGTTAGCATTAGCTTAACAGCACCTTCTGACTTGGATTCGAATCCAGTTACGCCGATGCCATACAAACAGATTCAGATTCAGAAAACTTTATTTATCCCCGTGGGGCAATTAGAGTTGTGCGAAACAGAACTCCTAAACCAAGGAGCCCTTTTAATTACATATTTTCTTGAGCTGTATTTACTGCCTTTCAGGGTCAATGTGGTGTATGTGGACCGATCCGGCCAAAGGATCCCAGTTAGAGCCAAAGTGGGAGACAATATTTTGTACTTAGCACACAAGAATGGAATCGAACTAGAAGGTGGGTGTTTAAGTTTGCCTTTAAAAAGATAAGTATCATTCATTTAGTATGAAACACAATACAATTACTATAATAAACAGTTACATGAATAACTCATAAAAGACTGTAATTATCTTTTGTAAAGGCTAAATGAGAGCGTAATACCGTCGCCAGGGATGTTGCAATCAAACACATGATCGAATCGTCGTTCTGTTTATTTCCCATTCAGGGGCGTGTGAGGCATCATTGGCCTGTTCAACATGTCACGTGTATGTAAACAGCGACTATTTAGACAAACTGCCCGAACCACTTGAGAGGTAGGTATGCCTTAGTTGTATTTTGGGAACTTTTCATTAAATGGTGGCAAATTTGAGATGGAGTGAAAATCGCATGCAGTAATACACCCACCTTTTAGGGAGGATGACATGTTGGACATGGCTCCCATGCTCCAGGAGAACTCCCGGCTAGGGTGCCAGATCATTCTCACCCCAGAGCTGGAGGGCATGGAGGTGACTTTACCCAAAGTCACGAGGAACTTCTATGTGGACGGACATGTTCCCAAACCTCATTGAGCAGACACGCTGATGGTAAAGGTGTGATTGAGAGGCAAACGAGAAGCCATGCTCGGAAGGGAGCGGGTTACCTGTGAAGAAATCTACAGCTTGAGAAGTCCGTAGGCACCGCCCTGAAGATCTTGACTGACCAGATAACAGTTTACTGAGGTGGGCCTTCAGACCTTCGCAGAATTCAATGAACTCAATGGTTACTTCCACATAATGTCTTTTCATTTATGTGTGATGTGCTCGGGCCAGCATTCAGACAACGCACAATTTCATTTTTTTTGTTTAAAAACAAAAACCTAAACATTCAAGTTTAGAGACCCGAGTTAAACAAAGTTCATCTTTACAAAGGAGAATTAGAGCCACGCTGAGAAGAAAAATTTGAGGAAAAAGTAATCATAAAATGCGAATATAATAACACCACATTTTTGATGAATAAAGTTGTAGCCATCTATAAATCAGGTCATATTATTATATGAAATATGTGCCAAAGTCACAGACCGATGATTGAATCTAAATCAACAAATGTTTTCTAAAATCACATCAGAGTGATCACGGTGGTGTTAATCTGCCAAAATATATTCTCTTTCACTGATTGTCAAATTTTATACATCGTGTATGACCTTAACTTTAATTTTTGTATTTTTTGGGGCGGGGGAGGCAAATTCGCAACTATCATACTATTCCGAATTAATTGAATTACAAACATTTTTGTGTACGTCTTTGTTCTCGTCATACTTTTTTTTTTTCCCCAGCGTGCCACTAATACTCCTTCATAAAACTGTACAGGTACACGGCTGATGAATGGAACATTCCTTGCGATGGCTCTTACATGCAGTCTTGCCGTAAAATGCTCTTGTCATTTCACTTGGACAATCACTCGTACACTATCATGCATTTCGTTGGTATTTGTTGGGGGGTATGACTGCGATTCAGTGAAAGTCCTTCTGTAAAACCCCAATAAACATTTCAAATGTCCTGTAAAAATGGGCTTTACCAGCTGACAGTGACGTGATGCTGCCGTGTTCTGAAACAAAATGCAACATGCTGCCAATGAAGGAGTTTTCCAGGTTAAAATCTGTTTATTCTGTCCAAGTCTACTGTACATGTCCAATTTACGCACACTTTTAAGTCACTAATGTATGGCATATATCAAGTATTTAAAATTGTGCAATAAAGTACTCTTTTAAAGCTGTGTTGAATAAGCATTTTCTCTACCTGTCTGGGGGTGAAAGCTAAATTGCTCTGAATCTGTAAGCAACCGTAAATTTGTTGTAGTAGCACCAGTAGTAAGTCATCTCTGTCAAAGACGGCATATTTATATTCATCTTGCATATTGTATGCCAACCTATCCTTTTATTTTCGAACTAACCTGCTAGACACACACATAAATACATACATACTCACATATTTATACACGCATGCACGCACCCATCAATCCATTTTTTCTACCGCTTATCGGGGTCAGGTCGTGAAGGCTACAGCTTTGGATGAAAGCCGAGACATCCCTCTCCCCAGCTACTTCTTCCAGCTCTTCCCGGGGATCCCGAGGTGTTCCCAGCTGGGAAACGTAGCCTCTCCAGCGTGTCCTGGGTTGTCCCCGGGACCTCCTGCCGGTGGGACATTCCCAGACCACCTCACCAGGGAGGCTTCCAGGAGGCATCCTGATCAGATGCCCGAGCCACCTCATCTGGCTCAGCGGCTCGGCTCTGAGCCCCTCCCGGATGACCGAGCTTCTCGCCTCATTTCTCAGGGAAAGCCCGGACACCCTGCGGAGGAAACTCATTCCGGCCTCTTGTATACGGGATTGCGTTCTTACGGTCACGAGCTGTATGACCCGTAGGTGAGGGTAGGAGCTTAAATCTACCGGTAAATTGAGAGCGTAGCCTTTTGTGCTCAGCCCCTTCACCACGAAAGACGGATACAAAGTCTGCATCACAGCAGACGCTCCGCCGATCTCCCTGTCGATCTCCTGATCCCTACTGCCCTCACTCTTGAATAATACTTAAACTCCTCCACTTGGGGCAAGATCTCATCCCATATGACGTGTACTTTACATATAAAATGTATATAACAAATATATTATGGCCCTTTGAGGACCTGATCTGACATGAGCCCCGATAGCAAAAAGGTACCCCCAATATTATTCCAATTTTTAAGGGTCATGTTCTAGTCCTACCACATCAAAAACGCAAGTTTTTAAATAACTTTTAAATTCTTTTGAGTCGAGTCATTTTGTGAAATATCGGCGCTAATTAGCCGCCAGGTGTTAACATCTTCAGATGCAAGCAATCACACTAAGCAGCGCCAGCTGTGTCAGACTCGCTCACCTGATGAGACGCCAGAATTCGCCAGTGTACACCATCCATAAGAGCGTCGACTGTCAGGTAAGCGACAACAGTGATTTTATTTGCCCACATTTATTTTGACAAACTGTCGAGCAGTTTTGATCTCAACAGTGGGCCAGAAATAGCGAAAGCATGCAGTACTGTACTACTACTACTACTGCTTCTTCTTCAGAGTCCCTTAAACTCTCCTCATGTCACATGAAATTTAGAATGTTAACAAGTACATTACTGTACATATATTTCCAGCGACACGTACAATGTACATTTATATACTCGGTAAAAGTCAATGCTGAATTTGGAAGCTGTTCGTGTCGTGGAAAAAGATGCCTGAAGAAAACGTACAACGGGCGGGCTTTTTTGATATATATTTTTAGAGAGTTTCAATAGGTTTGGGGGTCTGAATATCATATCGCACGAGACAAAGATCGCGACCGTGCTATCGATTTTATACATGAGAATATATTCGACGCTGTTTCAAAAAGTTAAATACTCACATTGGAACACTAAACACTAGCATAATGTATTCTGATTTAACTGGCGCTATAATACATATATTGTATGTCAGGATGTACCATTGCTTTCGGTAACAAGTATCCAAAGCAGGAGCAGCATTTTACATGCAAGCCCTTATTGGACCCGAGTCGAAAAACTATCAACATTTTGTATTTAACTTTTTAGATGACGTTTATGTACACTACTGTGGAAGCATTGTACAAGTTACACAACCTCAATCATTGAAGGCACAATCCTAGCAAAGATTTTGAATCATCACAATGGTCAGAATTATACATACAGGCTCAAATATGTATTTATACACACACACACACACACACATACACATTAACACACACACACAATTAACCTGCCATGCATAGTTTGGAATGTCTAAAAACTGTTTGTTCATGATGCAGATATGAGCGCGGGTCAAAGGTCACAGGTGGCCCTCTTTGAAAGACATCAAAAGGAAGCAGAACAAGATGCCTCCGAATCTGCAGTCCTCTACCTTTTCCGGGAGGTTTCCAAACTTGAGACCTCCTTGCAAAGCGGTGGACTGGACACCGGATCGCTGAATGACAGTCGAGATGAAAAGGTTGAAAGGGCTCGAGCCTCCGACAACCCGAATTTGTTGTCACCTTATAAACGCAATGAACGGCTGGTGAGCGGCAAGGGCGAAATGGAGTCCCCACCTGGAGGCCACAGCCCTTGGAGAGTGTTGAGTCTGATCAACCTGCAGTGTGAGAGGCTCATGGATCTCGGAGAAGAGCATGCAGACTCGAGATTGTTTTTTCCCACTGGATGCGGTTTCCCCCCTGCACACAAATCAGGAACTGGTGCCAGTGTTGAATGCACTTTCAGACCATCGCCCGTTGCGGGGATCTCCACTCGTGGCGTGCCGGTGGTTGATGAGCAAGTGAATCGCTTTGCTTCTAAAGCCGAGACTGGCGACAAAGAGATGACTTTTCGTGGACCACCGCCGATGCCTCACAAAGCCGCAGCAGAGGAACGAGCTCCGGTGTCCTCTCGGCGATCTAAAACACAGCCAGTGTCGAGTGTTGACATGTTGGAGGGGAGTCATGACCGCTCCTCCGCGGAACATCACAATGCTGACACCCATGTCTTTGAAAGTTCTTTGTCCTTCGTGCACATGCCCGATACACCCTTTAAAAAGGATTTGGACTCAGACAGCGCGAAGCGATCATGGCCAGCTGTCACCCTCGACCACAATGCAAACCTAATGTTGGGCAGTCATTGGCCCTCCAAACCAGATGACGGCATGCTGCCATCAAAATCACACGGTGCACGTGCGCCCATTGAGGAAAAACCGCAGCGCTCTCCCGCCACCGCAGTGACCTCACACTTGAGGTCAAAGGAGGGAAGTGAAACGCCCGTGGCTCAGCACAAAACGGCTAGAAAGCAAGCCAATCCCAGTCGCAGCGGCGTTATGCATGACCCGCACTTCCAGGGAGTCGCGTTCCGGATGAACGCGGAGCTGAATGGCAGCAGGCAACAGTGTCGGCTGCGCATCACATCCAAGTACAGGTGAGGACACGGCAGGTATACAATAGGAAGGATGCCTGGTGTGATGCACATTGTGAATATCGACAAATGCGTGGAAAAACAATCGCTTCGCCTTCGTGTCGTCTCTTTCGCTCTCTCCACCTCAGCAAGGTGCTCTGCGGGGGCTTGTGGAAACAGAGGAGGAGGACTCAAACGTCACGAGCGAGCAGCAACTCGGAGGAAGACAGTGAACCTAGTGCCTCGGGTACCTGCATTGGACACAACAAGTCAAGCCTCTGTCACTTTTGCTGCTGTATTTTGTCTTTTAGTTAAAAACAAAAACAACAAAAAAACAGAAAAACGAATAATTTTCAAACATGTGAAATTGTGTTGTAACAACACTGGCAAAATTACAAACCCAATTCAAATTAAGTCGGAATGTGTTCAACAAAAATAGAATACAAATCATGCTCAACCTATACAATTTTTTTTTTTGAATAGCGTTGCAAAAAATTCGCTTGCACAAATTTCCACCCATTATGTTCTTTAGAAACAAATGTATCATTTCACTTTGCAGGGTCTTTAAACTTGCACATTGTAGCAAAAGAGGCAAGAGTTCTCATTTTTACTATTAGTTGCATATTTTTTGTTCTAAATATTTTCATTTGTTGTTGATTGACTTCTAAGTCTGCGGTTGCCACAGCGAGTGATGCACATCATTTGTTTGGCAGTTTTTTCCTTTCGCCTCCGACATCCGGTGTAAAAAGTATTTTGACTTTACAGTACAGTACTGTATATAATTTTCTGGTTATTTAAAAAAAAACATATTTTCCCCACCGGGAGGCGCTGCTACACAACTATCATTTGCAAACTGGCTTTCACCTGATACATTTGGACTAAACACATTTTCTGAGAAGTTCACGCTACTGTGCCCGATTGGGAATCAAAAGTGGTGAACTCACGCGTGTTGACTGTCACTAGGGGGCAAAGTTTGTGCGTCGTGCTGTACCAGAAAGACCCCCATGTGGAGAGATGCAGAAGATGGGACCCCTCTCTGCAACGCTTGCGGCATAAGGTATTTCATTCTTATCAATATTAACACACATTGCTCACATTGTAGTTAAAAAGAGAATGTTCCTTAAAAAAAAAAAAAAATCATGTATTCATTCAGTCCTGCACTTTCTTGCACTTAGCTTGTATCGGGTCAGAGTTTAGCTGGACTCTATTTCAGCTAACGGGGCAAAAGGTGGGGTTTCACCCAGGACTGGTCGCCAGTCAATTGCAGGCAATAGCATACATGAGTTTTTTTTTTTTTTTTTGCTTGATGCGTATTGTATTTTTTAAACATTCTTTCTTATTTTAAAGGTACAAGAAGTACAGGGTACGCTGTGTCAACTGCTGGCATATCCCAAGAAAGGAAAGCAACTCCAACTCACGCTGTCTCAAGTGTGGACATTTTGTGAGAGTGACCTCCACTCAGTACAAACACACCACCTAAGGAGTACATGTAGCCCCCCCCCCCACCCCTCCCCTTTCATACCGAGCTATGCAAACTCATGAACACATCTTTCTTGAACACCTCAGTATTGCAAAGTTGCTCTGATTTCTAATTCCGCGCCAACTCAAAGGCGCGTCAGAGTAAACAAATACTGACAGCTAAAAATAAGAATAATAATTTTTAAAAATTGACAGCTCTTAAATTAGCTACATTCACAGAAGGAAGATGTCTGTCTATGAAAAGACTTTAGAGTGTAAATGTTTGTTGTGGCTGTTAAGTTAAAGATCTAAATTAACGTTTGAGCGGATCTTTGGGGAGAAATGCGATGCTGCAAATGTCTCAAAACATGGAATGCTGGTGCATTCATCTGCCATTTACTGCAGAAACTCTCTCCACGCAACAGCCAAATTGTGTTTTGTGGCACTCAATAACTGATGCTTCTTTTTTGTTGTTGTTTTTGTCAATGTGTGCATTGGGGTGTGTGGGTTTTTTCCCCCTTTATTTGTGTGGAGTGTGGTTTTGGGGTGGTATTTTATGACTGGTTTATGAGGGTCACTGGTTTTCTTGGCGTGCATGTTTGTGAGGATATAAAAAGGCAATTTTGTGTGAACGTTGATGTTGTTGGTCTGGATTAAAATCTGTGTGAATAGCCCGTTGTTGCCTCATTTGGAGCGCCGATCCAATATTCTAAAAGCACATTAATTACAGTCGTCTAACAGGAGGGGTGGTATATTTAGTACCGTAGGACCAATTGCAAAACACACGAGCGGGAGGGAAGCGGTGTGCGTTCCAACACGTCACCGTTCTGCGAGCCCGCATGCAGTGTGGAGCTCTCGCCGCAGTGGGTGGCCTCACATGGACGGATGCTGCGAAAACTATTGTTTGATAGAACCGATGACGTCTTTCTCTAATTCCAAACAGCCAAGGCGACTTTCCTCTCCTGACTTTGCCAAAACATCCACCAAGGACGAGCGCCAAAGGAAATGAGCTGAATGAGCCAAGAACATAAAAAAAAAAACACGGGCCTGTTCAAATCAAGGTTTTATTTTAAAATCAAGCATCATAATCCACCAATCTCACCTGCTGTGCTTCATTTCGAACATCAAATATAAACAACGGTTACGGCACGAATACCGCCTCAAATAAACACTTCAAATTTTCCCCCTCGTGAAATAACAACAGATGGTATTTTATACAATGTGTAGCCTGCAGAGCAGACTTTGTCTGTCGAGCTGTAGTTGGTGAAAATCCACAAATAATTTCTACACATTCTGTTAAGAAACAGTATTTATTCTGTAATGTGATGTGTTCTTTAGGATAGAAATGTGTCATTTGGGACATATTTGTTTGTTTTGAACGGATCTGGCAACCCAAGATACTACGCCATATCCGGTCTGTATTCGGCGCGAACTTACTGTAATACAGTATCTATTTCTTGTCTTTGTGTGACGTCATAGAGAGGGGAGGAGCCAGGTTGGGGAAGTATTGGCTCCGGTAGTTAGTCTGAGTGTGGAGCGCATGAGCGTGAGTTGTGGCTAACAGCAACTCCTATGGATGTGTGTGTTTATTGCGTATTTTGTTGATTAAAAAGGACAGATTGCATCCTTCTTTCCGCTATTGAAGGGCATTACATTACTTTCCTGTTCAGTGGTGATGAGAAGCGGCTGCTCTCGGTGCAGTCGGCAAATAAACATGCCACGAGTTTGAGTTCAGCGTCATTATTCTCCCAAATGCATCCCGCACAAAGAGCACTTCTCAACACATTCAATTGTGTTTTGTTGTTTTTTTATCCCCCCCCCCCTCCCAATTCTCGAATCAGAGGGATTGTACTGCCAAGAAGTGTTTTCCATCAAAAACAGGCTTCTGCGCTCACCCCCAAATTACAGTAATTCTGGAAAAAAAATAAATGCAAATATAGCAATAAAAGGACGAATAGTTGTTGACAACCATTTGGTTTTATTTTTTAACCCCACAAAAGTCTTATACCACCAATAAGCGTTTTTCCATGAAAAATGGCTTTACGTGCCCCCCCCCCCCCAAAATGCAGAATTATTCAGGGAAATATTGAAAGCAAGTCTGAATAGCAAAAATTTGCAAATTGACACCCATTCCGTTGCATTATTATTATTTTTTTTCTGTAAGGGGGATTCTACCAAAAATAAGCATTTTCACCCCTAAAACACGTACAAATCTTGCAACAAAATCCTCAAACAGCGAACATCCAAGAGTAATTGATGTAATCGAAATGGGTTGGAATGATTTTTCCAATATTCCGGCAAAAATTCTTCAAAAAGCGGTAACATACTGCCAATAAGCGTTTTCCACAAGAAATGCGTGTCTTACCCTTCCACCCCCCCAAAACAAATATAAATATTGAAAAAAATAAATTCATAATTAGGTGAACTGGACTGTCAAGAAGATGGAGAGCACCACACTGGGTTGAGAAGGTTGGCGAATTATCATTTGTGGAAATGATTGATTTGATTTAAAACGGTATTTTTATTCATATACATTATTTCATATTTTGTCACTCACCTGCAGCCAATGGGACATTTTGTTCTGCATTTACACAATGTAGCTAAGTTGAGTACCCCTGGCCACAATTTCTGCATGCATCTAAGTACTGTGAAAACTGAAATTTAAAAAGTATATATATATATATATATATATATATATATATATATTTTTTTTTTTTTTATCCGGTTTCACTTATTGGCAGTCTTTATTGGATCTCATCAGATTGCCACCATTATATGGGACGCCTCAGGGGCTGTTTGAATGAGGTGGTGCTGTTTGGGTGAGGAGGAGGAGGAGGAGTAAGAAGGGGGGGGGGGGGGGAGGTTAAAAATCAAAGATGCAGTCAACTGAATCAAAGCAAGGGAAAGTTGTGCTTTGGCTTCAGCCACTTTGGACCTGCTCACACCGAGGACCATGACTTTGGACTGCAAAGCTACCGAGCACGTGCACCTCGACTTTGGCGTGCGGGGTGGCGGGGAGCAGAAAGACGCGGATCTCTCAGTGCGGGAACACCAGAGAGACTTGACGGTCCGACTCTGCGGCCGCACTTCTCCGGCGAAGCCCCCTTACTCTTACATTGCCCTCATCACCATGGCGATCCTCCAGAGCCCCAAGAAGAGACTCACACTCAGTCAGATCTGTGACTTCATCAGCCAGAACTTCGCCTACTACCGGGACAAGTTCCCCGCGTGGCACAACTCAATCCGACACAACCTGTCTCTAAACGACTGCTTCGTCAAGGTCCCTCGCGAGCCCGGCTTTCCCGGGAAGGGAAATTTCTGGACTTTGGATCCCATGTCGGCCGACATGTTTGCGAATGGCAGCTTTCTTCGGCGGAGGAAACGCTTCAAGAGGCAGCATCCACACGGCAAGACGGTCAAGGACTCTGCCGTGCCAGTGGCTCTCCAACCTGCACCCGCCAGAATTCCGCCGCTCCAACCGGAGCCGTACCACCACCACCTGAGCCTTGGAAGTTTTTTAAACACTCCCGTGAGCCCGCCAGTAAGAACTTTGATTCCTGCTCTGTCCTTCCTCCTCTCCAAGGGATTTCCATCTTGTTTGGACATCTGCACTGCCATGCAGCCTTTGGACAGGACCTTCCCTTTGACCCACGCCGTCTCTATTCACGGGAGGACGCCTAATTACGTTTTTATGGACCCGAAAACACTCCTCTTGCTTTAGCACTGTAATTGCTTGACGCTCTTATGTAGGATATTTTATATACATCTTAGATTGGATGTTTTTTTTCCCCCCTGCCAATTCAGGAATTTATCATTTAACACCTATTACACAATAAAATACTTATTTCAACGCAGCTTCAGTTGATTAAAGTGCACTGTTAGTATAATGAACTACAAGAGGAGCCTTGCATGTAGTTTGCTTTGTTACACGGATGAGATTTTTCAAGTCATACAGTGGATATAAAAAGTGTACCCCCCCCCCCCCCCCCCCCCCCTGTTCAAATGCCAGGTTTCTGTGATAATAAAAAAATAGACAGATATATTATTTCAAGATGTTGTCCACCATTGTAACCTCTAACCTGGACAATTCAATTAAAATTGGGGTTTTTTTTGGGGGGGGGGGGGTGAATTAAAAAAAAAAAAAGATGTGGATGCACAAGTGTGCTCGCACGTTTGTAATTCAGGTTGTAGCTTTGTTCAGCATTATCCAATCCCATTCAAGCTCATTTTAAATGGGAATTAGCACACAGTGCCGCCATTTTAGGGTTAGGGTTAGCCGTGGTGCAACAGAGAACTTCCACCGCATCGGATGGATGTCCTTCAAAAATGTGGCATTTGAACCCCCGGGGGTGTGTGTCGACTTTTTGTACCCATTGTATCTTTAATACTGGCATGAATTAAATTTTTCAAAATCTGCCTCAAATGGTTCCAAGCAGCTGGCTTTCTTGTAACCTTTTGCAACAAGGTCGAAACCGTATTCTGCATCTCATCAGACTGAAATATACAGTACACCGTCGTTTGTTGAGAAAGGTCAGAATTTGAGTACAGTTCATTCAGAAGCGACAAAAGTGAAAACCATGACACCATAAAATAAAGTATGACTTGTTCTTGTAATTAGTCCTCTTTTCTCATCTTTCATAAGGATGCAACGTTATGTGATGTGTCATCACATTGTGACATCATCGGTTTTCAAGAAAGGTGGATAAAAATGCCGTGGGAGCATTTTCGGTACATCTTTGACAAAACATCATTTTTGGGGGCACCAGATAATTTTGCCCAGTGTCCGTTTCATATCAGTCAGCTTGTTGGTGCGTATTAATTAAAAAAAGATGATAAAGAGGCCTTTCTTAAATGGTCCGGACATTCACTCCCTAATATAACCTGCGCACTATAACTACATTCACCCCGTTGGCTACACAAGGGCAATGTTGTTAGACACGCACACACACACACACACGGTACGATGGACACTAATAGCGGCTAATAAGCACAGCATTAACCAAAATAACATTTAACAGTTCCAGGTAACGCGTACTGAAGTTGTCCACGTTTGTTTTTCCACACTGCCTCCTCGCTGGCGACATCCAAACACGCAGGGTCGGGCGCGAGGGCCAAAAGAGAAAGTCTTCCAAGTACAAACAAGAACACATAAATACAATTTGAAGTCAACGCACGGCATCTTGATGAGGTTAAGATTGTTTGGCTGGAGTTTTTTAATACAACCTCCATCGAAACACGGGAGACTTGTTCAAAAGATTGCCTTCGGGTAGTTCTGGAAACAGAAACTGGCAACCAAAAAAAAAAAAGTGAATTGGTGAATCTGCTGGTGCGTCCTACGTTGCTTTCATTGATATCCATGATTCCAAAAATGCTCCGTTGAACTCAAAATGAGTCATTTATGTGCAAGTCAAACATCCCAAAATTAGAACACAGAAGTTGCTCTGTGTGCGCTTCATACCTGTCAACTTTTCGGAGCGCCAACCTGTATAAACTACCAAAAAAAATCCTTATAAAGAGCAAAAAAATCCTTATAACATACCAAAGCATTTTATATGTCAAACTAACGGCAGATAAAAAACCCACGAAATTTTCAATGATATTTATTGTAGATCTCCATAATACAATGTCTGGTTAATGTCTAATCATCATTCAACTTAGTGGCATTACTGGTGTTCAGAGTTGTATTCCTGTATTACTTTTTTCACCAACTCCAAATGCTGACCCATCGGCAAAAAAATAAATAAATAAATAAATAAAAATACGGAAATTTTCAGAATCCGTATGATTTGTGCGATACGGCCATATACGTAAGATTCACCACAAAATCCATATGAACTATGGCTAAACCGTATGAGTTGACAAGTATGGCGCTTGAGTTTTGGTATCATGACAGTAACTCTGACACTGTGACAGAGCAAATGCAGAGAACAGGTTCTCGCTTCAGTTTGCTCAAGCGAAAGTGAGCGCGGCGCCTTCATGAAGCAGATCTGCAGGCCTCGGAGCACATGTGTCTCCAAGATGTTCTTCTTCCCTCCGTTTCTTGTTTACTCAACATCCTTCCCCCCCCCCCCCTTCGTGGCACGCGTGGTGTTAATCCTTCCCTCTCCTCCACCTGGACCGGACCACCCGCACACGAACGGCCCACCAGCGCAGAGTCCGTGGACCTGTATCTCTCTGTACCACCCTTGGCAAAAAACAAAAAAAAATGATGCAATCGCCAATCTCGGAGGATGTTCATCCACTTGTTTAGTTTTGTAGTTTACAAAGCAGGTGGCGGACATTTTTTTTTTTTGCTGTGCATTTTCTGTTTTCAAGAGTTTTAAGGTTTCGGATGTTTTGATGTCTTCCTTGGTATATCAGTAGGCCTTCCCAAGGTGTTTGTACTTGGTCCAGATTTTAGAAACAGCGGACTGTGAGCAAGCATCTTTCGCAACAACGCCTGACGATTTGCCCTCTTTAAGAAGTTTGAGAATTCTCTCCATTGTTTTTTTTTTTTTAAACTGACATCTGTGGTCACGGAGTCATAATTCATGGCAGTCCACTTGGCGCAAAAGCTCTCCCAAGGTTTTATCACTGCTGTTTAACTGCAGATGAGCGAGCAGATCTAATCTAATGCAGGTTTTAGTTTTTGGGGGATGAAAATTTACAAGCTGATCCCATATTTTATCTCCACAAAATGGAATGATTCCATATTTTAATCCCATGATTGGTCTGAAATGTAACGATTACTGAGGAC
The DNA here is from genome assembly GCA_018466805.1 of Hippocampus abdominalis. Classification (NCBI taxonomy): domain Eukaryota; kingdom Metazoa; phylum Chordata; class Actinopteri; order Syngnathiformes; family Syngnathidae; genus Hippocampus; species Hippocampus abdominalis. The sequence continues at coordinate 2,321,718 of CM031700.1, forward strand.
CACGTTTTTTCTTGATTTATTTGAGTGTTTCTTAAAGCCGGAAAGTTGCCCTTTGAAACGTCTTTAATTAATATTACTTTGTGTCTGAGACCTGCTATCCCCCCCACCACACACACACACACACACACACACACACACACACACACACACACACACACACACACACACACACACGGTGCACTACACTACAGTACCTCCACCCGTCGTTTCAGTAATGGAGGAGTCAATGAGATTCCACAGTTCAAAATAGGCAGAATATCCGATGAAAAGATAGCCTCTTTATTTTACAAGATTGATGTCGCCCCTGTGATGATGTCGTCAAATTGACTGTACTTTCGAATTGAAAACTCCAGAAAAACATTTCGATATTCAAAAAAAATTATGCTAGTCATGTTGTATAATTTAGTAAACAGTTGAAATATATTTCCCCAGCAAGTGTAATGTCAACAAATAATCATAATAATACATCTACATAAAACACAATAACAGGGCCGTGTTTTTTTTTTTTTTTAGATGTATTTGGAGGAGAGTTTTCAACTTTAAAATCAAATTGACCCACAACAAAAACAGGAAGGTTAATCATGTGTCCTGTTTTTGTTTTGTGTGCGATCAGGCGACTGGTTCACTCATTTGTGGATTCATTTTCATAACGGTGCAAGTACTGTGGGCCACGGGACGTTGAATTGGTAAACCTTTGTCTCCCTCTAACGGCAAAATAATAAAATCACTGCACTCACACCGATGGTTTGATTCGGCAAGCTCGAAGAACCTTTCCCCAAAACAGTTTACGAACATAATTACACAAATCACAACCCCTCAAAAAGCTACTTTGATAACTTTGGCGTGGAAGAACTTGCACAAAGCCCTCCTAAACATCTTTCACATTAGAGGGCAGTCGGTGACATTCCTCTGGGAATGAATATGGGCATTACGCACAGATGCACTCCAATATTTTTGTAGAAATTCTTCCCTCAGGTCGTTAAGGTTGCTAAGAACAACTCATCGATGTCTTAACTTTTCACCTCACATCATATATTTACAGTGACGTCACGGCTCACTTCAGGTAATAAAAAAAAACATTATGGCAGGACAGATACTTCATACAACAACATATCAATTCGCGCAAACATGGAACAGAGGGACGATGAGAGAAGCGTGTGAGAGAAAGTTGGAAAGTGATGCGCCGTTTCCTATTATTACAGGATGGAGGTCGACAACATGTCACACAACTGTGGAATTCCGACTGTGCGAGCGCAGATGATGAGAAATATGACACAATACGCAGTTGTTCCACGCCGTGTCACCATGACCTGAGGGTACGCAACACACACACACACACACACACACACACACACACACACACACACACACACACACACACACACACACACACACACACACACACACACACACACACACACACAAACCGACCTCCCTCGATCGACCCGCTACAGCACGTGCACGGATACACGCACTCATGCCACGATGAGCAACAGCCACAACGCCCGAACATGAACGAAACAACAACAAAAATTAAGTCGATACAAGAGCTTGTGAATGTGTAAATAGGAATCAGCGCTTACCTTAGTCGAGACGTGACCCGGCGCCATGGGACGCACTTTGGCAGCGTCTTCAGTGAAAAAAAAAAAAAACGTCACTATCGTAGCTCACGTGTATCGTTTTTAATTTTTTTCTCCTGGCAATTCAGAACCCTAACCCTAACCCTAACCCTTTGTTTGCCAGCGCCATCTGTAAATTGTACACTGAAACAAACTTTGAATGAGGATAATGGAAAAAAAAAAGATAAATGGCAATAGCGCTAATCGCAAGATGCTAGTGCAGACTGCTAACCACTAACAACTTCCGGTGATGCAGGTCACGCGCCGCCGGAGGTTAAAGGTGACCTGCTTTGTTATATTATTTTATATTTTAAATACTTTTTTATGTGAAAGTGAAACTGAGAGGAGGCCTAGGGTACACTGTTTACTAACACAAAATTATAGAATATTATTAACATGCACACAGAGACACATTTTCTTTTCTTTTTTTTATTTTCTTTTTTAATCGATTTTCACCTAAACCCACGATCCACTTGAGACCAGTTCGACCTGTTTGTGAAGATTCTTAATTATCACCCAATATTTAACAAGATCCGGAATGATAAATATGGATACGAAACACCTTGTTTTTTTTATCAATCTTATGATTGAAAATATGATAATGATTACTTTTACAATATTCCTAGGAATTCACAACGACCCATTACTGTTGAGCGAATTTTTAGAACCGGCCTGCAGATGGTACTTTGGAGTTACCTGGTCCCCGCAGGTACCATGTTGGTGACCATTGGTTTTGATGTGTTTCATGAAGTGTCCAGGGAGCGCAGTCTCGGTCAGTCTCAGCGTAGCGTCTCTGGCTTGTGTCCAGCTGTTGATGAGGAAAGTAGAGGGTGTGTTCAATCAAGGAAACAATTGATTCAGCCCATTATGTTCTCATTAGCCCCCCCCCACTCCCGCCCGGCTGAAATCCCCCTTGGCTGACTAAGGAAGTCTAAAGAGAGATAGCAGACAATAAGGAGAAGTGTTTATCCTTGAATCATTCCGTCAATATCCCCTGAGTTGCGTTTAATGTATCTTATGTTTTAAATCCACAGTTTATGTGAAAGTGAGAGATGCTGTCCTCCACCTGTGCCCACGGTGGACATATCCGACCTGGAAAAGCCTGAAATCCACTCCTGTACATCACCCTTATCAACCCCGCGAATACAACCCAAAACCAGCAGGCCTCTTCAAGGCAAACCAGGAAGTGTGCACAGGAAACAGCTGTGGCCTGCATCCGCTCGCTCGCCCCGTGCCAGGTGCATCCTGGGAAACTGAGCCATGTGTGACCGTCGATAGGCGACCGCTGCTGTTACGGTTCTGAGGGCGGCCAGAAGATTCAAATAATCGAGAGAAACTGTTCTATGACATTGAGATAGTAAAAAACAACCATATTCAGAATCAAATCAACGTAATTGTGAGAGTTTTTGTTCTCAACATTACATGGAATGTAATCATATTAGAAAAAGTCTTTTGTGTATTAATACAAATTTAGTGGGGATCATCAACATTTTACCATGAAAAAAAACATTGAATATTATAACATCCTCCCCAAGCAATTGTGTTGTAATTTCAGGACATAAACTTTTAACATCCACCCATTCACTTTCTAATCCACTTGTCCTCATGAGGGCCGCGGACATGCTCGAACCTATCCCAATTGTCATTGGGCAGTAGGTGGGGGGACACCCTGAACCGGTTTCCGCGCCAATCGCAGGGCATACAGAGACGAACAACCATCCGCGCTCACACTCACACCTAGGGACAATTTGGAGTGTTCAATCAGCCTGCCAAGCATGTTTTTGGAATGTAGGAGGAAACCGGAGTACCCGGAGAAAACCCACTCGGGCCCGTGGAGAACATGCAAACTCCACGCAGGAAGACCAGGGCCTGGAATGGAACGCTGCACCTCTACACTGTGAGGCGGATGTGCTAACTAGTAAATAATCATAATATTAAGAATAATTTCATTGGAATTAATGCAACTTTACAATGATAGTTAAAAAATAGTCTTCATGCTAAGACATCAAAGTTAAAATAATAAGAAAAATATGCATAATTTTACGCCGAATCTTTTTCAGAATAGTCATCAGAACAACCTGCCGTAATAGTAAGAGTATAGTGATAGTTTGCAACAGTAAATTGACCACTTGCAATCATGACAAAAGGTTGGAATAATGATATAAGAATATTATGTTACAATAATAGTCCTAAATATTTCAATTGTTAGCTGGAAAGTCAAAACACAAACAAAAGTGAAACTTGGAATTCTGTTGATAAAAACGTCACAATTTTGCTGGGAAAATGCATTAATTAAGTTAGAATATTTAAAAGGGGGACTCAATGACAAAAAAAATAATGCATTCCTAATTTCATGTGAATAATGATATAGTAAGATGTGAGCGAAGAAGATGAAAAGGGCAAGAACACACTCATTTACAACAATCAAGTCACAATATTACAATAGTAAAGTTGGATGAAAAAAAGGACTAAAACCGAGCAATTTCACGCGAAAGTTGATGATCGTAATACCGGTGAGGCGTATTAGGACTCATGTCGTATTATTTATCTTCCTTATCTTTTGAACTGTCCAGGACAATGAGGCCAATAAGAGCAGCAGACGTGTCGCAGCAGACGAAAGAGAGGAAGAGGAGGAGAACTTAGCGAGCGCATGTGTCCTGGCGAGTGTGCGCGCCATTGTTTGTCACTTTCTCCATCAATTGCACCGCGAATATTGCCCCAAACAATTAGCTCCTATGATCACTATCACTGTGCACACAATAGTGTTTACATGCGGCAAAGGAAACAAGGCCATGGAGTCCACTTGGTGGAGTGTGTCTCGTCTTGCTCTGTGCGTGTGCGTGTGCGTGTGTGTGTGTGTGTGTGTGTGTGTGTGTGTGTGTGTGTGTGTGTGTGTGTGTGTGTTTGTTCTCACTGTACGGTCTTCTGGGCTCCCTTCTATGTACTTTGAGAGCGGGAAAATTAAACACTGAAAGTATTTATTACTGGACATTATTCATTATTTTTCAAAAATGCACTGTTTCAATATTCTCTCTCTCTCTCGCTCTCTTTCTGTGTGTGTGTGTGTGTGTGTGTGTGTGTTATCACATCAACGTACTTTTTTTTTTTTTTTTAACGTGATTGCAGTTGAAGTAAACGCTGATTATATTACATAGGTGACGCTTCCCCACAGGAGGCGGCCATGTTTCGCCGCCATTTTTCTGCTACGGATACCTCAAGGAGACAAATTTAGCGAACGTATGTTCCTCAACAAAATGACCACAACAGTATAACACACCGTGCACTTACTTACGTCACTTGAGGGACTACGAGAAATCGTTTGGGATAACGTTATGCTTGCCGCTCTGCTGAAAAAAAAAAAAATGATGGTAGGCTTGGGGAGTTTGCCCCCCCCCCCCCGCAAAAAAAAAGATAATGAAAAAGTACTGGGCGGCACGGTGGAAGGGTGGTTAGGGTGTCGACTTCACAGTGCAGAGGTCGTGGGTTCGATCCCGGCTCCGGCCTTCCTGCGTGGAGTTTGCATGTTCTCCCGTGTGTGTGTGTGGGTTTTCTCTGGGTACTCCGGTTTCGTCCCACATTCCAAAAGCATGCATGGCAGGCTGATTGAACACTCTAAATTGTGCCCAGGTGTGAGTGTGAGCAAGTGTGGGTGTTCTTCTCTGTGTGCCCTGCGATTGGCTGGCAACTGGTTCAGGGTGTCCTCCGCCTACTGCCCGATGACGGCTGGGATAGGCTCCAGCACCCCTCATGACCCTTGTGAGGATAAGCGGATCAGAAAATGGATGGATGGATGAAAAAGTACCGAAAAATAATTGATATGAATCAATCTGGGGTCCCTGAAGCCCAAGGTTATACAGGTCGGCAAAGGCTGCGACCACTTTGAAAAAGCTGCAGTACACAGAAAGTGATTGATACCTGGGTCACGTCTCCTGTCTCCGATTTTTTTTTTTTTTTTTTGGCCTTCTCAGGTGTGATAGTTTTCTTAAAAATCATATGAGAGGTACAGGATGGGGCCAGAGAGGGCTGCTTGTAATAGTGACGGTGTCAATTCTATTCCAGTCCTTTATGTTTTATTTTAATGTGTTGATAGCTTGATCAAGTGGAACTGCAGCTGCTGGATGCAAAGCAGCATCAGACAATACACCAAATATTTGCAGTCTGCGTATTGACTCTCATGTGCGGCCACGATGATGATGATGATGATGATGATGATGACGATGATGATGAGCTCGGGCCACAGCAATAATACAACAATAATGGTGCTAATGACAGATTTGTCGCGCAGTTACTCAGCAAAGCGTTCTCTTTCCCAGGACCTTCCAAGGTCACGCTACAGTCGCGCGGACATCATGTTTGTGTGCGGGCGAGCGTCTGAGGAGGAAACCACCGAGGGAATGGAGAAAAGGTGCTGACCTCCAGTTTGCGACAGCCGCAGACGGCCTACCGCTCGCCCCGAGAACAAAGAGCAGGCGAGAGACGCATTTAGGAAGGAAGTCGGAGAGGAAAGTGGCCGTGATGACGACTCTTACTGGCCATCAGCAACACAGGTGCGCTCATGCCAACGCATCCCAAATTCCTGCGAGACACACACGCGCGCGCACACACACACACACACACACACACACACACACTTTGTACAGTAAAGAGGGGGTGCTTTATGAATGCAGCCTAAATGGTGCCCTGTGTGAGACCACTCACATAAACAGTTTATTGTCGGATGGGGAATTGCATCAGGTGGTAAACTGACCATTGACCATTCAATTTCCATCAAACTTGTTCTCATATGGGAGTCGGGAGGTGGGGGTTGGGGGTATATATATATATATATATATATATATATATACACACACACACACACACACACACACACACATACATACATATTTATAATGACATATAATGATATATTATTATATATTGAGTGTGATTGGCTGGCAACCAGTTCCGGGTGTGCCACGCCTACTGTCCGATGTCAGTTGTTCCGTACAATAGCGTAGATGTCTGTGTTCACGTGGGTGCCAAAGCAATACTGACAAACTGTTCTTTTTTTTTTTTAATGTACTCCCCATTGTCATATTTTTAGCATAAACATAATCACGCACGAACTACAGGCGTGTGTGTGTGCAGCAGGCTGATTGCAATCCAATCCAGTCTACTACTGACCATCCGTAGTGTACATCAAGCTGCGTGTGTGTTATTAAGTGTGTGTTAGTATTGTGGGTGGGGGGGTGGCGGTGGAGCTTTCTTATCTGTAGGCCACAGGCAGCTTTTGAGGCTCTTATCAGCAGCCACCACATTGTAGCAGCACATCCTCTTGTCCAGCAGGGAGCGGAAAACTCTTCTCGCAACAGGGAACCGACACACACACACACACACACACACACACACACACACACACACAACCTCACCTCCATACAGACCAGCTTCTCTCTCTCTCTCTTCCGTTCTCCCCCCCCCCCCCACGACTGTGTCCAAGCAGCCAGTCACAGCATTGTGTCGTCTTGCAGACAGACAGACAGACAGACAGACAGACAGAAAGTCAGAAAGTCAGAAAGTCGGCCCTGAGCGAGAGACTTGAAGGATGACAGCAGTGTCAACATCATCTCCATACGCGCTTTCACTCTTCCTTTGCTCTCATTTGACAGCACAAAAGCATCGTCTTCCTCCAGTTCTGGATCTACATGGTTTTCATTGATTCCTGTTTTTAAAAAAAAAAATTGGTACCTTTTCCAAAAGAAAGAGTTTGAGTGGCGCCTCGGACAATTTTGGACACAATTCTGGATTCTGAAGCCACATGGAGCCCATCATGTGCATGTGAGTATTATTTTTGTTCATGTCCATTGCTTTGCATGTTTATTCGATCACGTCATAACGAGCATCTAGCAATCATGAAGTGTTTTATGTTGCCTTTTCAAGATTTCAATTCTTAACATTTTCCCATTTGAAGCAGGAATGGGGAATTTCAAACGGATTTGACCTGTTCTTTTTTTTTTTTCTCCTTTTTTTATACAAATTTGAGCTGGCTTACTAGGTTAGACGAACAAATCACAACTTAATCAAGCGTAAGAGGCAACCGCAATGAAAAAAAAAAATCTGTTCTAAAATGAAAGTATTGTCAATATAATTTTGAACATTAAAAAAAAAAAAAAATTCTTACAGCATCATTTTAATGTTTTTTTTTGTGTAAATCAATTGAAAAAAAACATGAATAATTGTACAGAGAATTGTATTAACCATGACGGAAACAACTATTTGGTAACGATCAATGTTGTTTGTTTTATGGCAGCTCTGTCGACTCTGTAGTGGTCTCAAAAATGTGTTCAGCGCAGGACAAATATTTGACCATCGGTCAAAATGGAATTTGCAGCAGGTTATTGTCATTGCTGAAATATAAATAAACATGATAAATACTTATCAGGTGTCTGTATTGTGACAAGTGCATTATTTACTTGACATTTGTCTACTCTAAACACAAAGGGAATTCATTTTAAACTGCAGTCATTATTTTGCACCGGTGCTTGTTTATTTTGGCAGATTTTAAAACTTGCATATAATTACTTAAATTGGCAATTTTATGATCATCAAACTGCATCGATGCCTCTCATCTTATGATTTTGTTCGCAAATAGTCATCAACCAAAACATTTCGTTTTATTTACACAAATTATTGCTGTGTGTGCCGTTGTGTATGCAAACAGGAGGAAAGAAATAAGTCAAAGAACTCTTTCCATTTTCAAACTGGTCTGACGCTGCTACTTTAAATTAAATACTTTATGCATTTATTTAAAAAAAATAAAAAAATCAATGTAATCCTTTCAAAATGCGTCGGAACAAAACGTTCCTTTGCAATGAATTTGTGTTGTTGCTTTCATTTCATCTCAAACAACAAGCTGGGCAAACCGTGCCATCATTGTGAAAGAGGGAACCGTCCCGAATAAAAGTCGTGACCATTAAGTGACAAGAAAACAGGAACAAGTACGATTGCAAAACCTACAAGCTGACGGTGACTCACAAACTACACCTACACCATGTCAGCCTTTTGCGCCGCAGCACTTCTGTTTCAACAATAAATTGTCTTCGCTCCAACCGCGTTCGTTTCTTATGCGAATGATCAGCATTCTCCTTGGCGGCATTCCTTTGTGTCCCTTCGTGGCGCGCAACGCAGCGCCGTGTGTAGATCCTTCTCTAAATATATACGCCAACCGTACACTAAAATCCCACGTGTGTTTCTTCTTTTGTTTCCCCAGAAGCTTTGATATGCATCCAATCTTCACCGGCCGGGGGAATATTTTGTACGCTTAAAAGGATTTTGACTCACATCCTCCCAACACGCACACACACACACACACAGACAAACTCATTTGAGGCATCTGAGAATTCTCAATGCAGGATGTGTTCTAAGGACAAATACAGACATTCACTTTGGGTCCTATTGCGCCCAAAACTCCATTAAAAGGTCACTCGCTCGTTGTCAAGCTCGCCTCAAAAGAACAATTCCAGTTATGTGCAATTCAAGGCGGCGGTATAAATCCACCTTTTTTGAAAGAATACAACTTTTGTGTAGAGCAGCAATTGCGAACCACTGTGAGATCGTTTGTTCACTACAAATAATGTACTTTTCTGCTTCTAGCTATGCTCGCGACATATGGTGACAGGCCAAACAATTGAACGCTCCGCCGCCAGGTGGTACAATGAACGTGCACGTAGTCACCTGTTGCCATTCATATGTCAACAAAATAGGGTTCAAATAAAGAGGCCCTCATGTCACAATGAGGAAAGTTGTGAGTAAATTCAGACAAGATCTTTTTTTTTTTTTTTTCCAGTATATATACTTTTTGTGAAATTTTGGATTTGGCGTGTTCTGTGAGATTTTTTTTTAATTTTAAAATATGTACCATGCGCCAGTAATAGTGGTGAGGCGCTGGTGTATAACTATGTGACACTTTGAGTCTTATGGTAAAAATGTTACTTGCTATGTGAAGTGAGGTAGTGTAAAACATTTTTTTTTTAAATCAATAATAGCAACCTGCAGGAAAAAGTAAATGCATTTTGGTCGTCGGCATCATATATAGGGGGAGCAAGGACAACACGCACACACAAAATAGGTGCACCATGATGGAGAGGACGAACTCTGAGCCGCACGCCTCCCCGCGCTCCCTCCCCAGCTCCTCGCCGCCATCGTGCGCCTCCGAGGACAAAAATGTCCTCGAACACACCGAGACGACCGTATCGACCGATCCGTGCGTCGAGCCCGTCGTCATGGAGACGGAGGAACATCAAAGAGGACCGGCAATCAGCGGCTCCCCTGCGAAGTCGCCAACGCTTGCCTCCCCACCGCCACTCCTGCCGGTCAAGACTAACCCGGGCCCACTCCCACCCTCAACAACATCATCATCATCATCATCACTTCCTTCGCACATTCCCGTCATCAGCCTGGCCCACAGCAAGCCCCCTCTCGCCATCCCCAACCCACCGCTGACCGCCCTGCACCCGATTCCCAAAAGGCCTCCTCACCTGGAGCTGCGTCACACTCAGCTGGCCTGCCTGCCCGTCAGCGGATCTGGAGGCTCGTCGGGGCCCGGGGGCCGAGGTGGTCCGTCGCTGTTGGCTCAGACGTACCTGCAGCCTGCTCATCCATTCTTCTCCAGGTGAGGGACACACCTAAAAGAATTTGTGTTCCCACAAAAGCACACACAAATAGTCATAAAAAGCCGACTACGGAACTTTATTTGGATTCATCAGTAGCTGACTCACATTTAACATGAGTTTAAATGTGGTTGGTTAATCACGAACGGTCATGTCCCAGTAATGGGGGGTGTGCACACTTATGCAACCACGTTATTTCTGAACCGTAAAGCGGGCTAACTACCGATCCACCATGCCAACCCAAAGTAGTGTTGGTATTAATGAGTGAAATGATCATTCAGCTGATTTTTACATTTTATTTTCCATTTTCTAATCATGTTTTCTATCATAGGCATCCTATCTCACTTTAAGACTTCACTCATGCAAAGTCTGCTTCATTAAATGCGACAAGAAAAAAGCTCCTCGTTATCCAAGCCCTCCAACTGTGCATCTCATCCTGACTCCAGCCTCCCGCCAAAAAAAAAGGATTTTCATGTCGCAGCAGCAGTAGAATTGTGCACATGATCTCCCTGTATGACTTCTCCGTCTGTCCTGGAAGCCCGTCCCTGTCTGGTGCGCTAGCACGGCAGGAGGCAGTCCTCCATCGCACCCTCCTGAGGTGCAATCATCCACTAAGTGACCTTTATTAGACTGGCCTCAAACTCTCCACGCACTCCCAATCAATGAAGCCTCCAAACAAACAGCTTCTGGCTCGGCGAACAACATCCACCTGGCTCTTGTTTGTGCTGCCTGCATGTTGTTTACCTTTTTTATTCTCTCCCTTCAGCTCTTTCTTGGCTGCCTCCGGGGGAAGCTATGGTGTCATCGCCAGCGGCCGAGTGAGGAGAAAACCTTCCTCACACTTTGAGATGGAGATTAATGATGGTGAGCAAAATATTGTGTCATTTAAAAAAAAAAATTTGCATTTTCTAATATGAGATTAGAATAAAAAATATATAAATATTGTGACAGTAGTACAGGATAGAAATGATCTGTAAAAAAACGCAACCACTTCTGCTCCCATTTTGTGTCAATTTAATTGATATCTACGATCGCCACGCCCGAGGAAATACAACCAAAAAGGTATGAGACTAGTTAAGGATGTCAATTTTTGTTGTGTATCGGCCTCACACTGACCTGTGATGTCCGAGAAGCACCTGATATTAAATGTCCGTTATTGTAGTCAGATTATTTAAAAATTTGCATTCACGTCCGATTTTTAATCCTGCAGTTACACTTGAATTGAATTGCGGCAGAGTGTCAAAGGGTCTGAGAATACCGCATTCATTTGATTGAAAATGGCAGAAAAGTCACGGGGAACTAAATTCCCCCCCCGGAGTGTGGGGGTTGCCACAGAGTGTCATGTGGTCGTCATGGCCACCATGTCGCTCCACCCTGCTTACATTCACACCAAGGAGAACATTTCCAGTCTTCAATTAACCCCCATGCAGTAATTATCCCAAAATTGGACATTTCGGACACTTTGGACGATTTTGGACTGTTGGACAAATGGACACCACAGACAAAACAGTGAAAAAATAACTCCACGAAGCTGAAATTTTGCATAGGATGTATATCTATTCCCACTGAACATTTTGAGGGGTTGAAAGTGAAAAAAAAAGAAAAGTGAAAAAAGTTGTTGCACATTGGAAGAGGGACATTTTTGGGACGTAATACCCTTCATGCAGCCGCTTAAAAATACTGCATGAGGGTTAACTTAACATACATGTTCTGAGAACGTTGGGAGGAGAGAAACATTCAAGAAAACATACGGAAATAGGTAGCGCGGGGACCCGGTGGTTAGCATGTCTTTCTTATGGTTCTGACATCCACTGAAATCCGTTCCATCAACACCAAAATATTGTGCTTTGGGTTGTGTGATAGAATTAAGGTCCCACTTTACAGTTAAAAAAAACCCATTAATACAGTACAATGAATCAATCGAAATACAGGAGTTACTAAAAAAAATGTACGACAATTTTATGGGTTTTAAATTTCCCGATTGAAGGTTAAAAAAAAGTGATTTTCCCATACCGATGATTAAGTTCGAAGGATTTTCAAAAATCATGCTCTAGCACCGAGTAAATTGAGTAAAATACATTTTTTTCATTACTTTGCTTTAAATGCATTTTAAAGTCACTTACAAACCAAAGAGCGAACGTTACACTCAATTATATTGAGTTGCCTTGTGGATGAAATGCACTAAATTAAAAAAAAAAAAAGCTGCCTCGCCTTGCCCTAAAGTTCCCAATAAAGTGCTAATCTCATCATGGCTCTGTGTCAAGGACAATGTTTGGTCCAACTGAATGTTTTTTTTTTTGGGGGGGGCGGGTTTTATGTGCAGCGGGTCCTCCTCAGAAAATCGCCCGCCGCGTCTTCACCAACACCCGCGAGCGTTGGCGGCAGCAGAACGTGAACGGCGCCTTCTCGGAGTTGAGGAAGCTCATCCCCACGCATCCGCCGGACAAAAAGCTTAGCAAGAACGAGATCCTGCGTCTGGCCGTCAAGTACATCAACTTCCTGGTCACCTTGCTGGACGACCAGGCCCAGCACGGGATCAGGCACTCGGTCTCGGATGGGGAGGAGGAGACACGCGAGATGGACTCGTCTGGCCTGGACAACAAACTGGAGCCTCTCTTTCCGTGTGACACCCCTCCTCCATCCCAAGGTGCCTCGCCACCTTCAACTTGCCCCGCGGTGACGAGGACCCACCACAGCCGTCGAGACCCCGCCGATTCGGCCATCCCGCTCGTGACCTCGCCGACGAGCTCGAGTTGCGACAGCGACGTCAACAGCGAGGAGAGCTTCGCGGCAAAGGCCTCTTGTGGTGACGCGTGGCGCTCTGGCCAAGGTCAAGGGTCAGATAAGAATGGTGACAGCTTCAAATGATGAGCGGTGACCACGAAAGGAAGCCAGGGGGGGGTGGAAATGCCACAGGATGGGGAAAGAACTGAGCCGACACAAAAGAGAGATGCTCGTTCTGTCGCTGTGCTCTCACGTTAGAAGATGTCATGTTGTTGGTTGTGTCTCTTTTCATTTTTTTTTTTTTTTTTAGTAAAGTGCAAACTTTGTGCGGTTGCATCATTCTTTCCTTATCACGTTTCATCCTAAGACAGAAATCGACTGGAATCAACCCTGAAGCCGTACCTGTTTTATCATTCGCACACCTAAAAATCAACAACCGCGATGGAAAAACTGATGATGGAGTACAAAGAACAAATCTGAATAACATATGAGTTACTTTATCAATAGTTTTTCTGCAGGATATAGTGACTGCATAAAGCAAAAATCCATGTATAATTGATGGGCATTATAAATGCTGTTGAAGAAAAAAAAAATATATATATATATAACCATGAGCGTTGGGAAGAAGTTTTTTTTAACACCAAAAATTTTTGGGAAAATGGTGATAAACCTCCAATGTGTTTTCCATGGAAAATGGGGGTTGGCTGCCCAAAAATAAAACAAAAAAAACCCCGCAAACAAATACAAAATATTGAAAAATATGACAAAATACTGTAAAAAAAAATTCTGTGAATCTGCGAAGTATGTCGGCCTCCAGTGTACACGCTTCATATGGAAAATTGACCTTTTAGTTCCTTGTTTTGACATTTTTTGTTCTCTGGAGTCTGGAATAGCAACTCACCCATCAAGTATTACTCAACCAAATCAGAAACCAACGTCAGAAAATGTGAAGACAAAACAGTGGGGCTAATTTTTAATAATACAGTTGCCTACACTTTTTCTTTTTTTTTGCAGGGATCAGATATTTTATTTTCTACCACGCATATCTGATTACACAGACCCATCATCATGTCATGGCCATAAGGTAAGCAGAGCTGCAGCGTTGTGAGATTCACCGATTCGTATAATTTGTGTTCTGCTCTGAATACCGCTGCATAAACATACGATATAAGGCGACAGGCTAGCGATCACTAGCACAGCCACCACAGTTAGAAAAACGAGAGGCAAAAGCTTCTGCTAGAATGAAAACAAATCAGAAAAAGCCAGCGGGGACAGCTGAAACCGATTGTGGTGGTTACGCGGAGTCAACCACAGACAACCAGGTGTGAACGATTCCGCTGCCTGGGTGAAGGAGAATACTCACAGGCATATATTGAAGATGACTAACATAAAAAAGGGTTTCCTTGACTAATATAAGCTGTTTTTGTTATTATTATTCGAGTAGTAGTAGTAGTAGCAGCAGCAGCATATGTCACGTTGCAAGGTGGTGGTGGTGGAGCCCAAAAAGCAGGCAGGAGGGAGGAGCAGGGTGTACTTGATCGACTGTATTGATAAAACACAGAGAAAACTAAATCCTAAACAAACAAAGTCCTGAAAAACCCCAAAAGAATCCAAAGTAGCAAACAAAACCATGACTTACGCAAAAACTATCAATAACAGAAACATGACCAAAAACATGACCGAAACAAAACAAAGAAACATGACAGCAGCAAAAAAGCAACAATGGCCCGACGCTGAGCGTCGGGCAGGAGTCCTTTTATGCCACTAATTACCCAACGACCAACAGGTGTGCAGCTGCAGGGGGAGCCCTACAGTGCCACCTGTTGGCCTCAAACCGAATCATGACACAGCAGCAGTAGAACTAGCAGCAGGTATCAGAAAGAAAAATCCTGGCAATGTTCCTGATTATGACAAAATGTGAGCTTTTAATCTCTTTGATGTTTATGTTTTGATCTTTTCCACCAAATTTGTGGTAGGAAAAGCCCCGCCAGCGCCAATTTGGAGGTCATATCGCTATCTTGGTTACCACGATTGTTTTTATTTTTATTTTTTCTTCAAAGGACAATTTCCTTCTCACTTCTTTTAAAAAGACAGGCTATGTGCTGATGACAACAGACGAATAAAGTGAGTCATAAACGGCAGGTAAAGAAAAGCTATGCGCTGTGACACCCCAACGCCGGATGTTGCCATTCGCTGACATTATGTTGTGACAATGGCAAGCATGGGAAAAAGACCTTTATCGTAATCCCATTATGTTTTTCATGGGTATTTTTTTTTTTATGGTCTGTTAAACGCACACATTCGTGTGTGTGTGTGTGTGTTCTGGTGGTGTTTGACAACCAGCAAGGATTTATGTAACCACAGCAACTGTAAATGTGT
The DNA here is from genome assembly GCA_018466805.1 of Hippocampus abdominalis. Lineage (NCBI taxonomy): Eukaryota > Metazoa > Chordata > Actinopteri > Syngnathiformes > Syngnathidae > Hippocampus > Hippocampus abdominalis. Next base: position 2,337,085 of record CM031700.1, read on the forward strand.
GGTAACGTGTAAATCTGTAGGATGTGGTTCAAGACGGATTTTAGTGTATTGGGCAGGGCTGTTCATTAGCTTCCTAGTGGGGGGGTGGCTTGATACATATCGGATATGTTTGGGCGTTAGGGTGGCGACTGCATGGAAGTTGGGAGGTGGGGCGGGAGGAGGGGGGGGAGAGAAAACGGTCCCAAGCTGTTTCTGGGAAGCCCCCTGCACCAACATTTTGGACCACAGAACAGGAAGTTTGCACAATATTTCACTGACACCCCAAAACCACATTGACTGGGCTGGGGTCTTGAAATATTTATTGCTTTGCATTTTATTTATTTATTTTTTTAATCATCTCAAATATTGGGTAGTTAAAATGGATTTTTTATGTGAAATATATGACTACATATAAATACTGTAACATGTACACGTATACAGACTGTATATGTAAATTAAAAAATATTTATTTTTTCCTATTTTTTAATTGAATTTATGTCAATAAGTAGTTAATAATTATTATATAAATAATTAGATATCACATTGGTCAATTGATGACACTTATGTTTCATTACAAATAAAATTAAAAACTCTTTAATTACAGTTAATATACACAATTCAAATGATCTAATTATTATTTTTAATGAGAATACGTGATTTTATTCAAATAGACGACTTTATAAGCATTACATATGCAATAACTTTTTTTTTTTTTAACCGTTTCCACAAATGACCTCCACATTTGTCCATTTCCAAGACCAAATCGGTAACAAATAAGGGTGAGTGTTCGGTTTGTGTGTGTGTGTGTGTGTGTGTATGTTTACCTCGCCTCATGGAGGCCAGACAGGGTGAAGTCGGCCAGCCTGACTCTCTGAGATAAAAATGTCAGCACCTCCACCCCTCTACCTCCAGAAAAACGAAGACCTGAAACTGTACACACAAAATATGAGCGGACCAAACTGGATATCAATTTTACAACTAACATTGAAATCAGATTATGTCATTAAGTAATTTACTTCAATCCAAATGACGTTATCGTGTGCACCCACTTGACAAAATAAAATGGAGTAAATTCAAGAAGATGTTTCAACCTCGATCAATCATGTGTGTTACGTGAAGAAAGTAAAGCCAGGAATAATTAATATCAGTCTACAAAGAGTGTAATATCAAATATTTTATTTCCACGGTAATCATGCACAGAAATACATTAAACATTGAACATTTCATTCCAATCTATTGCACACAGCTAGACATGAATTGTGTAGAGGCCTAACATGTCAATCCAGTAACACCATAACTCCTTCCTTCACATCCAAGTGATTATTGGAATTATCGAAGAAATGTGTTGAAAAAGCAGTTCATCTTATCAGACGAGTCGTGAGCCAGACTTTCACTTTGTACAATGTGTGTAATGCCACGTGGTGAGAGATCAGGACCGGTAAGGTCTTATTTTTGCTAGACCTAAGCACTACCAAAAGCGCCGACCTACATTTACATTCTCAATTCCACAAAAATTGTGTTGATGTATTCCCCAAAAAAAGTAATGTCTACATTTCATCGCGTTTCTCCTCCCTGCACTGCTCCCAGGACATGCCTGTCGAAGTTTCATGTTTTTTTTTTGGCCAATCAGATTTCAGCCTCTGTTGCCATGTCCCATCAAATCTGCCCATCGTCTTTTTCCTTTCTCTGATTGGCTTGTCAGAGGAAAAACGTACATTTAATTTGATACATTTAATAATCAGCATCGGGTGAATATGTTTTGAAGTTTTTTTTTTTTTTTTTTGACAGTCCATGTTTTGTCATGTTATTCAAGAAATATTGATTCTGAACTGCTGCAAATTATTTATGGTACTATTATGAATTGCCATTAATTGCAAGTGTTACGAGGTGACTTAAGTTGGCTAAATTTGACAATAAAGTTGTATTCAATTCAATTAAATCCCCACTGAAGGTGGCAAATGCACAGCTCGCCATTGACGCAAATTTGCTCCAGTCGACACTTCGTCCCGTTAGTCCTTCATTCCCTTTTCATGACTTTCTCTCCTTGTTTGACCAGTGAATCCACTCGTCTTTCAAGGTTACTCGCGGCCTTCTCCGGCACGCTTTTCTTGCCAAACTTTCGCCTGCCCACCTCGGTGCCCGCAGCACCGATGGCGGTCCCCGCCGCTCCGCCGATGGCCCCCGCCAAAAACACCCCCAGCGCCAACCCCAGCAATGCGCCCACGATGACGACCTTTGGCACCTTTTTGGCATTGGCCACCGTTTTCTGCCACACGGAGCTCTCGCTCACCATTTTGGCGCCGGCTTTGGCTCCCGAGCCCATCTTTTCCCACACCGGACTCTGGGCCACCTTTTTTGCTCCGGCGCCGAGTCCGGCTCCGAGGCGCACCGAACCGTCGGCCACCAGTTTGGCACCGGACTTGGCCCCGGAACCAACCTTTTCCCACACGGGACTCTGGGCCACGGCCTTCGCTCCGCTTCCGATCCCGGATCCGACGCGCATGGAGCCGCCCGCCACGACTTTGGCTCCGGAGCCGACCCAGGTCGAGCCGTCGACCACCACTTTGGGGAGTCTGTCTCCCACGAGCTTGGAGACGTGTCCGGCTTGAGCGCCCACCTTCCCCCACACGGGACTGCTGGCCACCGTCTTCTGTACGTTCTGCGCTCCGCCCCCGACCGAGCCCCATACCGGACTGCCCATCGCCTTCTTGGCTCCGTCGCTGACCCACGCCGAGCTGTCGGACAAGAGTTTGGGCAGCAACTTGGCGTTGGCCTGCACTTTCTCCATCACGGACTGGAACACTGAAGGGGACATGTTGGCCACTGTCGTAATCGGTGGGAGGCTCTCGATATTCATGGCGCTGACGCTCCTCTCGGCCTCGGCTCGCGCTTTCTCAACCTCTTCCTCTCTCACTTCCTCTTCGGCCTCGGCCACGGTCTGCATGTAAGGGTAGAGGGGGCGCCTCTCGCCCCAAAACTGCTCCCCGAGGCGTTCTTCTTCCTGCTTCTGCCGTCTCCTCTCCCTGGCGATCTCAGCCTGTATCTCCCTCACTCGGTTCTCGGCCTCTTGGAAAGCGGGACTGGAATAACACTGCCCCCCCGCCTCGGCCGCTATCTGCTCCACCTTCTCCAGGAGCTCCTCCACATTTCTGCCATAAGCGTCTCTCTCCAGGATGTGGAACCTGTCCCCGCATTTCTCCACCAATTTTAACAAATCAGCACGCTGGCCGGCGATGTACGCCTCGACACCGTCGCCGCCGGCCTTTCCGCTCTTCCTCAGAAGGTCGGCGTGTGTAAAGAGGACCAGTGTGTGATTCCCGACGGCATTCGGCCCAAAGACGGTCTCCAGAGCACAGAGTGATTGTAGCTCCAACTTGGCCGGCTGGTCCATCGGGACGCAGAGAAGGAAGGCGTGGGGACCCGGACTGGACAGGGCCACGCAGGAGGAGATGTGAGCTCGCACCTCGTCTGGAGTACGCTCGGAGTGGAACCAGTCTGGGGTGTCCACTACTGCCACCTGCGGGAAGGGAGGAGAATGGAGACAAATGTTAACAAATGTACACAACTCTCATGATTATTGATGGATATTGCGAGAGGATACGTTAGAATACTTGGTTTGCAAACAACGATTTGTTTACTGTCAACACGGGGATCGGTTCGCTGTTAGCTTTTGAGCACAGGTGTCAAACTCGAGGCCAAGGGGACAAATCTGGCCTGTCTCTTCATTTTATGTGGCCCGCGAAAGCAAATCTTGTGTACAATATCAGCTTCCGCAATTCTTGCTAAAATCTCTACCAACATTTCTAAATGTCATACGTACAAATAATCACAATATTGCAAGAGATTTATGTTAGCAAGCCCCTTTTTTATGGTCACTTAAAAAAATAAGAGCGCGATGTGAAGAAATATGGATCGGATCGGAAAGCTGAACAAACTACTGTGTGACCCTTTGACGACAATATCCCGATATTTCCGTCTTATTCATTCCTCTTTCTCAACATATTAAACCATTTTTTAAAATGTTTTGTATTATTTTAAAGTGCGTTTAAAGGCCTTAAAAATAAGCTCCATAAACGCTATCAAAACATGCCGAGGGAGTATTTTAATAGCGTTTTGTATTTCTGTATCGTGGTCGTTATTTATTCCTAGGGTTGTCTGGAACGTAACCCCCAGCGATGACGTTGTAAGTTAACAGTACTCAGAGGTCATGAATTTCCACATAGAACAAAATACAAATAAAAAATAGTACTGGCCCTTCTTCCAGCGACCACGGCTTTCATCTTGGCGCACTCCTCAGTGATGGCGACCAGACTGTCAGGCCTGGATTCAAACACATCCCGCCCTAGGATGGCGTTGCCAGCCGCACTTTTCCCCGCTCCGGATCGTCCGATCAATACCAGACGTAGCTCCGGAGAGGACGGCGAGCTTACGGAGGTTGTGGCAGGGTACGGGTCGAAGTTCGGTGCGGAGGGTTCATAAACGAAGGCTGGGTTTTCAGGGGAGGAGGTGGGGGAGTCCTCTGGGGATTCTCCTCAAAGCTGTTGATTCTGTGATGAACTGAGAGATGACAGATGGTTTAATAAAGCAACTCATCGATGCAAACATCATTAAGTCGTAGTCATGAGATTTGTCTCACGAGTGGAAACAACTTGAGCTGAGGTGCCTTCATCCATCCTTTGTGAGAGTCTGGCTCCATCTAGAGGACAAAGAGGAATCAGGCATCATCTCTCAAGTAGAACATTTGCTGGTGAAGTTCAAAGTGACATTAGGTGTGTTACATACTAATGGGAGCGCTAAAATATTCTTAGAGCATGTCCAACTTCTGACGTTCCAGGGAAGATTTAAAAAAATAACATGGCTGACAACCTCTGCACTTAAACCGTTATTTTATTCTTTTTTTATCTATTTATTTAATTAAAGGTTTTTTTTTTTTGGTACGAAATGTACTAAGGAGTGGCACCCAAATTTCGTTGTAAGCTTATACAATGACAATAAAGGCAATTCTGATTCTGTTAGTGTGTTGTTGAAGTGCATTCAAGTTCCGAAAAGTGCTGAAAATCAGTGGTTGGTGACATCACAATCCATTTGAACCTCCGGAGAACCCACGGGGTCAAATTTGGCCCCTATAAATTCTGCTACTCAAATGCTACCCTGAAATCCCAAAGGGTCAAAATTGGCCCAATAATCCTAAATTAGGATTAAAGCATTAAATATTTGGGGAAAAAAACATATAGTTTGGTGTTCAGTGAACATATAGCAGTCGTTTAATGTAAAATTCATCATTTTCCAAAGGAGAAAAGGGCTCTTGGGTTCTCCAGGGTTAAAATAGAGCCTCAGTGACTTTTCAACCACCGGCATATGCTTGCAATTTCAATGCAGAACCGCCGAAGATTGTTGCTGATTGACGGAGCAAATTGTTGATTATATCCATTTGACAAATTACACAGTATGTCGAAAATGCTATCCGCTATTCTATTGAGCGTCAAGCAACCGCACATTTTCTTGGGAGTTCTGAGAAGTCGTCACAACAAATGTTTGTTGTATTCTGGATCATTAATTAATATGCGGGTAGTACATATGTAGTTATGAGACCGATGATATACTGTAAAACAGGGGTGCCCATTTCCGGTCCTCGGAGCCGCTATCCGGCCCGTTTTAGGTGTCGGCTCATCAGCGAGCTTCGCAGAGGCCCGACAAGGATTCTGATCCTTTGAATCAGGTGAGGGGAAACATGCACAACAGGCAGGACAGGCTCTAAATAAATGTAAGTTAATGTGATGAGAGTAGGAGACGATCCGGTTTATTAGCCGTTGACCTGCATTGAGTCTGTAAGAGCGCCTCTCCTGCTGATCGTCATTCCGGCCCGACTGCCACCCTCCTGGTGTTGAAGCCGCCAGACTGGAGTGAAGCGCCTCAGACACTCCCCCATTGATACGGTCAATCTCCATTTCTCGCCTCCTCTCCCAGGAATCTCGGTGCGATTCCACTTCCTCGACACTCCTCAGTGTGTCCACGTTGGACGGGTAGCCGGATGCCAGAGCTTCCCTTTTCTCTTCCTTTTGCAGTCGGAAACTTTCAATCAGCTCCCTCTTCCGCTGCTGCACGCGCTCGTCCATCTCCCTCTCCTCTTTTGTTTTGAGGCAGAACACCCCACTTTTGCTCACCATGTCCTCCACCTATTACACAAGAATGGCATAAAAGAGAATCCCGTATTTTATTGAGGGAAAGGCGCACACACACCACGGTAAAAAGTCGCATTCAAGTGTCAGTCTAGCTTAGAGTCAATGTGATAAACCGCCGGTCGAGACTGATGAGTGTTGATGTACAGCAGGGGCCACCAAACCTTTTTGAAAATGAAAGATTTCGCTCTCAGTTTGGTTATTTCTTAATGTGAGGAGCTACCAGTGTGATACGCATTCCAGAAATGACCATTTTTCTCTGATGACCTTTTAATGATGTTATTATGAATTAATTAATGACACCGATCACGTTCGTGAGTTCTCAAAACAATAATGTTTTGAAAAAAAAGGTAGGAAACATAAGTAACGTGCAAGACTTCCTATAAATCTCTACGCGGCTTTACGTTTTCAAAGGATGACATCGACAACATTCCACCAGCGTATCATCACTGGTGAGCTATTTTCAGAACAGGCCCGTGCGCTACTCATGTGGTAGTTACGTGGCGCCGTGTTTGTGACCTCTGACGGACAAGTATGCGGAAGTGTCGCTTGGGCTCTTTGAATCGTCAACTATTTGCTTTTTTTTTTTTTTTTTTAAATCCTCATCATCAAAGCCTATACCAGCTAGCCAACACTTTAAAGCAGCAGGGGAATTCACGATGGTAAAATTGATAAACACTCTCTCAGTCCTCCTCCTACCTTGCCCAGAAGCTCCTCGAACCTGCGTACGGTCCCGCGGCTGACGGTTATTGATGACATGGTAGCGCCCCCCACAAAGCCCAATAATTTGCCTCAGGCCGGGATTCTCCTTCAGAAGGTATTCCTACAGAAAAAAGACAGAAGAGGATTCCATTTGCATCAAGACCACTGCGATCTCTTTTCAAACGCAACCTCGTCACGGAACGTAACTGGCCGATACCTTCTTGTGGTCTTGGACTGCTCTCATTCATGCCGTTTTCACTGACGAAAAGAGGGATCAATTACAATCACGTTTATTATGCATCGCAAGATGCAGAAAGTTGTTTCCATGCCAACAAATAACTCCGCTTTCCCATTTCAAATGAAGACATAATGCGAATGTTAACATTTTTACCCTTGAGCTATTAAAACACAATTCATCACATTGGCCCTATCACAATAAATAGGAATATCATGGGCAATTATTTCGCTAAGTTCATTAAAAAAAAAATGAAACTATTCTTATTAAGATTTGTCATCTGCAAACACTTAAAAACAAATGGCCAACTCCTACATCAAAAGTATTTTTCCATTGTGTCATATTTAATATTCTATGTTCTTGAAGATGGTGAATTTGGGGGTTTCTGTTAGCTGTGAGCTAAATCATTAAAAAAAAAAGCTTTTTTTGAGCTTTCCACAATATTCAGATGCATTTGTGTACAGCATATCAAGTACGGGACATGCAAGCTAGTAATTACTCAAGGGAAAAGATCTTAATCGCCACCTCAGATGTTTTCTGCGGTTACAAATTAGATAATCGAGTCATGTGTCTTCATTTCAATATGAGCTCTTTGAACACTGCCTGCCTAAAATCAACAGAAAGAGAGCCTCCAGACAGTCTTCCCTTCAACGTGCACATTGGTACTCACCTCCGCAGTTCTTCCTATGAGATAATCGCCACAGGTCAGCAGCACCATGGTGTGCTCCAGTATTTCTTTTCCAAACACTTGCTGCAGCTGCGTAGGCACTTGGCCGTCCATCTAGTCCGAAGCACAAGAACGATGCAGCAGAGTGGTCACTCCCCAAAAGTGGTTTTCCTCACCGTGAGGAGCAACAAAGGAAATTCTAAGGTGTGATTTTTAATAAAAACAATTGCATGACATCAATATTTAAATCAGCAAATCAAAATAAAATATGTGAATGTAATGAGGAACTAATGAAAGAAAAAGAACAAATTGCATCCACTTTCAACAATACTGTAAAACGCCAGAAGTCTTACATGTGAATAGTCTATTTGATTTATTCAAGTACCGTATGTATTACTGCGATTATAAACATTTAAATTTTCTACAAGCTATAATTCTAAAAATATAGAATACATTTAATATAATTTTTTAAAAAATCATAGTGTAATACCAAAAAAAAAAGCACTCCGAGTCCAAACATTTACATTGCTAAAATACAGATGACACAACCTGATGCAACATTTAATATTCAGCGTATTAGAATTCAGTTGAGGAATATGTTAAATGTGGAGTCTGAGTTTGAAAACTAGCTTGAGAGGACAGCTTTTGACCCACCAGTATAGGAACAAATTTGACAAATTATCACTACATATTTCCACCTTTCAATTCAATTGACGAAATTTGCTAATATATTGATACACGAACTGTATGCAGATGGAGTCACACAATCACAGAGCATGCTTTTTTTTGGGGGGGGGGGTGGTAATTTGTGTTTCCGATGCATTTGAAATCAATCAGCCAAATTCAATTTGGGATTTGATTTGATTTTTATTTATTTTTTTTTTTTTTTAAAGGAGCAATGTCATCATTATCATGTATGGATGGTGTTCAAAATTGAATGGGAATATCCTTGCAAACACAAACAAAAAACAAAAAACAAAGTCCTCCCTAGTGGAGATGATCATCGAACCAACCTCTGTGAACTGGCTGACAGGCACCAGCAGCAGAACGGCGTGAGGACCGGGCGCCAGCAGGGTCATGGCTCGCCCAGTCTCCTTCTTCACGCCCTCGTCCATTTCCATACCGTTCCAGTACCACCTGGGGGCCTCCACCAGGGTCACCAGCCTGCCCTCGGCAAAGTCCTTGCGCAGCTGGATGCTCCGGGGCGTCGCCGTGGATATGTCCGTCAGCTGGCTCAGGATGGTGTCGGCCGACGACGTCTTGCCGCATCCGATGTTGCCCAGCAGCACCAGCCTCAGCTCCGGGTACGTCGAGTCGAAGTGCTGCATGTGCATACTCATGCCTGGAGGAAAAGAGCAAACGGGGCTGGACTAGGAGCTCCGACAAGGGCGTGTTCAGCGGCAATTTCTGGCATGTGCATTGTGCTTGGCTGCACAGGGTGACAAAAATTGAAACAAAATGTATGATAAATATGATGTAAAAATATTAAATAAATATTAATTAATAAATAAATGAAAAAAATATGATGTAGTCTTGGTTTTCGAACAATTCGATTATTGAACTTTTTGGAGTTTTTTAAAAATAAAAATTACCTCGGGTTACACCCTATTTTCAGTCTTGTTTTGCAGCGCATAAACATGATTGGCACTGTGCTTCAGGTATATTTGTTTTTGGGGGGTTTTTTGCCTAAAATTGCCACAACATCCCACACAATAGCTGTGCTGCATTGTGGGACGCCATTCAAAATATGACTGCCACTCGGTACATTTACCTTGTTAGGGCTGAACACTTATCACAATTTAACACTCAAAAACCGACCAATAGTTTGTAAAGACGCGCCTCAAAAGTCACACACATCCTGAGGGTCGAATGGTCTTATTTGATGCGATGCAAGATAACAAAATGAAAGCTCAAAAAACGTCACTTGTGTTCAGTTCGAGTTTCAAAAGGTCTTTGTGTGCGACACTTCAGTACTTTCACTGAACCTACCACGCACGTTTTTGGAATGTGGGTGCAAGTCAGAGTACAGCGGAAAAGCCATGCCAGATTTGCGGTGATTCAAACACAAAACCTTTCAACTGCAAGGCCAAAGTGCTTCTACCACGGTTTCCTATGATAACAGTTTTTAAATCCAAACAAATCGATGATTTATCAGTCTTGTTTTTGTGTGGAGACAGTTCTACTGTCACATTTTTGTACAGATGGGTCATTTACGGCAGTTTCAGTAAATCTTTGATGATGTTATGAACAGGTACATCTCAACCAAACCTCGATGATCCAGTCTTATTTATGAGTTTCTCTTTCATGCGTGAGTTTACATGGACAGCCAGTCAACTTTATTTTTTCCCTGCTACAGCATTCTTTGTTGTTGTTCTTTTCCTTTTTTTTTTTATTCGGTTCAAATGTGCAACACCTTGCCAGTCCTGCCTGACCGCATTCTACTGCATTCAAATTCAGTTTTTTTTTTTTTTACTGGTGCAAACGCACGGAAAATGTTACAAATCGATCCATAATGAACGCGCAATTTAATACAAGCTTCACACAATTCCAAAGTCAGGCGCATTGTGCATTCTCAAGCTTGACCCGCTGGGGAATAACAAATATAAAGTCTACAAATCGTAGTTTGACATTTACCACATGGGACGCAAAGTATTCTAATTGTCCCCCCCAACAAACTTTTCATCCTGCCAGGCATTTGTTGTGAGAGAAATTCTTGTCCCAACAGATCCACACCTCATGACCTACACAACAATCTCAAGCAACCCGGATTGAAAAGCTTAACGAATGAGCATCAGACACAGACTGACGAGTAAAAATAAATAAATAAACAAAAAAAAAATCAAAGGTAACTCACTTAAATGTGAGCTCTTGACGGCAGCTGTCGGTGTTCTCGTCTTCTCACTTGAAGCCGCTGGTGCATAAGTGTGTGTCTCATCCGCGCCAGTTCGGTGTGTGTCGACTCCCAGGTAACGGCTTGCATAATACAGGAGTCACACTTTTGCCGTCTTACCACTCCCCAAGTGGAGGGGATGGATGAGGACGTTCTCGTGCGTAGAACAGGTTCCACGGTCTGCAGGCTGTTTGGCATTCCTTGACAAGGCGCAGGCGGGAGGCGTATCCCGGGGGCACTTTCGCCACACCCAGAAAACACAACACCACCTGCACGGCTAATTTTTAATAGCTCCTGCCAAATAATTGTTTGAATGTCAACACGGGAATGTTTTGATTTGTACTATAGACATCTGAGCGATATCGAACAGAAATAGATACTGAAAATTGAGAGAGTTTAACGAAGGGGTGTGTTGATGTGTGCTGTGCTTTCTCACCAGTGTTTTAGCCTTGAGCCTGTTAAGGCCTGTGGATGTTGGACTGATTACAACACTCGGCAAACTAGAAAATGTCACATCCTGTCATGAGTCGTACTTATCGACAATTAACAACCAAATGCGCTTGTGCGCATAGAGTCAAGTTTGAACTGAGGCAGCAGATAGTTGGCACGAGCAGAACAAGAACTTAATCTATTTAGTATTTACATCTCAAAAAGAGTCCTATATGCATCTGACACAAAGGTCACCCGATGCAGTGGATGTCAATTTTCAGAAAACGACCGTAATTACTGTACTTGTACCCGAAAAGACTCACACTTGCGGAGAATTTCGAATCTTCAATGAACCATGGGGAATTTGTGAGGAAAACCCACAAAGGGAAGAATATGCAAACCCCCCCACAGGAGGGTCAGAGCAGAGATCCAAACCCAGGAGCTCCCGACTGTGCAAACAGCAACTCCATTGTGCTTCCTTATCACATCGCCCCCAAAATGAGAAATAAATCATAATAATGATCAAGCAATTGAAGCACCAATATAGTGAATTTAATTGACACGGTGGTATAGAACATAAATATATACTTTTGAAATGAAAATCGTTCAACCTAACGGTGGTCATAAAGTGAGAGTCATTCATGACATACAGAAGTTGTCTGAGTGGATTCATTCAAAAACCCGGCATTATATAGGCGATGTTTTCCAGAGCAGAACCCTTTGAAACGACAAATACAAATAAAAGGCTTTGACAATAGCACCTGTGCTACACCGTCTGTGTGGCACACCACTTACCGGCGTGTTCTCTGCGCAGCTCTGCAGCTCTGCTATAAGTGAGGTGAGGCACATGAGTGGAGCAAGTGCACACAGCAGAGAGTCCAAGAGAAGCAGCAGGCTTCTCGACACGCACACTGGTCTCTGTGAACACAAAACAAGAGCGCTTATCCCGTTAAAAGGTTGCGGGGCGCTGCAGTTTATCCGAGCTGACTTTGGATGAAAGGCTGACTACAAACTGGACTGGTTGCCACTCAATCACAGGGCGGATGCCGAGACCAGGGTCAGAATTGTTTTAGATTTTTCATAACACTTTGTTTTTATTTTGTGATGACTTTTGTTTTTAAATTCAATTTCTTTTCAGAGGAGTTTTTCAAATGTTTTATTGTTAACTTAATTACTGTTTAGTTAGTATTAGTTTTTGTCACACACACACGCACAAGGAGTATTTGTCGATTGCAAAAAAAAAAAAAGTCACCAACTATTGTGCAATAAAGTAAACTACAATTCTCATATGACTATTTGACCTTCCTTCTTCTGTGCAGACGTACAGCAAAGCACAAAGTAAATACATACATTTAAAATGAACTTCAAAAGCTCATATATGACATTACTTGACCTTCATTACGTTTTATGAACTGAAAATCCAGTTTCAGTTTGCATTTTTATATCTATTTTATTTTATTCACAATTTTTTTTTTCTTCCAATTTTAGTGTTGTTGTTCGTTTTCAACTCTAAAAACCTTGACAGAGACAGACAAATGATCACACTCACGTATACCGTTGTCAGCAATTTGAAACTGAACCCACGCGGCCTCCACAGAGGTCAGCCAAGTGAAATTGTTAAACAAGTGACAAGGTAAACGCATACTATATCCCCCTCAGTCAGGATGTACAGTAACTCACGTTTGTCCCCTTAAGGAGGTGTCCAATCAGCAACAAGGCTTCTCCGAGGAGGTGTAGGTGAGCAGCAGCACTAACAGGAGCGGAGGAGGCAGGTCTTGTAGATCCCACGTCCCATACTGAGCACATGGGTTCGCACATACAAGCAACGGGACCAACAATGTCACTTGTGGGCCTGGGCACAGCAGGACTCAGCGTGGTGGTGCTGACGGTCATTGCGATGGCCGTCGCTGAACCAGGAGCAGTCATGAAGAGGTGAGGCCTGCAGTTTGTTTTGTTGTGCTTTTCATTGGTAAACTCCATTCCAGAACTGCCACGTTGCTGAGCATAAAACAGTTTCAACAATGCGAGAAAAATGACCCAATGAGAATTAGATGAACAATACTGCCCTCTAGTGTACAATATGAATGAAAATTTGAATCTCTGACTGTCGACATGTATTATTTCTCCAATGTTTGACAGTATTCTATGTCATGCATAACCATGAAATGACATGAAGCAAACGCGAACGGGTCACAGTCCAAATGTCTACCGAAAGTTAACTGTACGAGCCCATGTTGCAGGGGGGACAAACTCACTTTGTAAGGCATGGTGGTGTTACATTCCTCCACACGCAACTGTGCTTCGTCACAGTCGTTCATGTTCACGTAAGAATGTTGATCAGCTCCTCTGGGTTCATTCATCTTGGACAAACAGGCCGAGGGATACAATTCAAACGGCACATAATTGCAGCCATTTTTAAAGCAAGAGTTTTGACGTTTACTAATGTGTCCTTTGAATGTGCCTGAAGGAAAATAGGGTCCGAGATACACTGGGTCAAGTTCACGGTCATCTGCCCTTGTGCCTGAATAAAAATGAAGGGGGCGGGGGGGGCGGTTATTTCGAAAAGAGGGTGTTAGAAGCAACTTTATTCGTCTTAAGTGTGTAGTTATATTGCACTATTTTAAAGTCGTTATTCATAATTGTATTTAAAGGTTAAAAAGACCCCCAAAGTTCAAGAAAGAAAGGGGGGGAAAAAAGAAAAACGCTGACTAACGTTTAGCGCTTGGCTTTCTGCTGAGTCAGGTTAGGCACTCACCCTGCGTAGGCTGATCAGAGGTCAGTTACTAGTCTTAAAAACAAGAGTGACTTCAGATTGAGTCATAGTCATCCTGTGAGTGTTTTTTTAATGTGTAAAGAGTGCCACTGTTTGAGCAAAGCATGTCAATAAATAACGAATAGCAATGCCTGCAGCGGGTCGGCAATCTTTAGTCAAGTAACATACAGCACAATTGACAATAAAGTTGTGACTTGACTTGACTTGACTTGAAGTACTTAAAGGTGCAGTGACTGTATTGTAATTAAATGAGCTTCAGCGGCGTTCACTGCACATACACTCTCAGTAGTACAGTATACAGTATTAACCTTATTTGCAGCATATTTGTTATCGCCTTTCGATAACGTGGCTTTCCTTTTTTTGTATGTTTCCCTTAGTTTGTAAGCTTATGTTACATCATTATCATTTTATGTTTGAGCATCATATTATTTCATGTGAAGCATACCTAAATTATATTCTGTTGTTTAATAATTGCTTAGACATGTTTTTATGTTGATAAGTTCTGATTGGCTGTTAAAGTAAGAGAAGCAGGAAGTGATTTTAGTTACGAGAGTTGTGTTCTCGAAAGTGCTGCGGTGCAGACATATTTTTTTGTCCTTTTAATAAAACTGCATTTAGAGGATTCCATCTCTCCTTTTGCCGTTCGTAAAGTAGAGCTATCCACTGAAGAACAACGAACCCCTCAACTTACAGTTTATATTTCTGTCTGTTTTTTCTTGTCTGCCAACATACAGAAAAAACCCCAAACGACAATAAACAGGAATAGACAGTAAAAAAAAGAAGAAAACTTACATTATATGTAAAATGTGTTTAAAAGTGTGTGCTCTCAATTGTTCTGATACATGAATCCATTTATGCACAAAGAGACACTATCACTTTGTTTAATGGTGCATATTTGTAGTTATTTGCAAATTAATGTTGCGTTTTTTGTGTGTGTGTTTTTTTTTTACAAGGCACAAGTTGTTAAAAGATGGGGCCAAAGCCCTTGCTAATAGGAAAGTAGTAATTGGTGTCATGTAATCAGACGTGGCAACCAAAAACTGCACTTTCGTTCCAGTACTGTTATTAAATTTAAAACTTTACTTAATATGATTAAACTAAAAATATCTATTTTTAAATAATTACTTGAATAAGACTAAGTATTCAGTGAAAAATCAAGTACTGAGTAACTGGTGAGTAGCTTGTTGTTTGAATCGTTATTAAATCAGCATATGAACATTAATTTGACAAAGAAATAAAACAGGAATGTGCAGATTTAGATATTGCCCAACAATATAACTTTAACTTAACTAAATTAAATTCTTTTATAATAAATTTACAGACTTTCCGCCTTGCGGATGGGGCCATTGAGGCGTTGTATTTGGTCTAGCTCAGTTTGATCAGTCAAAAGGAGTCAAATATTGCATCATATTAAGTGGTTTGTGCTTAGCGTACGATTGGCTAGGCTGTTACAACTCTGCAAAAACCAAAACAAATGGGGTTACCATTATGCTAGCCTTAATAGATAAAAATAAGAGTAGCGAGTGGAAGCTAGCTCAGTGTAACGAAGTAAAAGTAGCGATTCAAAATTGTGACTCCACTAAAATGAAATAAAAGATTTATGTGACTATCAACATCACGCATTCAAGTTTGCCGTGAACTCATGTTCAAAGTGCTGATGTACAAAGTGCGCACCATTATGTGACAATTCCCTTCTTTGCGACTCACGAGGCCCTCCCTCGTGCCAAATCCCTTTGTCATGTTTAGCGTTCGTCCACAATGAACAACTGCTGAACACCAATATGGTGCGTCACGTTTAGCACTCGGGCCTGTTATTCCAGGCCATTGCTCAACTTTTCCACTCTCTCTCTCTTCCCTCCCAAGTTGCTGAATCATGTTAAGTGGTTTGTGCTGACCGACCTTCCTGTTTTCATTCCTCTAGTGGGAGGGAAGAGGAGGAGGAGGAGGAGTGTATAAAAGCAGAGTAGGATGGCTCAGGCTGGACAAAGACAATCACAGCAAAGCCGGCGACTACTGACTGAGGAAAAGAGCAACACACAATGGAGACGCAGAAGATGCAAAGAGCAGAAAAGTAAGAATTGATTTGATTGATCTCAGTAGCCAATAGATTTTTAATATGGGTTGTATACAGCTTTGCATGTGCTGATTTTTGTTTATTTATGACCGACTTCATATTAGACAGTCAGAAATATCTGGACGGTGACAGTTTTAATGATGTTGTCTTTCCACATCACCAGGATGGATGTGAACTAAAAGATCAACATGTGGAGTTAAGAGCTCTCACAAAAATATGACATCTAGCACTTAGGATTGACAGACATTTTGTGAAAAGTATTCATAAGTATTTCGGTCGAGTGACATTGTAAATAGAGCCATTTATAGTGAATGAAAATTTGTTTGCTGCCATGTAGGGGCCATTCCTCAATTACCGTTAGTTTTGTCAAAAAATGAAGACATAAGTCTTGAGTTGCTATTCACAAAGACATCAAGGCCCTCAGTTGCAGTTGCCTTCCCTTTTATCTTCAGTTAAAAGCAACCTCTTCTTGCATCAGGGCACTGATTTGACAACTTCAAGTATTATAACTGACAAATAGTTATCACTACAAACCTTTGCTGTCATGTTGCATGTAGCACTACTTCAACGCGGATGGTCATGAAACTAATTATTGTATCCCCCCCAGGGATCTGTCAGAACAAATCAAAAACGTGACCATGGAGAGTCACATGAGGGCAGAGAACACAGAGTTAATGTTGAGCTTCCAGAAGGGACAAGTCATCAAGCCGCAGTACAAGGTAACAAGACTTTTCAAACTCTGCTCTTCATACTCAAAGAACATCAACTCACCATCCTTCCTCATTCCTCAGCTTCTGCTCAGCTCCCTCCGTGAGATCTACCAGACCTTGGAAGATGAGCTGGACAGGAATTCCAACCACCCCGCCGTGGAGCCTATTTACTTCCCATCTGAGCTAGCCAGGCTGGAGTCCATTGAGAAAGACCTGGACTACTTCTACGGTCCGGACTGGAAGGAGAGGATCGTTGTACCCGCGGCCACAAGACGATACTGCGACAGACTCCGCGAGGTCGGTTTCTTGCTAATGAGCACGCGTTTTACCTCCGTGATAAGATGATGCTCATCCGTGCCATCTGATCTTCAGATTGGGGAGAAGAACCCAGAGTTTCTGGTGGCCCACGCTTACACCCGTTACCTGGGCGACCTGTCTGGTGGCCAGGTCCTCGGCCGCATCGCCCAGAAATCCATGGGCCTGAAAAGCGGCGAGGGTCTGTCCTTCTTCGCTTTTCCGGGCGTATCCAGCCCCAACCTTTTTAAGCAGCTCTACCGGAGCCGCATGAATGTGCTGGAGCTGAGCGAGGAGCAGAGGAACGGCGTCCTGGAGGAGGCCGTCAAAGCTTTTGAGCTGAACATCCAGGTAGGAGACGATTACTTGAATCCACGGGTGGGGGGGGGGGGGCTGCGGTCTCACGACTCAGAGACCTACTTATGACTTGCACATACTGTACCTCTGCTAGGCTCACTCGTCCCCTCTTCTCCAGTCAACGTATTTCTCACCGAATATTGTACGGATTGCATTTTAGGTCTTTGAGGATGTGCAGAAGATGCTGAGCGTGGCCGAGGACCGTCCAGACTCCAAAGTTGTGAAAAGTAACTCTGCTCTACAAAGCTCCGTGATGGGCGCTCCGCTCTTCAGGATGCTCCTCGGAATCCTGGTGGCTGTTGTCACCATGGGAATCTGTATGTCGTAGGGGCTTTGTGTTTAGAATGTGAGTCACCTCAGGGTGCAGCTTATAGCACAGAACCGTGACCTCATTAAAACGGTGGTGGTTTTGGAACGTTCGCACAGACCGGCAAAAAAACGAATGACAACATGACTGGCCAGTAGTTGGCGACGTCGCTTTGTAAAGAAACCCGATGCAAATGGTCGCCAACTGCTTTTAGTCGTGCGCCGTAACAAAAAAATCATTTTGCTAATGTGCGTGAGTGACAAGTTTGATGTCAATGCGCTACAATGGTGTTGAAATCCACCATCGCAGTTTATATTGTGACGTCCTTTCTCATTGTTCAGGCATATTTTCCATTGTTACAGCAAAGCCTTAACACCGGCGTTTCCAAAAGTTTGCGTTTTCACACTCAGAACACGGTTGCCATGTGAACAAATTGCCCAAAAAAACGACAGCACTTGACTCCATTTGGAGTTTCAAAATGGTTCCGTGGGGGAAAAAAAAAATGCTCCCCAAGTTCTTTGAGCGCTGTCTTGGGGAGGTCATGAGCAAGACGACCGTTTTCGCTCTCTTCCATTTTATGTGAACGTCAACCATTCAAATAACTGCTGGCAAGCCAGGTGATGTTGACAACACATCGCCTTTTCAGAAGTGGTCCGAGACTAATTGCCGAATTTGTTTTTGTGGGTAAGAGAGACCAAGATGGACAGTTATACAAGTGGACTTGGAAACTAGATTTCTTTTTGCATTCCACATTGCAGTCAGTCAGGTGGAGGAGAACTGATTTCACTTCCACGTGCACTTCAGGTCTTCAATGGGCCTAATTCAGTGGAAAGCGAGTGAATCCAGAGAGAGTACTCATTTGTTTTTATTGCACAGGTTAAAGATTTGAAACTGAACTGAGACCACTTCCAGATTCAATTCAGTTTTGGTTTCTTTGAATTTATACTATTTTACTGTAATATAATTGTACATATAATTCAATAATAAACTGTAGTTACGTCTGATTTGACTGCCTATAGGCACTTATATGTTCAACTGCAACCGCATTTTGAGGACTGTTGATGGATGTATTTTATTCAAAGATGACCTTTTTCATCGTAATAAAATGTTTTTTTTGCACGTTATTTGCTTTTATGAGTCATTTTTTGTTGGCTACTGTTCAAAGTGTCTTTTTTTTTTTTTTAATGCATACACAGACGAAAAACTATCGCACTCACACTCATAGGGACAATTTAGACTATTTGATTAATCTGCCATGCATGTTTTTCAAATGTGGGAGGAAACCGGAGTATCTGGAGAAAACCCACGCAAGCATGAGGAGAACATGCAAACTCCACACAAGAAGGCCAGAGCCGGAATCGAACCCTGCACCTGTGCACTCTGAGGCAGACATGCTAACCCGCTGTCCACCGTGCCTTCAATTTCGGTCCCAATTTATTATAATGAACATTTTTAACTGCTTCAAAGAGTCATTGGTCAATTTAAATTTGTCGCTACGCGTTTTGTAGGGAAAATAGTTGCTTGGGAAGTCAAAAGTTGCTAAAACTAGTAAATTTGTTGCCGAGTTAGCATTCCAGATCTTTCTTGACCCTGGGGCATGTTTTTGGATTATGGGAGTAAACCGGCGTACCTGGAGAAAAGTCAAATGAGCACAGGAGAACATGCCAAGTCCACAAAGGAAACTTGAGTCCAAGGTTACTGGAAAGCTCACAAAACTGAGGTGGAGGTGCTAACCACGACCACACCGTTCTGCCGCAAACAAGGCAACAGTACATTGGTTTGAAACATATTCTCAGCTTTAATGATGGTTAGATAACTTTTCCTACACATTCGTGGATTGCACATAAATTAACACGGATGACTGAGCAGCAGCAGCAGCAGGCAGCAGGGTGGGAAAGAAAACAAAAACAAAAACCTAACAGTGACGCAAATGTCAAGTGTGCTGGTGTCTGGCTCTCCCTAGTGGACGACTAAAAAATTGGAAGAACACCATCGACATGATTGTACTTCACTTCCTTCCACCTTACAAGGCACAGCAGCTGGGCTAACTGAAAAACGTCACTTGCTAGTTGCTGATAGATGCATTCAACTCTACTGCTGGCAACAAGCATACAAACAGGAGCTTGGTGGAAATGCATCACTTGCAGTATGAAGGCCATCAACTAAACAGTCAAACATCATAAAAAAAAAAAAGGAGCATATTCCTTAACTCAATAGCCCTCTATAAGAAAACTTCATGTGAAGATTTATATTTAAAAAAAACAACAAAATATTTGCAATATAAACTAAGCCACCCAATTAATTTTGTATAAAGAAGTATTTGGGCCACACTGAAACGAACTGGGAAAATAAAGTTGAAATAATTTGGTAAGAATAAAGTTGTAATGTTGTGACAATGAAGATGGAATATTCAGAACTAAGTCACATTAACCTAAAAACGAAATGTCTATTTTAATGGGGGGGGGGGGATATGACAGACATTGCTAGAAGATGACATCTTCCGACAAAAGAAACGTTTGGCACTTACAAATCGAAATATTACGTGAATAAAGTTGTGATATTTGGAATTAAAGTTGTCATGGTGCAAAACAAATTATGAGAAAAATGTGATATTAAGAGAAAAAGTAACTAATTACATTCTCCCAAAAAATTACAAGAATATAATTAGAATTGTGCTTTGAAAAAATGTTTCGACACTCCTTCCAGATATTGAAACAATGAAATGGTGCCATATTATTATTATTATTATTATTATTTTACTGTGATAATGACACAGTCATGGGACGGTGTGCATGTCCTAAAGATAAAAGTATTTCGGCACACTTCATGTACATGTAAGTGATCCCAACACTTTTCTATTATCGCGTTAATAATCCATGAATGAATTAATCCTGCGGGGGGTGATAAGAAAAACTCTCTTCCTCTTGAATCTTAAATCATGACTACTTTACCTGCAGTCTTTCTGTTGAGGTTTCGTATTGCACATTTCAAAGACAGTTCAGTGACATCGGCGACACCTCACTGCCGTAGAATTGAACCTATAATATAAATATCATACATTTTTGAGGCTATATTAGTGAAATTATTTATGGGAAAATGTGTTGCTACATGTAGTCTTCTTTCTTCTAGGTCAAATTGGCACACTGCCCCGTTGGAAACAAACAAACAAAACAAACAAACAAAAAAAACCATCAAAGGTTTTACCGACCAATCAGATCCAAGCAATTACTGTAATGTACAATTTCTATGCACGTAAGCAATTCAAGAACATGAGCACAAAGCCGCACGGCCCGGGCTACCTGTGCACAGCAGCTAGGACAAGATTGGCCTAACAAGGGACAGTTACTTGGAGCCAAGCCTGGGGATTACTTGTGGGCGGGGCTCAGTTGGCTTCGTAGGTGGCGAGCAGCGCGGCGTCTACGGGCTCCATGCAGGACGGGCAGGTAAAAGAGCGCATGAGCCAGGTGTCGATGCAGTCCAAGTGGTAGATGTGCAGGCACGGCAGGAACCGGATGGGGTCGCCGTACTCAAAGTCCATCATGCAGATCACACACCTGGGACAGATGAGTGACTGGACTGGTGCATTGTGGCTTGACAAAATAGGACTTTTTTTCTTCCGACAGAGCAATGCACTGATTCCCAAATCACAGTCCATGAGCTGGAGTAAATTTCCCAAATGTACTCAACATTATGAATTAATGACTACGAATTTGGGCTGAACAATTTAGTCGGATCGAGGTTGCAATGGAAGAAAATGCAATTTACAAATCGCAAAGGTTTGAAAATCAAATCAAAACTTTATTCTGGTCAGTCTGTAGGCTTTATTATTATTTTTTTTTTACACATGTATAGTTTGTTGATTTATTAATATCGTGTCTAGATAAGTTCAGTTGCATGTCATTGTTTCATGAAACATGAAAAGTTCAAGTATCTAACTATCTATAGACAAGGAATGGATGGATTTCACATTTGAATGTTTAAAAAAATAGTGAACATGTATTGGAAACAAATATAACGATTTCTGTTAGATGTGATGGCACCAGAAAACTATCAGTATCCCCCCAAAAGTAAAGTATTCACGACTCACTCTTTGACTTTGCGGTCGGAGGGGTTGGAGCCTGGATCAAAGATGCCTCTGGGCAGGTGATGGATGAGGCCGATACGCTGGGCGATGCGCACCTGCTCCTCCTCGCTCAGCTGACTGGCCAAGCGACGCTCCCCGGGGGTGGGATGGTACACGGGCACGGGCTGCGGGCGCTCCTGAAAAAAAAAAATCACATCACCCTACTGTGCATGCTTTGTACAGGGAGGTCCTTCGTATACACAACAGCCCCCCCCCCCCCTAACAGCACAGTTAGTATTTTCTAGAATTCTTCTTCAACCCTTTTATTTGTAAATGCATTTAAGTGTTGCAGTGATGTGAAACACATTGAAATACTTGTGCATGAACTGCACAACATAAATAAAGGCGCCTTGCCTTACTTATCATTAGTTAACATTTATTAAGACTTTGAAAGAACGGGTTACAGAGAAAGGCTTACCAAGACCTTTGTGGTTAAGGAAGTGCAGAAACCCTATGTGCTTTAACCATTTACACTTGGACAATCTTCTGAGATCCAATTCAAAAATATAAAGACAATAACTTTGAGATTGACACTGTCAAGAGAGGTATTCATTGAACGCTGTGTTGATTGTTGGGGCTGTACTTTCCAGGTAATGTACCTTTTTTTTAGCAACATGAGAAAGATCTCAGTATGATGAAGAGCTGTTCGACTACGACCATAACAAAAAACAAAACAAACGGAATACCTCTCCAACAATAATCAAGCATTAGGTTTGTTTTATATGAAGCAAGAAAAAAAAAAAAGACACCATTGCGTAGGATAATATGAGCTTGTGTGCCTAGTATAATGAGCATAAGTGGCAATGTTGATGGTTAAATGTCGGCAGGTATTTGGGTGATAAAGCTCCATCTTATACAGGAGTGGGTTATCGTTTCGCATATGTAGGTCAGTGTGGGGCCGGCTTGGGTCACCTGGTAGGGCGGCGGCGGTTCTCCGGGCAGGCTTCCCACATCAGACTCGTTCAGCAGAGACACATCATCCGCTCCTTGAGAAAACAGGCAGTTCCCCATTGAAGTGATAGCAGCATGAGCGACATACGCGCACACGCACGCAAACTCGACGACGCAACTAGCTTGTGTTCTCCTTTCTTCGGCGTCTTTGCAACAACAACAACAACCAAAAATGTGGCCAAAATTCGACGTCACGTCAGGAAAGAAACTCTCAGCGCTGTTTTCTAACAAAGGAAAACCTATCTGGTGACACTAATCTCAAGAGCTCGGGCGAGTTATTTTCGTGTACTAAATTCTTGTGTTTACAAAATGTAGACCGGAAGTATAGTCTGGGAGTTTTTGGCTACTTCCGCAACCGAGGGCGCTTGTCGTCACGACTAAAAATACATTATTTGGTATTGAAAACGTTAAGATACTTTAATTTAAGATACTTTAATTTACAACAGAACACACTGAACAAAAATTAAAATATATCCCATCTTATCATCAATGTACAGTATGTAAAGTTATACTGTACACCCTTACCGTCCTGAGAGAAGTGAATTCCGGGGTTACTTGAAGGCAACTTCGCAGGCTGAGGTAATCAGGACGCGCCCTTTTTGAGCTGCATGACTTAGGTGACGGTAAGCTAGGAGGGGCAAAGGAGTTGACTCATAAAAGACGGTGGCACATAGTACTACATACGGTTGCGTACAACTGTAAAATTACACAAGGGAATTGAGAATAATATTTCATAGGAAAATAATGGTGCTTCAAATCATAAGTTTCGATTCAATTCGATTTTGATTCATCAGGTTGTGATTCTATACAATATCAATGTAAATGCTCGAATATCGATTCAGTAAAAATTAAAACTACACAAAGGATGGGAGATTCAAAAAAAAAAAAAATTAACCCTCCCGTTATTTTTGTAGGTCAAACTCACCCATTTGCAAGTTAAAGTCAATGTTGAAAGTAGTTTTTCGGTATAATACTTCTGCTTGGGCTATCACGTATAATCAACAAATCCAATAAAAATGGCCTGTGTACACATTATTGTGGATGTATTTTTGTTAAAATAAAAACAAGCATTCACGCCTACCTACCTTGCTCACACTGAATAAGTGTGTCTGCTTGAGTTTATTGTATTTCTGTAATACAAATAAAAACATGTGACACCGACGGGGTACAGTCAAGAACATCCTTTTTATTCAATCAGGTGCTGCTCTTCTCAAACTGCGTTTTTCTTCTTATGGAAAAGAAACTGTAATTAACACATGCATTTCACCTAGAGCTCTGGGGGTGTTCTCACAAAGAAATGGTGCGTAGACAGAGGCGCAGAGGAGCTGGGACTAAAAGGAGTGGGGCCAAGGGGGTAAGGAGGCTGCTGCCTAGTAACCATACAAGCTTAAGAAAACAAACTAAGCGAGAGAACACAGACTTGGAGCTGTCCAGCATGAGGTGAGGCAGAAGGGGAAAAATAACAGGGAACCCACCCCCCCAAGAGGTCATGACCTCTCGTACGGCCAGCCAGTGTGCTTGAAGTAGTTAATACTGCTGAGAGTTTTACTATGTAAAACTCGCCATTAACGATAATACTTAGCAGAGATTCCTTTGTGGAAATATGGTTGTGAAAATGCAAGCCCGCCCCCTTTCCTTCAACCTCATGCAGGATAAGTCCGGCAATAAGGTGCTTGTAGCTTTCATTTTAAGTCCAAGGCTTCCTGTCCTCAAAGAGCTTTTAAACACAGCATACCCTGATAAGCAAATATCCAAAAAAAAAAAAAAAAAAAAATCATCCAAATTATAATGAAACAAAAAGGGGGAAGTAAAACAAAGCCAAACAATAAATAACCAAAACAAAAGAGCAAACTGTTATCCTAGTCCGAGCAGCCCCTGTTCCAACATCCCGAAGCGGTTCATTCAGCTTCCTCCATCCCAGAAACAGCCTTGAACCCACTCAACCATTCCTTTAAAAAAACAAAACAAAAAAAAAAACCCGACCCAAGGACACCCCCAAAAGCCCGTCAGCGTCATTTGTTCACGTACATTAGCTGTTGAATGGAGAAGCAGAAGTGATGGGTATGGCGAGATACAATGTGAAGCATACAGACAAGAATAACATGTGAGCTAACTGCATTCTGCTCAGACAAAAAAAAAAAGGTTTCTCAGTAATATTTTTTTTTCTTTTTTTTTTGGTCCCGCCCTTCAGCAGGAGAGAGCGAGCCAGTGAGCGAGAGTGACGGACACACAGTTACATACTACTCGAGTGTCAAAGAGAAAATAGACAGTGGAGACAGGGGTTGGGTTGGGGGCGGTTGGTGGAGGGGAAAAAAAAAAAAAAAAAAGCAACAGCCCAACAATGACACTTTTTTTTTTTTTTTTTTGCCATCATTTATCGTGAAAGAACTAATTGACACATTTCATATCTGGATGCAGATTTCAGCATTTAGATATGAGGAAGTGAAGGGAGGAACGATAATGGTTTCATTTGAAATGTTGTGCTCGAGCGCGGCACTCAGGGAATAACCAGCGAACGAAACAAAACAAAAACTGGATTACAAAATGGAGTCTGTGAACAAAAGGCACTTTCAAGGGACAACCTTTAACTGCTGGAAAACTATACACTACAGCACAAGCACTAGAAGAGTCATTTACAGAGGCGGGTGGAGGCGGCGGCGATACTAAGAATGGGGGGGGGGGGGGTCAATAGGGGAGACGCTCACAATGCTGCCTAAGGATAAAGATGGTCTCGTGGTGTTTGTTTGGCCGCGTTCTACTTCATGTCGGGATCACGCTTTTGTTTTTGGATTTTGGCCAATGTTTGGAGTTTTCTGCTGGTGAGTTTTAGGCAGCGCTCGGGTGAAAAAAAAAAAAGTTGCCTGGTTTTTTATTGATGTGACAGTCAGTTTTGATTGATGGATCAGAACCCCCCCCCCCCCTTCCACTCAATAGAAGAAGAATACAAACAGCACGAGAGAGAGATATAAGAGGAGTAATAATGCTTTTTTTTTTTTTTTGTTCATGACCATTTTTTTCTAATAGTTGTGAACAGAATTAATAATGTTTAAGGAGCACCGGTTTTCACTTGATGATAAAGAAGTTGTGTAGATTTGTTTTCCTTCAGCCCTCCCGCATATTTTTTTTTTTTTTATAAACAAATGATTACACAGAAACATTAAAAAAAAAAAAGAGACAAAGAAAATAAAAACAATACCCCCGACTTACAAAGACTAGGATTTTTTTTTTTCTTTTCTTAATCATGGCCCTCTAAGTTTAGAGTCCCGGAGCTTATGGACTTGCGACAAATACATTTTTTTTTCTCTTTTCTCGTAGCTTTCTTAAAAATCTCTAACAGACAAACACAATGATCTACCCAATGCATTGCACGTGGCTCAATCGACACATATTTCTCAATAATAATACTTTCCATCAAAAAACAAAACATTTTTTTTTTTTTCTTCTTCAATCCTACAGTCAAAATTTGTTGACATGTTTATCTAAGGTATTAGAATGCTGCGCTGCTGCACATGTGTGTGGTGTCATTTGGGGCTGGGACTGCAAAGGGAAGGTGTCAGGTGATGTCACCCGAAGGGGATTCTGGGAAAGCTTCAGAAAATAACTAGACTGCCCACCAGCTCGCGGAGCAAAAAGTTCAAAAGGAGCATACTTATATCATAAATATATATGTACTGTATAAGATCTCTCTCTCTCTCTCTCTGTATGTCTTTATAAAAAGCATGTTTACCGTATAAAGATGTTTCCAGGCCAGGGTTTCCCAAATTGTGGGGTGGGACATTAAAAAACAAAACAAAAAAAAAACACATTTTTTTCCGGTAAGATTATCAGAATAAAACATAAAAAAATATATATGTTGTATGTTATCATAAATTATATCAACTTAATGCAATTTGTGGTGTTAAAATCATCGACATCTATTTTTGCCTTGTTACGGAATCAATTTCAAAAACTTTGGTGAGCCCAACATTAATCCCTCTTGTGTGATATTGTTTAGTTGTTTATAAAACCAAATGAACAACAATAATTGGTTCGTAACTGCAATCATGAGTAAAATGACGTAGTCATGCGCTTTTACGCAAAGTAAAATTGTATCCCATCATTTGATGAATCGATGGAATCATCTTTTCTAAAAATACCAGCTCAAAATGTAATACGTGATGGCTTGTGCTGAATTGGGAAACCCTGGCCGAGGCCAATGTTTTTAGCTTTGAGCATTAGCTAACATGCCAGAAAAAGAACCTGAAGTGTAAGACTAATTGCATGAAGTGAATACGGAGGCACTTTCATATTACTGTTAATAGTTTTGATATATGTTTTAGCGCATACATGTTACACGAGAGGCCGAGACCCGAATCTCGGTCTTTACTATCCCTGCAAAACAGAACCTACAGCGAGGCAGTCCAGTTATTTTTCCATATCAGCTTTTGATATTGGGTTGTGTCATGATGCAAATGCTTGATGTGAACAGTTTACATGTAACAAATGTCAATTTGGACAAATCTCAAATGAATGAAAAACTATTAACAGAGGCATTTTGGAGAACCAAATATGAAAGGCTTCCCATTTTATCATTCTATGACACGTGTTAGCGTGTGTGTGTGTGTGTGTGTGTGTGTGTGTGTGTGTGTGTGTATGTGTGCGCGTGTTCCTTTGAGTGGACTATAGGGTGAAGCAACGCAGGGGATTGTGTGTGATGAGCTGGTGTTACCGTGCTGTCCTTGCGCGCGAGAGATTTTGAGAAGCTGTTTAGCTGACATCTACTCACTGAAGTCCGGGCCTGGTCCGAAGCATGCTATACAGTTACTGTGGCCAAAAGTGTTATGACATGCAAAACAATCCAAGTGGAAGAAAACCAACAAAAAAAAACAAAAAAAAGCCAATAATAGATGAGATCACAAGAAAAAAAAAAAAGCCCTAAAAGCTAAATGAAAGCTAATAATATGAAGCTTATGCTGTGTGTGTGTGTGTCTGTGTGTGTTTCTGGTAAAATAAAATAAAAATTGAGAACAGGGATGGGCATTTGACTACGTTTCCTTGAATTTTCCCTATATATTTTTTAAGATAGGAGAATGTCTCCCTGGATGTATTGAAATCCTGCCATGGCAGTTTCAATGAGTTGTACAACTTTAGATGGCAAACTACAGTGTTTTTATCTTTCATTCTCCGTGATCGTTTTATAAGGACCCAGGCAATTCTGGATTTAGTTTTTACCAGTCTTCAATGTAGCATCACACGGTGCCACGGCATATGGGGCAGCATTGAGCATGATTGGAAGCAATGCGGCGTGATTAAGAGTGAAAAGAAGAGGAAGCGAAGGTCCCCAACTACGTATGAGTAATAGTCGTTTAGTAATATTTTTTTAACCCCAAATCTTGTTCTTGCACTGGACGGTCTTTTAATAATTTTCATAAACTAAGATGCAAAATTCGTTCACTCGTTTGTCTGTAATTGCTTTTAAATGTTGTACTAATTATGTGAAGCACATTGAGTTACCTTCGGTTTTGAAATGCAATGTATAAAGTAAGTAGTACACTCGATTTTGCCTCACAAGACACGATTAATGTATTTATTGTGCCCATCCCTAATTCTGATTAAAAAAAAAATGAGTGGCTGTGTGACAGACTATTTAAGGTAAGATGGTTTCAAATATGTGTGTGTGTGTGTGTGTGTGTATGTGTGTTGCACTTGAGGGGGTAAATTAGACCTGGATGCACAGCCACATCTCTGTCAAGCCTCCTTGGCCCTCCCTCATCGCCCTTGTGGCCGTGCATGTGCAATTCTGTTCATCCCGAATGAGAATTAATAGTGCATAGGTGATGGGATGAAAGAGCACATGTAGCCTTTAGTGTTTTTAAACGCTTGCAACTGGCTAACGCTTATTCCCCCCTCCCCCCCCCCCCACCGAAAAAAATAATAACAATAGTTGCCCTGATACTTGGACAGGTAAACAACATAGACCAGCCACTTAGTGCATATAATGTCACACCATCTGATGGCGTCACCGGGATTGGCCAATCGCAAATCAATGGGTCTTCAGGGCTGAGCGAATGAGGTGCGTGAGAGGGTGGGGGTGGCACGCAGGGATGTGGCTGCGTGGGTGGTCTTGAACTTAAGTGGTGGTGGTCATCAAAGTGGGCGTCGCCAGGATCTTTGAGATCAATTTAGGTGACTACCATTTTGTTTTTTAACCTTATAGGCCAATGTGTGGAGTTTTGTGGTGGAGAAGACAAAATGATAACAAAAATAAAATTGATTTTAAAAAAAAAAAAAGAAAAAAAGAAACCACAAATGTCAAAATTGGTCAATTTCCAGGTTGCCATATTTGTGTTTCCTGTCCAACATTTCCTTGATGAGCGTGTGACAGTTCCACGTCTTCCGCCTGGCGGTGCGAGTCTGTCCACTCCATCTCATGGAGCCCTCCTGCATTTCTGAAGGCGGATTGGGGGGTATGGGGGGGGGGGGGAGAATACGAACGTTCCAGTTCAAATTGGCTTAGATGGGAGTGGCCACTTGGGGTGGGGCGGGGCCGTGTGGGGGTTCTGTAGTTGTACTTTGTACAATGTGGGCCAGAGAGAAACCTTTTTGAGTGTCAGCAGTCTGCTCTTGATCATTTCTTTTTCCAATTTTCATGACACCATTTTAGTTGTTGATTCGCCGAGACCATGTCAGAGGAACCAGGACTGTGGAGGAGAAAAGGCAAACAGTTAGTCGTTGTTATGCTGCCACGGAAGGTCACCAGTGATGGCAAAAAAAGGGGAACTCTGACAAAAATAGGACTAAAATTAGCTTAGAACTCAATAGTGCCTTTCAAGGCACGCACAACTATGATGAAGAGCCACAACCAGAAATGGATATGCGATGTGGTGAAGTGGGACAAATGTCTGTGCCCTGGCCGTTCTGTTCCGTTCTGGACTGCATTTACATGATCATTGAGTAGCAATGTAAGAGTCATGTTTTTCGGATTTAATCTAGCGGTTTCATAGTAAAATTGGTGAATTTAAATGTATTTACACATCTGTGGGTTCAAATGTATTCATTTTGTCATATCATTTGTTGAATAATTAGAAATAAATGACTAATTGTCCATTTTAACAATCTGGCTGCTCTTATGCAATAGTGTACGCCACTAAGATACATTTTTTGACCACTAGGCAGCACTCTCCAATGCCTGCTTTTTTTTTTTTTTGCACAGCTCAGCTATACTACATAGAGTGAAAAAAAGTAATAAGGTCAATTTTGCCACTCGCTGTTTTAAAGAGGGCTGACTCAAGCTTTTCTACTGATTAAAAACACTTGTGTTGGTTGACAGCTGTAAAGCGCAGGCCAACTATTCTTGTATTTTAACATGGATCCAGTTTCTGACTATTGATAAAAAAAAAATCTCTGTGGTATTCTTAAACAGCACTAAGGTGAAGACTCCTCTTAGAGAGAACGTTTTTTTTTTGCAATTGGCCGATGCTCTCTGGCTTTTGTACGCATTCCACGGGCCTCGACCTGGGAAGTGCGGCAAATCAGGCCGCCATGTTGTCACAGTTGTGTTCAAACCTCTCCAAAGTTTCAATCCTCCCTCTTCTTTCCCAGCCATGACTCTTTAGCGTTTGTAGTCGATTCATCCTCCTGGCTTCCACTTCCATTAACCCCCTACTCTCTTCCTCTCCATGTAATCACCACCCCCCCCTCACCCCCCATGTAATCCTTGGCAGAGGAAAGTAACCCCAGGCCCCCCCCCCCCCCTCCTTGTTCATCCAAGTCCAACAGCCTATGACATCATGTCTGGTTGCCAGCAGCAACCAGACAGCCGGGACGTGACTGTGGAGTGCAGTGAGCTTCAACTAACTCCCTTGCTCTTTTTTTCTCTCCCTAGTCCTCTGTGTCTCTGGCTTTTTTTTTGTTTTGTTTGGAGGGTGGGGGGTGGTGGGGGCTCAGTCCCGTCCACTTAATATTGCTCTGCCTGCACCGCTCACATCTCGCCACCAGAGAGCTCCTCAGACCGCTTTTTTTTCCCCCTCCCAGACTCAGGCCTGCAGTACTAAGCAAAGAGTGACCGACATTAAAAAACTTTGGAGTAAAATTACACGATGCGCCTAAAATGCATGATAAACATTACGCGTGAAATTTACTTGACCTTCTCTAATCTTCTGAATGCACATGTTCAACCGTTCAATGTTTCTCGAACAAGGAGCTGAATGGCAAAATTGACAACAGGTGTTGGGATGTATCTCCTGGTCCAGTAGAGTACAGTTCCATGCACCGTGAAACCAAGCAAGGCTACAAAGTCATCACAGGGCGGCATCAACGGGTTGTAACAGAGATTCAGAGAGACTGGAGGAGTCATGGAAAGACTCCTGCAAGACCTCATTAAACTGCTTGAGTTTTCATGATATGTCTACGAGGGTCAGGACCAGTTGAGACGAACACTTGGGCTCTGGTGAAATGTACTCGAGTACACCAGTGGAGATGTTTTTTTTTTTCTTTCCCCCCCCCCGTCTCCCAAACGTTCGCTAAGCGATTGTAGGGGATAATAAGATCTTTTGAACAGATGTAAGCTGTCGTCAGGAGGGGGGAAACGAGGGGCAAGAGTTCTGGCACGGGGGTTACGTGTTCATGCGTGTGTTCGTTGCATGCTCAGACACATTTGGATGGGGTTTGAATGCCCCCTCTGTGCCAGGGCTGCATCTGTGGAAGAGTGGTGCAGGTGGGGGAGCCTGAAAACACAGGGAGGGAGCAGCAGGAGGGGGGGGGAAAGCGAGGGAGGGGGGCGTGCCGTGGCAGCCGAGCGGAGCTGGGGAGCAGGAGGCGGGGGTGAGTCGGGCTCGTTGCAGATTGCTTCCATGTGTGCGGAGGGAACACGGCAGAGTCGATTTGGCTGCAGGCAGGTGCGGTTAGCCCCTAATGAGAAAAGTTGTGTTGATGATGGAGGAGGCCCAAGACACTGCAGCCCAGCGGCGTAGCGCAGCCAAGGCAAAAACCACAATGTAGTGCACTCGTGGCCTCACACGCTGCTCTAATACACACTGTGGGGCCTTGTGGAGATAAATCAACACCGGTCCAGCTCTAACGAACTGGCAATGTTTACATTCCGGCAGGGAAGCTACCGTAGGAACAGAAAAACTGTAAACCGGTACTGAAACTTGAGGCCTTCCTACGTGCACGACAGAGATCAATGTAGGTGGGCGATGACCAATATCAAGCCCGTTATAATACACCCCTGCGGGCATTTCACAGCCACGTCTTTGGATGTGGAAAGCTATGATGTCAAGTCAAACAAGCACCGTGTCTGAGCTAATCATTCTGGTCGACAAAAAGTGCTGTGAAGGCATAAACATCAAAGCAAGGCGCCAAGGAAAGGTCAGTGAAATGAGAACATTCAGATCTTTGAGCAGATCGCACAGAATTCGACCCAATTCAAAACAGCCATCCCGCAGCTGCGGTCTTCGAGGTAAATGACCGAAAGGCGCCACAAAAGCCCATCATGTTGACAGTGAGTGGGCCGTAGGTGTGGTTTAGCTGTCAGGGGCTGCACCCCCGAGCAGTGATCCCCAAGCACTTGTGGTCTATCAGGTGTGCCGCGGGACATGATCCAATTTCACCGAATCGGTCTGAAAATGATTGCGACAAAGAAAACCGAACCCGAATATGATTCTTCTTCCTGTAATATGTGGCTGTATTACACTGCTCCTAGTGGCCAAGGCGTGCCACCATTAGGAACTCAATGTTAATTGGGATTGAGGCAAGAAATTATGATGTATAAAATGTTTAATTCTTTATATCCTATGATGTCATCACGACATATATTTTTTTTAAACATAATATACTGTTAGACAAAGTTACCCAAATTCTGGGGTGATGGAATGGATACATGGCATTTCCATTGATTTCTGGTCTGCTCTGGGTTTCGAGCACTGAACAAATTAAACTCGTAAGTCAAGGTACCACTGTATATACATTTTGTGACAATTTTGTTCAGTGGCATGTAAAATATGTGCCTTGGTTCGATAAAAGTTGACAATGTACAACTCGGGTTATGAAAGACTTTGCCCATCTTCTTGCGCCTGTGTTGCTTTGATGCTCGCCTTGTTTTTCCAGCATTAGCGTTTTCCGATACCTCGCTCGTCTTCTTGATTTGTTTTGACAGCTGACAACGGCTGGAAAAGACGCTGACTGAACCAAAAGCGCTTAAATAGAATATGATCTGAACAGTTAGCGTTAGCAGCCGTGTCTCTCAGGTAGTCCGTATTGTGTGAGCGCTTCAATTTGCAGCGTTGACTTTCCGTATTGACTGAATTTCCAAATAAATCTGAAATTATTAGTGTTTAAGTGCGTATCTAATGGTGCAGGCTGTGGAAGACTTCCTGGTTGAATGATATTTTCCAACTCCTTTAGTCAATATTCTAGGTGGCAACATGGTAGCATTATTAGCCTGTCGGAATTCTAGGTGGCTAAATGTTAGCATCGTTAAGCCCTCGAAAGGGTTTTACTTTCGACGCGCTAGATTTTCAAAACAGGGGTCCTTGGTTTATGATGGGTCCAACACGAGGCGCACAATCAAGAATACGACGACATCGTCAGTCAGCAAAAGGAGGCACGCTCAGTTAGTGTCAGACTTGCTAGTTTTGGTTTGACTCTTTTACATTTATGGTGTTTAGATATCTACAGAAATTATGATTTTTAGCATTGATTAGTGACTTCTGCTTTTTCTTACACAACATTTATTCAAAATAAAGATATCTTCATATCGTATATTGTATAGTGTCGTATTCCGCGAATGGTAGCGTGTCCTTTAAAATAGTGTGGAAAAGAAGAAGACGTATCCCATCGGGACAGCCTTTGAATGCAGCCTCTCGAACTGGGTCACACACTAATGATATCCTCATCGCTACGAATGGGCCCGCTCGGCCCTTTGAAAGCCATGCCGGTCGTTGACACGCCAGTGTGACAGTGTGCATGCTCGAAACGGAGTGATGAGGAGACACAGGCGACAGAGGTGGACGGGTGTTAGTTGAATGAGGGAGGCTGGCAGGGTACCTGAGTCTGCTGGGGGATATTCAGAAAGTTGTCCCGTGTTCCGATGCCGACAAACCGGTTGGGAGCTGTGGAGCCTGGCGTGGAGTATGCTACGAACAGAGGGAGACAAGTGTGTACATGCTTTGACACAAACACATACACACCGAGCTCAGGCTAGAGTTTGATGCTCTCACCCTTATTATTTGAACAATTTTGGGGGTCAGTTCAGGACATGGCAATGGATCACTGTCAAAGGAGCTATTGGGAAAAGACAGTAAGGGCCGGTTGAGAGTGACGCTCTCTTAGTCATATGGATGATTTGTTCGTGTTGCGGGCAACTTAATTGTTATTTCCCTTCACTTAGCCATGTAATCTGTGGTTACGCAGGGGGGATGTCGAGTCTGTAATGAAGAGCGCTAACATGAGGGAGCTATTTCAAACAAGTCACTAATGATCCTCAGCAGCCCCCTGGGCCCGTAATCATACAAAAACCACTGAGGACCCGGCTGTCGACATAATAATAGGGCGACCGGCAGAAGAACCCGGATTCATCACCGGGTGGCGACCTGACGCTCCACATTTACATTTCGCCGGTCGAAGAGGAGGAGCGTGTGACAACCAGGTGCTGATGTCACAGGATCAAACTTAGGGCAGTTGTGTTCACTGGACTCCAGCATGGCCATGGTGGAAGTGACTTGAGGAAGGTGGTGGGGTGGGGTGCGGATGGCTGGGTGGGGGGGGGGGGTTAACAGTGACAGGGGCATGACAGACAGTGAGTGCGCCGTTTAAAAAAAAAAAATTAAAAAACTGGATGGGCGCGTGTTCATAACCGCCGTTTGCAATGTCTTGGAGAATTAGAGGTGGAAGGAAAAAACCCAAAGGTGACAACAGCCACCCGAGTGAGGAACAAAAGCGTGAAAAGGGGTGCTATTTATTTATATGTCAATATAAATAAATAATCAAGTGACGTGTCAATTGGAGAGAGAGAGAGAGAGAGCAGAGAGAGCAGAGAACGGGAGGAAAGTGGGGGGGGGGGGGGGGAGAGGATGACAGGACAGGAGGAGAGAAAGTCAAAACAAAAAGGATGAGAAGATGCCCTGCTTGCTCCGTCCAGCGCCCCCTCCTGGAGTGCCTCTCCCATGGCCCGACTCTTTCACCGCATCTGTGTGGGTGCAACCAAGCAACACCTCAAAACTCCTCTCCCCTTTGCTCCCCCAGTGTACGACTAAGCCTCATCGTTTGTGTTTAGGTTGCTCCAAATACATTTCCGTGTTGTTTCTTTGTTCCTTATTACTGTGAGATCTGCGTGAAAGTGACAAGGGGATTGGGTGCGCTAAATTGGGGCACGATGGTCTTTAGTTTTCTTTTTATGTTGTTGTTTTGGAGTCCACGCCAACTGCCCTAATTTTGTTCCCCTACAAAGGGAAAAAAAAAAGAGAAACAAAGGGGGAAAAGAACTGAGAATATATCAAATAAAGCAAAGAAAGCAAAACAAAAAACAAAAAAAAAAAAAAAGAAATGAGAGAAAAGGGCGTATTGCCTCTGCGAGGCAGACATGCAGGGCTTGTGTCGATCAAAAGTTGTTTTTTTTTGGGCTACAGAAGCGACGTTCCCCGACTCCCCACCCCTCTCCCCACAAACTACACAACCCAATGAAGCCAATGAGAAGAGGGGTGGGGGTGGGGGGAGGGTGTGGGGAGACCACGCTGCCTCTTGTGGTGCTAGCATGAAAACCGACACTAGAGAGCGAGAGAAGCTCGTATACAAGACGGGGAGGGAATGAACGCAAAGACACGAGCAGAGAAGAAGGAGAAGCTGAAGCTCAGAGCCAGGGAGAGAGAGAAGAAGGGATACAGAAGTGATGGAAAGAGGAACCTCTTGGTATGGCGAAGGCGTGGCGACTAATAGTTTTTGGACCTTCTACTGTGGTTCCTTCAAACGGTGGAACTCCAGGGGGGCTGCTGAGAGTTGGAGCGGTTCACCATCTTGCGGGAAGCAGCTCAAGCCAGACAAAAAGGGGGGGGATAACTACAGCAGTAGCCGTCGTAGTCATCCTGAATGTGTGCATATTCGTGTGGTATTTCACTATATGTAGAAATCCAGAATCTTGGGGACCCCCTACGTGCCAATTGGGGCGAACTAAGGTGAAAATAAACAAGGCTTTCTAAAAGCAACTACGACAATTTGGACTGCCGTCTACGATAACTCTGCGGGGAGACTGGGGCCACAAGGGGGGGGGGGATTTGCGG
Organism: Hippocampus abdominalis; assembly: GCA_018466805.1. Classification (NCBI taxonomy): domain Eukaryota; kingdom Metazoa; phylum Chordata; class Actinopteri; order Syngnathiformes; family Syngnathidae; genus Hippocampus; species Hippocampus abdominalis. Next base: position 2,373,008 of record CM031700.1, read on the forward strand.
AGGGGAGTGGGAGTGACTTACACGGAGATGCGGGTGAGCTGAGTCCACCGTCGGTGGGCGTGCTGATGGTTTTAGAGTCGGGCATGGGGAGGGGCACGGGGCGTGCCACCGGGGGTGGCGGGGGCAGCAGGAAGGAGCCCGGCATTTTGCTCTGGCCACCTCCATTAGGCTGCAGACGGACCATATAGACAGGGTGAGCAGGACGGGACGCAAACCCCCCCCCCCCTCCCCACCCCCTCCCCACCGACATCACACAGGGGAGCCAGGCACACGACACCAACGTGACAACCGACACGCAGCCGCTGACCCAGAGATGGCAACAGCGCACACACAAGTACGCACCTTACACGCCAGAAAGAGCAACAAGGAGATATATACACGCACACACACACACACACACACACACACACACACACACACACACACACACACACACACACACACACACACATGCCCTCACAGTAAAATGATCAGTCTGGCCAAAAAGAATGGAATACATCAGAAAAGAACAAAAGAGTATAGAGCATCTTTTCACAAGAGAGGAAGTAGACAAAGGTGTTGTCATAGTGCCATGGGTACAGTTTTATCAATTAGTGATGTCGAAATTGTGGACGAGGTTGTGGGGACGTGCGTGTGCCTGTTGGGTCCCAACAGATGCGGTCTACAGTGCAAAGTAAAGAAGTCGGAAAAACATGAAGGCCAAGTTGACAGTAGTGGTGTACAGTCCGGACAACAACTTTTTAACGCACGTACACCGTATCAGAGAAGTATTCGCAAATCAAACTGGGATCCACGAGACCATAACGTGGCGATTTCCGCAAAAATAATTTACAATTGTCAATGGCGATTAGCACGACGATAAAAGACACTAAACCAATTGCGTCCCACCTTTTGTGCATCCTTTCTAGCTCCTACAATCTTTCCTCATGTAGAGTGTGAACCGGGGGTCGGCAACGCGCGGCTCCAGAGCCGCATGCGGCTCTTTAGCAACATCTAGTGGCTTTATAAAAAAATGTTTGAAAATGGAAAAAAGATTTTGATAGTCGGCTAATGTACACTTTATTGATGCTTTTAACAGTCTCGACAAACTTGGACACGCCTGCGTCCGACTGCGTGCCTTCTCTCTTCTCGTTCCACTCGAGAGGCGTTCAAAGACAGCCTCCGAAAAACGGAAAATCACATCACTGACACTAAGAAAAGCGAAAATAATGCACCAAAACAAAAAAAATAAAAGCGAGGAAATTACAAAATAAATTCTATGGGTGCGTTTGTTGAACACACAACAAAGGAATTAACGTCAACAATTCTGAGACAGTCCAGTCTCCTACATACATACAACATGTGTTTCCTTTATTGTAAGTTTTATAGAAGGCTTTTATTTTTTTGCGGCTCCAGACATTTTGTTTTTTCTGTTTTTGTCCTAAATGGCTCTTTGAACATTTTGGGTTGCCGACCCCTGGTGTAAACAAAGGGGGGTAAGACGAGCTTTGTAACATATTAGCAGGCTTAGAAACACATTGCCCGGGTTTTGACCCGGGCAATGTTGCCGAGTCTTTGGCAATGTTGAGTGGGATTGACTTTGTGATTGGCGATAGTGACAATTTCAAGAGTATTTCGCCTGGTATGTTGCAAAAGTTGCTCATGATAAATAAATAAATCACCTAGTTGATAAAAGTCGACTGTGCCTTTGTAAAATAGCTCTTCTTAGCTGTTGTTTGTGAAAGCAGTGCACGCCAGCTAGCAAGGAATATCTCAATTAATTCCAATGAATTTTTTTTTTTTTTTCAGTTCCTTTCTGTTGAACAGATGATGAATATTTATGATGAAACTAAAAATGTATTATAGCAATCGTATTTAGTGGTGCAAAAATCATACTTACGTTTCACCGGCATTAGGATCGGGGGTCCTTGGAAATATTTCTCCTTTTGTAAATTTCAGAAACCGAGTAATTGAGGGCATGTAAGGAGGCTACATAAAAGAACGCTGCTTTTGCACTTAATCTTAATCCTGCAGCATGTTTTGTGAAAAAATAAATAAATAAATAAATAGAAATATTCCCTGCAAGAGATTTTAGTCTCATTGTTCGGAGCCCAGCTGCCTCACGTAGAATGACAGCTGGAATGCAACTGTAATTTTCCAAGTGTTTCCATGGCCGTTTATGGAGCGCTTCTAAACAAAAGTTAAATTTGACCCTCTGTGGGTTTGCCGCTAACTCAGCCTGATCTTTTTCTCTAGCATGAGCTACATTTACTGCATCCTCCCATGACACAGTGGGGTCACAGCGGCTCTGACCACAACACCAGCCTTGGCATCCGGTTTAAGGACACGGCTGTTGCTGAAGTCCAAAGTAGGGCCTTTCTCATTCTTTTAATTCGCCCTTGCGATATCTTGTCAGATGTATGTTGTTTCAGCTGGAGTTTTGTATGTGTGTGTGTGTGTGTGTGTGTTTTATGTTGGTAGAGTTGGCAATACACAATAGCTTGCGGTAAGGACTGAGAACGCTAAGATGCTAAAGGTGGTAATGTCAAGAAATCTGGAGAAAAGGAAAGCAAAAAAAAACAACGGGCCGCTAATTTTGTCCTATTTCCTTGCTTGATTGACAAACAATTGCTCAATTGTTCCCTTTTGAAATATTTTTTTAATGGGATGAGTGAATCGTTCTTTGTTTTCATGCCAGTATTATATTAGGCAGAACATTCCTGCCTGGAGAGGTTGTGCCACAGTGGAGGTCTGTGCGGGTGTCAGCGCAAGACGTTCCGTCGCTGATGCCATTTTGCACTTCTTTTGACAGCAACGTCCGTGAGACTGCATCATCAGCGCCTCTGCTGGTTGCAGCCAAGCAGTGCACTCCTCCCCCCCCCCCCACTTTTTAAATGTTTTTTTCCCTCTATTTCCCGGAAAAATGTAATCCTGTAGTTTAAAAACAAAAAAAATCCACTCTGACACCTATTTTCACATCTTTCAGCTCCTAAATGCTGTTGTCACATAATCAACAATTTTTTTGTCCTACCATAATTTTGTGCTATGCACCATTTGTCATAACGAGTGAGGACGTGCACCGTCAACTCCAATCCAATCAAAAGAGAAGGCTTACAACATAAAACTGAACTCCCTTCATCTTCTCCATAGCCCCCCCCCCCCGGTTACTTTGACCCTTCATTCCCCCCCCCCCCCCCCTCTCATTCCGTCACTTACCTGTGCGCTCGGCTGTCCTGTGCCGTCGGTGCACACAAACTGCACAAACTCCTTAAGCGGGTCCTGGTGGTGGTGGTAGCGTATGGTGGGGTGGGTGAAATAAGGGCTGGACTGCTGGATGATTGAGGAAGAGGGGAAGTGCAGGGCTGAGGCTGAGGCACGGGGGCTCCCTGCGGAGACGACCAGGAAGCGGACAGGGACAGGATGGAGAATATCAGCAAAAAAGTTGGGTCTAACGACAATGAGACAGTCTATTGTTTCAGCAAAGATAATAAACATACAGTACAGGATAGTATTCCACACTGACCTATAATAAGACATATGCTTGAACAAAGCGGCGGCCTATTATATATAATTTTGCCGTTCAGGCCTATAATTGTCCTGACACAGAAAATAGCTGTGACGTTCTCCTGCGGTAGGCTATTGTGCAACATCTGGCCCCGTTCACTTTTATACATCAGCCAACTAAGCAAACACACTTTGTACGGTTGTATATTTTTGCACCTTGTGCCGCCTCGCGCAACCGCAGAGGTAGCAAAGAGCCGCATACAAACACACACTGTGATTTTTTTTTTTTTTTTTCCTCCGCTTTTGATTGGTTGTCAGTGAGGTGTAATCAATCAGCGGCGTATCCGCGCTGTGCGGTTCTCCGTCGTAGCTTCGAGCTTGTCACAGGATCTCTCCTCTGTTCCCAAATGGCCAGAAAACACCTTCGGGAGACATTCGTCAACAAGCCAGACAGCCACGCACGCACACACACACACACACGCACACAAAGACACACACTAGCCTCCACTGTCTGTCTGGTGGGCTGCAGTTCTATGGCGTTTGCAATTTGGCACGCCAAACAAGAGCGACAAGCTGCTAGGTGAGGGGAGCCTGGCGAACAAGCATCTGTGATTGTGTCTGTCACCTACTGTCTCTTGTGTGTCGCAACTCACAAAGGGAGAGACAGTACAAGTTGCTCCAACGTTCTCCCTTTGTCGGCTTTTCTCCGTGGTGGGAAGAAACAAAGTGCAAACACTGGATGATTGTACGGGTAGTTGAGTGAATTTTTCAGGTACCTGAAATTGAACCCTCATGCAGTATTTTGAAGCGGCTGCATGAAGGGTATTACGTCCCAAAAATGTCCCTCTTCCAATGTGCAACAACTTTTTTCACTTTTAATTTTTCCTCACTTTCAACCCCTCAAAATGTTCAGTGGGAATTGGCCAAGACATAGATAGACATCCTATGCAAAATTTCAGCTTCGTGGAGTTATTTTTCACTGTTTTGTCTGTGGTGTCCATTTGTCCAACAGTCCAAAATCGTCCAAAGTGTCCGAAATGTCCAATTTTGGGATAATTACTGCATGGGGGTTAATAGAGTCGATATTTTTCTAATGACCTTTCACTTTTACCCCTACATTTGATATATCTGTAGTTTCTATTCCTTACTTTGTCAAAAGAGGCTCTTTGCCTTGTTCAACCTCTGCGGATGAAGACAAGACAAAAAAGATGTAAATTGAGAGCCAAAATTCGGATGGGATCTTGATTGATTGATTTTACAGTAAACTCCCTCCATGGCAGGTTCAAGGTCCCGCTATCTCACAATTCGTTTTAGTACAGTCAATATTTGTACTTTAGTCTTAGACTCTAAAGCCACAGTTGACCACTAGATGGCGACATACTTAAATTTGAAAGGACGAAAACAGCATAGCCTCGTTTTTTTTTACTGAATGTCCTCCGCTCTTAATCCTGCTTTTTATGCCTACAGAAAGCTACATTTTCTAATGTCTTTGGCCATGATTAGAGACAGACAAGTTTGTCATTTTGGAAAAAAATGAGATTGTTTACTGTAAACACAGAGGGATCGGTGCACTCTTGTACTTTGGCCGCCTCTGATTTCGCTCTGCTCGAGTTAGGACAGGGCTTCAATTTGGTGTTCTCAACGTACACGCATTGGTTTGCGTGAGCGTAATCGCAGTCACAATGGCCGTCTCCCCAGACGAGCGTAATCAGACAGCAGTCTGCCTGGCATCACTCCATGAGCGTCCAGCGCCAACAACGGGACATAAACAATCCGGCACTTAGCTGTGAACGCTCTCACACTAGACCTACACAAGAGGAGCGAACCGTTTCGCCGCGTCCGAGAGGTGGGCCTTGGTTACGAGAAGCATCTCTGTGTGTATTCACATCTTTCTTTTCACTCCACTCTTCTGTCTTCCTCCAGGCACTTTATAGAAGCGAGGCCTCTAAGGGACATTCCATTTGGACTGCAGCCATTGTAGCGCAGACAAGAGTGTAAATTTACACATGCGCACACGTGTGTGTGTGTGTGTGTGTGTGTCTGTGTGTGAGTGTGCGTCTGCACACCAACACGAGCTCAAAACACTGCCTCATTACAGCCTGGATATGACGCCAAAAACCTCTCAGCTAAGAGTCCAGATACGCAGTTGCTGCAACTCATTTGGAACTCAATTAAAATGCAACGTTTAATTTCTTGGGACTCTTGAGCAAAACATGTTCGGTGGTTAAAGGCACGTCCTTGAGTATACGTTCTAAGTATACCTTTGGGAGAGCTGAAAGTAAAATTCAATACGCTTCAACACGGGGGCATTGAGTGCAAATGACCTTTACATGGTAGGTGCGGTTTGGCCGCGGACCAAGCCGTTCCCTTTGAGAGTCAAATGGAATGAGAGCGGAGGACGTTTTTACGCCTTTGAAAAGTGAGCCCGCCAGCCTTCAGGGACTTGTTGGCAAAGTTCACGTCGGAGGGACATTGGGAATTTCTCAGAGCGGAGATGGAGAAACCTTGTAGGAGATGCTATTGGAGCAAAATGCTCCGAGGACAATTTGCCCTTTGTGCCTCAATCAAACGACGTCTTTGGAAACACACGAAAAGGAATCTGTGCCGTTCTGTGAAAAAAATGCTCTCATTAAAACTAAAAACGAGGACAAAGCTGAACATGCGGAGTGGAAAAAAGAGAGCTCGCTTTGATTCACATTTGAGGATTTTTGTCTCAAAATATCGGCGCAAAAGTCTTAGGGGCACCCACTAGTATTGTTGTTTTAAATACCTTGTCCCAAAAGTTGTTCGCGCATCGTAAAACAGTTTAGTGTAATAGAACTAGGGCTGAACAATTAAAAAAAATTCCCCCCCCCACAATATTGTGATAGCAATTTAACGTCAGTACTTCTTGAAGATCTCCTTCCCATCTGTTTTTCAACAAGGCGGCCACTAAATGAATCTGTATTACAGATTTACGATACATAAATGTTTTGCTCTTTTAGGATAAGGCTTACTTACTTACTTACTTACGTTAAAGTAAAGGCAAATAAGCCATGAATTCATCCGAAAGACAAATTACTTAGACTTGACTTTAAATAGCATTGTGAACTTACTAAACGCTTTGCCTTGCACTCTTCGATCAAAACAGCGCGGCGTGAACATAAGTTAGTACGTCATAAATCAGATGGTAACAACAATGCAAGCACATCTGCGGCTTTATGACTTCAATGTTTCATGTTTCGTAAAACAAGATGTAACTCCTTCAGCCCCAAATTTTATTTGAATCGATTTGAATTTGATTAACTGTTCGGCCCTCGCTAGAACACCCACCGTTATCATGATGAAAAAAAAAATTTGCAATTTGCTCATTTCCAGGTGAGGATCTGGATAAAGGTTGCCCGATCCAGGAAATTATTCAGCATTTCACGTCGTTAAGAGTATCAATGGAATGCTAATCTATTAGAAATCTATTCATCATCTTCCATGAACTGTGAACGAATGAATGTTTGTTGGCAGAGGTCTACTCTCTAAGAAGAGGCGTTGTAACGTCATTGTGGCAATTAAGCCCAGTACTGTGCACAGATCACTTTCATTGTTTGAGAATATCAAAACTCCATACAGATCACTAAACATCACAATCCAAACATGACATTCAATGGTGATAATTGGATTAATAAGCACACAGGCAAAGGCATGGGTGCAGCGATGGTACCATGCAATGACAGTATTAAAACAAACAGGCACAATGGTGATGTTAAAAAAAAAAAAAAAATGTATGGATAAAGATAGACTGAAAGAGAGAGAGAGAGAAAAACTTAGGCCAGCCATGATGGTATAGCAGTAACACTGAACATGTGACAACTCAGCAGTTGCAACTGCGGGATCGGAACGTTTTGGTGGAATTCCTTTAGGATTGGGGTAAAACCTCCTTTTCCTTCTCTCTCTTTTTCAGACTGGAATATGATGGGGGGGGTGGGGGGGGGGTTCTCAGCTTGGTGGCAGGGCTCTCTCACCTGGTCTCACTCCTGCCAGCACGGGCAGCGGGTGGTGTGTGAACGCCATGCGAGGGGACCTCTGGGAAGACAGGGCGTTGAAATCAAACTTCCCCGGCTTCTTAAGTGAACCAGGCGAGGACAGTCCTGGTAAAAAAAAAAAAAAAAAAAAAAAAAATGGAAGCAACAAAAAAAAAAAAAGTGGGGAGGAGAGTGGGGGGGGGGGGAAAGAGAGGTGGTTGTAATCAGCAATTTGTTTTTGTTTTTTCTCGACTATGGCACATTGCTTGTATTATTATAAAAGGGGACTTGATTTGGCGTGACGCATGTTTGTAATTCACTCTCATTGATTTCAAATAGCCAATCAGAAGACCCAATGCTGCCTGATGACCTCATTCACAAATACTGTATATGGAAAACAAAACAAAACAAAACAAAAAGATCAGAGTTCTTGGTGATTCTTGCCGCTGCAATAATTCATTTTGATCGAGGATTCCCAGCTCCCAACTTTGAGGTAATGGGCCGGGCAGTATTTTACAAGCATGTCTTCAAAAAGGGGGGGGAAAAAATGGGGGGGGGGGGGGAATAACTCGAAGCCAATATCAAACTAGCCTTTGTTTGAGAGCCAAGGCACATCTGTAGCAATAATAACCTCTAACTGTGCCACTGTATGTTTTCTCTGTCTCCTTTCTTCTTCTTTGGCTTTTCTCTGCCTTTTTTAGGTTGCCAGCGCCAAACGTGGCCACCGTTACAGCCACAGTCAGCTAGTTGCGGTTTTTGGCCGCTGCCAGGCCCACGGGCTGGCCGCACGAGAAGAGGGCTTCATTCAGAAATAGCACAAACTGTACAGTATGGACGCGGCAGCTGCTGAGTGCGAAAGACAAGCAGACGGACAGAGGAGACGGCGGGAGGCGGTGGGGGGGCGACAAGCACGTGGGAGACATGAAAATATGCGAGGGAGCGAAGCGAGTGAGAGAGCAAAGCAGAACCGGTGAGAAATGCAGCAGTGTTTTGTTTTTCCATGCGTTGCTCTGACGACATGTATGAAATCGGGATGTCATAAGATGTTTACGTATGCTTATTATCTGGCGCGCGCACATGTTAAAAGCATAAAAACAGAGCGGGGAGGAAAAAAAAAAAAAAAAAGACGTTTCTTGTATTGTGGGGTTTCTTCTAATCTTCCTGACGACTGAGTGATATGATAATGTTTGGTCTTGAAAACTTTTTTTTTTTTTTTCTTTCTCCACGCTCCGGTTTTGTAGTCTATTTTGGAGGGTGCTCCGCATCAAACGGGGCATTTAATATGATTCCTCTTCCAGCTGGAGACGTGTGAAAGTGGATGGTAAGCGTGGGGGCGTGCAAAAACCTTCCCTCCTGGTGTGAAAGAGTTAAGTCTCAAGCAGGTGGGAGTGAATATGTGTGAAGCATTTATGTCTTCGACAGACATATATTTCTTTTTCTTCCACCTCCCTCCCTTTCCCCACCCCAACTGTAGCAGAAGCATGTGGGAGGATTGCGCTGTCAAGATAAATTCCGAGCATGAAGACAACCTCGGATCCAGCTTCTGACACCAACAGTCAGTTGTGATTTCTATGACACTCGAGTGTAAACGGGGGGGGAGCCTGGGAATGACTGAGATTTGCAAGCAGTACATTCAGCTCGAATGTCAATGAAGCCGACGACCAGAAACAACGAGTAGACCATGAAGACAACGTAGGATCCCGCTTCTGACACCAACAGTTGGTACAATAAACCTCCGGTGTCAGCGCAGGCTCCGAGCCCTTTAAAAAAAAAAAAAATGTTGTCCTAATGCTGGAACGCCACCCCCCAAAATGTACTTCAATTGAATAAACTGTACTTTCCAACTCATTTTACACCGTTGTACTTACAAATAATGGCTTCACAGATTTTTTTGAATTTAAAAATAGTCACCGGAAGTGGGCACAGACATTAACATCAAGCCGTAACTTCCACAAACAACCCAGGCTCAACTAAGCTCCTCCCTGCTCTCTAAATTAAGACGCATCACGTCACCATACAGAGGTTCCTTGAGATACAAGAAAATTGCATGCATTTTTCCCCCATTTATTTGCTTCAATGGACATTGTACCACTCCTCCTGGTGTTAGTTCTATTAGTCATTTTTGGAGCGTGCAAATAATAGGTGCCTGTGTGTATTGTGATATTGCCGTTTTAATTGTGTTGCTTCACCGTTTTTGTTCAATTATTCATTGCTTGAAGAGTTATGACACCGTGACACCGTGACGCTGATTCCATTAAGTTAAATGGACCTAAGGCAAAGGTACAAAGTGTCCTTTTTGTTTTCAGTTTGTTTTGACAGTCAACTTCAACTTGGGAGTGGCAATAAACAGCGGGAAGCGTCTCTTTGGAAGAATTCCTCACGAGCTGCCAAAGTGCTGCTTGTCACCATACAGTACAGTTTTTCAGTGAATCGCTAGGAGCGACCCAACGGGAAAGAAAAAGGAAATAGGTGAATTTATGAATAGTGAACCGCAAGTCCGTGTGGGATTCCTGTAGTGATTTAATGGAGTGACTGAGATCTGCGAGAACATTAGCAGTAGTATGTCCATGAAGCAAATGACCAGAAACGACAACTTGACTAGTGATTGTTTTGACATGGTGGTCACGAGGAAAAAAAAAAAAAAAAGGGACCTCGAGTTTCGAAGGAATGTTTATCAGCATGCGAGCGCTTAGCGTCGAACGAAGCTGACGACCAGCAATCATCGTAAAGGAAGATGGGGGGGAATCCGCTGACAACAGACATCTGGGCCCCGAAAACACCAACGCTACCATCAGGAGGATGTAAAAGAAAATGTCTCAGCACTTCAGAGACGCCGCCGCCTGCCAATGTGGTTCACATGTGCGCTTGTGCCACAACTGCACTCCTTTCTCTCCTGGCAAGCTTTGGCCTTCCACTGGCAACCAATCAAGCGCTCCCCCGATGACCCTTCTGTCTCTCTGCACTAACAGGCCTACCACCAGATGCGGCTCGGAACCACACAGATACACTCACGTATGCGTCATTTTAAGAGAGAGAAAAAGAAAAAAAAAATTGGACAATTGGTTTGGACAAGTCAAGGAAAGCCTGGGAATTCTAACTTTCAGGACTCCAGCTGCGCATCGATGGGCCTGACATATCACCGAAGCAGCGGGGGAAGCCCACCCGGTGTTTGATTTATTTTAACGATCATTTGGAGCTAATATGAAATCATGGTTGTTTTGCCTGCCTTACCCCCCCCCCCCCCCCCCCCACTCCCCTCCCTCCTTGAGCCCATGTGGACCAGATGTCTCCAGCATCCTCATGGATCCCAAGGCTATCCACACAGTCATTCACCATCTGGGACCATGCTTCAGCTGTACGAGTGCGTGTCTGTGCGTGGAAATCGATGGTGTGTATCTGAATGCGACAGGATGTGTGTGTGTGTGTGTGCTGTATTGGTTATTCAGAGAGGAAGGAAAGCGCTGCAAGTGGATACACACCGAGGCACACCTGTCTGTGAGCGGGGGTTTTGATTTTCCTTCTCCTATGTGCGCACATGGCATGTGTGTGTGTGTGTGTGTGTGTGTGTGTGTGTGTGTGTGTGTATGTGTTGTTTACATGCCCCCACCTGGACAAGAATTCCCAGATGAGAAAGCATTTGGCAGGTGGGATCCTTTGGAAAATCGGATACACCCTGTCCCAGAGTCGCATATTGTCTAAAATGATTCTTCCTTTGTGTACCGCACCCATCAAACTTTCCTTGTTATCTGGTCTTTGATCAGTGGCGATCGATAAACCTAAATTCGAATATATTTGGTCAATAAAAGTGTTTGAATTCATTCTCAATGGTCTATTCTCATTTCATAGCCCTTTTCTTGGCTGTACTGCTTTCCAGTACATGCATGCGGACGTTAAATACATTTTTTTGTCCAATCAGATTTTAGCTTCTATTTTCGCCATGTTAATCTTATCTGCCCATTGTCTTGGTGAAGAATTAATAGTGTGGGTTGATACAACTTAAACTACTATTCCCAATGGGTATGTTTCTTCAACCAATTTGATTTCAGATTCCTATCTCCGCGCGGCCACTTTGGTGGCTCTGGACGAAGTCAGGATTTTTCGGTTGCATGGTTGGTTGGTCAGGGCAAAACTTACAACGGCCAACTTTCAAGAGCAAAACATACTGCATGTGGAGCTATCAGCATAGTTCAAGTAGTTTTAAATGTTTTTTTTGCAATCTATCTATCACAGCTCGCTGCTGTTTTATTTTATTTTTTTTTATTGAAAGTAAGATACTCGAAAAAATACTGCTAATTGAAAAGTGTGCAATTTAATGTACAGATTTCCTCATTTATTGACTCAAGTGCTGTGAGTAACTGCTCTCCCTCTGGAGCAAGGAGCTTATTTGTGTGCGGACGGGCAAGCAGTCCAGGGTGTACCCTGCCTCCTGCCCGATGTTGGCTGGGATAGGCTTCTGCTGCTTATCCGTGACCAATGCTAATGAGGTCAAGGCTAATAGAAACTACATATATCAATGGATGAATTCCCTTTGTGTGAAAATGTTAATACAGTCAAACCTTCGGTTTTCGAACGTCTCGGTTCTCGACCAATTCGGTTTTCGACCAAAAATGTAAAGTTTTTTTTTTATGCCTCGGATGACGAACAGATTTCGGTTCTCGAAACAAACTGAGCGCACTTGAATGCACCATTTGACTCCTCTCGCCTTCCTGATACACGAGGAAGTGACGCTTCCTCGTGTTGCTTTCCATTGTGAGCAGACGTGTTCAGTAAACATTTTTATTTGAACCCTGGAGAACCCACAGGGTCAAATTTGGTCCCTAAAAATTCTGCTACTCAAATGCTACCCTTAAATCCCAAAGGGTCAAATTTGGCTCTAATCCTAAATTAGGATTAAAGCATTAAATATTTTTTAAAAAATATATATATTTTGGTGTGCAGTGAACATATAGCAGTCATTTAATGTAAAATTCATCATTTTCCAAAAAAGAAAAGGGTTCTTGGGTTCTCCAGGGTTAAAAAGAGCGTGGTTTCGGTTTTCGAACAATTTCTGGAACGGATTATGGACGAAAACCGAGGTTAGACTGTATTTAATTTGTGGAATGCAACAGCATTTTCCCTTTAAACTCCAGGAATACCTTTGTGCCATAATTTTCGCTCCCTCCTTTGGGGGAGGCATCTATTTGAGGAAATACAGTAAGTGGTTTCCACATCACTATTCTGCAAACTTATTGGGAGGGTACACAAGGCAACGTGCGGCACTATGGAGACCAGGAAGGGGGATACGCAGACAAGGGAGAGACAGACCATAGTGAGCGAGAAGGAGGCAATTGATGGGAGGTGATGCTTCGGAGCGCAAAGACAAGCGGCAACGGCTGTGGCGGCCCTGATGAGCAGTCTCTTAATTACACCTACAGCTAAGTGGAGCGGGAGCATCCGAGCAGCCGCCGAGGCTCCAGTGATAAACCTACCCATCGCTTTTGGCTACGTCCCTCCCCAGAGTCCTCCCCGCTGTACACATTTTCAATTAGACAGAAGGGAGACTGCGACGGCGGGTGAAAAGGGAGTGCAAGGAAGCAGGAGGAAGGGTTTTACACCTCTGATCCGCAGACGGTATAAGCGTCTTAATGAGGGATTTCAAGCCAGGGGGAGGGATGGCGAGACGGAGAGGTGAAGGCAAGGCGGGCACCTGAACACCTGCAGGGGGCGGGTGAGCATGGTAAGCATGGGCGTTTCGATGTGTCAACGTCTGCCTACGGAGGGGGGTGTTAAGTGGGCGAGCGGCGGAGGGGCATCTGTGCAGGCACACATTATGCACGGAACCTGTGGAGGTCGCTTTAAACATGACTGAGTCGCTCGGCATGTTCAAGCCTATGCGTGTGTGTCTGCGTTTGTGTGTCTACTGGTGTTTAATTTTTTTTTTTTTTTTAATGCATGATGACATCTGTTGGTTAAAATGACACTGGGAGGGCACGCAGGACTTTGGAGAGAAAGCCAGGGAATTGAAGTGAGCTGTGGATGTGTGACAAAGAATGTTAAACTTGAGGCGGATAATCCTGGGAAAATCCCGCCACTTAACCACAGAGAAAATGGGAGGGGGAAAAAAAAAACATAGCAGCAGGGTATAATTCTAATATCCATAAATTAAAAGAATACTCTTTTCCTTTTCATTGACCTTACATACAAACAAATATACAATATATTTATATATATACACAGAGCAATGAGTGTGCTAATACATATCAAAGATGTAAGTGTTCTAACCATGGTAAGGAAACTGCACGCCTTCGTTTTCATGTTTTATCTTCCTCTCCTGCACACTGGCCAAATGGTGCTGCACTGAAAGTGGAGAAGGGTATTGTTAACAATGAGAGAGAGAGAGAGAGAGAGAGAGAGAGAGAGAGAGAGAGAGAGCAGATGAGTGGGGGGGGAAAGTGGAGAGGGTTAAGAGTGAGCATTACGTTTCATGGCTTGTGATCATGAACATGTACTTTTGTCATTATAAGTCATCAAGAGGGGGTAGTAGGTTCCTGGACTGTTTAAAACTGGACTGTTGGGTGGGAGGGGTGGACCTCATGAGGAGGATGATGTACAAAGAAGATCACAGTGCTTGCAAAACAAGGGAAACATGAATATACAGCCTTCAATCGGGTTTGTACTTTTGAGAAAATGTTAATACGAGCTTCAAGGAGCCTCTCTTGCCATTTGGAATGATGTGCGTCAATCAGCAGAACAAACACGATTGCAATTCTTGGCTCGAGTTTGAACTCTCTGCTAGCACTCAATATTGCACCATGAGTAAAAACGACACAATATACAGCAATATTGATTTTTTTTTTTTTTTTGTCTTCTCGACGGTTGGGTGCGTACCAATACCAGGTAACAGTATTGGGCCCATACCAGCATTAACCCTCATGCAGTATTTTTAAGCGGCTGCATGAAGGGTATTACGTCCCAAAAATGTCCCTCTTCCAATGTGCAACAACTTTTTTCACTTTTCATTTATTTTCACTTTCAACCCCTCAAAATGTTCAGTGGGAATTGGCCAAGACATAAATATACATCCTATGCAAAATTTCAGCTTCGTGGAGTTATTTGTCACTGTTTTGTCTGTGGTGTCCATTTGTCCAACAGTCCAAAATCGTCCAAATGTCCAATTTTGGGATAATTACTGCGTGGGGGTTAATATTTCACGGTATTGGGTACTAATGAAGGCTGCAGACACCAACCACCAAACAAATCTGACATGGAGTAAATAAGTCCTCCTTGCCGGTGGTTGGCGCTACACGACGGAAGTTTGACACGCTGGCCGAAATCATCATGCTCATCAGAAAGAAATAACAGTTTGTGCTCATTATTATTTGTCATTATATTCATTGACATTTTACGGAGCAGAAGAACTAGTGGTGTCAGTACTCGGAGAATATTTGTACTTGGTTGGACAAAAAAAAAGTGGTATTGAACATGACTCGTCGCAGCTATGCTAATCACAGAAGGCTAGTCAAACTATTTGTATTTTCCCCCCGATGTCGCTTCTTCTTTTTTGTCATGCACAATGGTTAGGAGTGGAGGGCGCATACCCTCAGAGTGAAGGCAGGGGGTTAGATAGAGGGATCTATTAGTAGGGCGATGGCGACGGTGGGTGGACGATGGGGCTACGATGGGCTAGTGTGAGGAAAACTGGTGATGCATGTGGTGTGGCGAGGTGGTACCTGCATCCATGTCGTTGGGCCACGCGCTGGATTGGGATGAGCTGGCAGCGGGCGAGCGTCCGGGATAGAAAACATCATCTGTTGGGCTCTCCATCTCACTGTCGTCTAACGACTTCCTCTTGGTGGAGCTGGTGGGGGATTTGTGGGGAAGATGTTTGGAAGGAGGGAAAAAAAAAAAATACCATCCTGATGCGAATGCTCTGATCCAGGTCCGAAACATTTTGAATCACAACCACTGAAGCACAAAGGTATGGAAACTACAAATGACGCAGGACTAAACAGAAGGAGCAGTTAGAAAGTGGTGGCATACACTGTTAGATTAGCGGTAGCTTTGGATGAGCGTGTGTGTGTGTGTGTGCGTGTGTGTACAATATGCCAATAGTTGTGTATCTTTGTCTGTGTTTTTTTTTTTAACTACCTCCGCGGAAGGTTTGCGTACAGTTCCACCTCAGACCTAAAGTGACGGCAGATGACAAGAGGCGGGAAGAAGGGAAAGACAAGTTAAAGAAAGACAAAAAAAAAGAAAAGCAGGGGGAATAATTGCATGATTAAAATACCACTTTTGCACTGCACAGTATCAACTCGGAAATGGAAAAAAAAAAGCAAACAACTTGGAGCATCAGTTAGAACGATATACACAAAACAATAACAATGGAAGAAAAGTAGCCTGTCTTGTATTTACTGTCAGTAAGGTGAACATTTTTATCCAAGAGGAGACTGAAGGCAGCAAGAAACGGTAACAAAGTGGAGCTAAGGCACAGCAACAGAGGAAAGAAACGTGAGCATGTCTGTTTATTTTTGTCATTTTGAGCCATGTAGCCTCAAAAGTTACAGTGAGGCGGCCATGACACTAATGCAGCGTGTTATGACAAATTCTTTGTGTGTTCTACATACTTGG
This sequence comes from Hippocampus abdominalis, assembly GCA_018466805.1. NCBI lineage: Eukaryota > Metazoa > Chordata > Actinopteri > Syngnathiformes > Syngnathidae > Hippocampus > Hippocampus abdominalis. The sequence continues at coordinate 2,389,093 of CM031700.1, forward strand.
CCAATAAAGATGATTCTGATTCTGGTGAAGAACCTACACGAAAAACATTGGCGGTTCTCAAACTGTAGTCTGTGAACCTGTAGCTCGGGGGTTCGCAGAATCATTTGCCATGAATAATGGTCGTACCATATTTAAAAAAAACAAACGTACATGCCTACATATGGGACTGGCATGTCGATAAAACAAAAATACGTAACCAAATGTTTCTTCCTACCTGGGCTCTGGGCCGATTAAAAGCTCTGGTTTACGATACTGACGTATCAAATCTTACATCCCCACATGAACATGATGCTTACACAAGAAATAAAGTATTTTTATAGCAATAAAGTTTTATTCTTCTGGACAACTTTATATATATTTTTTTAGACTATATTCCTATTTTCTAGGAGTATAGGTGTCTTTTTTTTTTTTTTTTTTAAAGGGTGCGATATTATGAAAGTAAATTTAAAAATTCACTTCTTTCCCTTGTTTTACAACATTGACTTTAAGGATATACAATAGCTTAATCTTGGAAAAATAGAACTAAATTGTCCCTTGCTGACTTTTGTTCTCATTAAGATCACTACTTTTTTTCTTGAAAATTAAATTTTAAAAAAATGCTTTTGTTTTCCAAGATTCTTACTTCTTTGGCCTTGAAACTATGCAACGTTTTAGCTCAATTGAAACTGAAACTGAAAAGAAGAATCTGATGGGTTTACATTTGGGGAAAAAAGGATGCACATTGACTGCACCAATTAAAATGATATTTTACCAACATAAATATCGTACGAAATAAAATCATATTCATGTTGGGGAAACAGGATTTTTTTAACAGTCATAATTTATTTAGAAATTTTAAATGGACTTTTTTTTTTTTTTTTTTTGGTCAGTGCATGGTAGTACCGTATTTTGAATTGGCAAGATTATGATGTGGTCCCTGAAAAAATGTCTCCCCTATCAGAGGTCACCCAAATGTTTGAAAACCCCTCGGAGTCGGTCGTGTGCAGTGGAAAAGGAGCAAAAGAGGTGAACATCTAACAGAAAGAGAAGCACATCCATAAGGACAAATTGCGAAGAAGAGGACTAAATGCTTGATTGACCATTTCATGCCATGTCAGTGACGAGACATTATATGGTGGGACCTTGAGCTACAAGCCATCCGTCATCCATTTTTTTGTTGTTTTTTGGGGTTTGTCCAAAAAATAAAAAAATAAAATAAGTTCGGCTGATATAATTACGAAAACAGTTTTCAAAAAAGAAGACTCAAGCTGTTTATTGTGACTCTCGGCTGGTGGTTGCTGTCAAACTAAACATAAAACATTGTTTAGGGAGGCTGGTACTAATTAAGGGCAATTTCTTTTCATTTCAATCGGTGCAAGTATGAGATGTTTTGCGTGAGAGCGCATAGCGTGGTCGGGACCAAATTCAACGTGTGACTCAAGGTGCCGCTGTACAATAGTTAGCGCGCTTCCACGGTCAACGACAGAATGAGGGAATATTAATGGCGGGACTTCAGGATTAGTCATTGGAATGAAGAACTTCATCATGTACCTGGTGGAGGGAGGGGAAGTGAGGGAACGTCGCCCGACGGCCACCTGGTTGATGTTGTAGTAGCTGGGACTGCTGTCCAGGTCAGCCAATGAGAAGTTCGGACCTGACGCCGTGGCAACAGGAGCTAACAAGGAAAAAAAAAGAAAGATACTGAGCAAGAAAACATGAAATCTATGCAATTGCAAATGTGGGTGGTGATGACATTAGTAAATATGTGTCAATAGTTGAAGAGAAAAAGGAATGCAAATATATATATATATATATTTTTTTTTTACTTCTGCCAAACAGGTCATGTTTTAATTGACCGTATATGAGCAGGATTACACAAATGTTATTTCATTCAAAATCCAAATTAGGTTTTCAAAGGGGTGGTGCGAGGAAAGGTGATGGGAATGCACATTTAATTTCGGTGCATTTCCAGATAAAGGTGTGATCCTTTATTCTAAAAATGTCAGACATATTTTCATATTTTCCTACATTTCTAAGTGAGTCAGGAATGAATATTAATGGCATAATTCAGGCATACGCACGAGGGTGGGTATGTAGGTGTATGCTGGGGTTGTTCCAAATTGGAATTTGGCAGCAATCTGTTGAGTACTAATTTATTTTTTTTCCCTTCGTTTTATCTTTTTTTTTTTAAATTTATGTATGTATTTATTTATTTTACTTACTCTGTGACACTCTGACGAGCTCAGCCACGTTCCAAACCCCTGAGGTGACAAAGCAGTCTTGGAAACTCAGGTGTCCTGTGGGGGGAGGGGGGGGGGGGGGGATACACTTTGATGAAAACATCCAAATAAGAAAGGAAAGAATCCCTGAAATTTGCACACCTTTGGGACAACTACTTGAAAATCAACATGCGTGTTTGCCATTTACAATATAATCTACAGTGGCTGAAAAACTAATTACTCACTCCAGTTGAAATGCCAAGTTTTTGTGACACACAACATTGAGACCAAAATAAATCATGTCAAAACCTTTTGTACCGTTATTGTAACTTCTAACAGGAACGGCTCCATTGAAATGTTGCCTTTAATATTTTTGACAGCGTAAGTAATGATATATAACTTACATAATATGTTTACACACCCTCTTGAAACTTCGGGGCATTCAAATCCATGTTCAATGGGTGTCAGCAAACCACTGCAATCATTTAAATTGTCTCTGACTAAACCTTTCTAAAGTTCAAATTGGATTTTCCCTGAAATTTGTGTTCTTCATCAGCAGAAGCTTGAAAATTTTGTGTTAACACTGACTGGTATTCGTATTACCGTATTGGCCCGAATATAAGACGGCCCTGATTAAAAGACGACCCCCTTTTTTTCAAAAATGAAAAAAAGTTTGTGAAAATAATTACATTACATTAACAATGATTATAACAATATATTTGAGAGAAAAACATGTTATTTTGCCTCATTCAAATCTTAATATCTGAACATTTAAATATAAACTAAAGTGCAATCACATTGAATGGCCTGGTTCTTGAAACGTAAATGACATCATAACTTCTCCTCAGCCCGGAATGGCCGATCTTCGACCCACTTTTCTCCAGATTGTCGCTCCGTTTCTCCGTTTTCTGTTATCTCTTCTATTATTATATATTCTTACCGCTATTTTTAATTTTTCTTCTTCGTGCTACCGCTATTTTTTTTTTATTCTTCGTGACAGGGGTTCACTTTGGCCTGGGAAGTCAACTTCAGCATTCGCTTCAATGATATCTGGCGCCATCTAGTGTCATGAATGGGTATAATGTCTAGACCCCGAATATAAGACGACCCCCACTATTTCAGTCTTATTTCAATGCAAAAAAACACCATCTCATATTTGGGCCAATACAGTATATATGAACTGTTCATAATTCCTTCCATCTTTCACAATGGCTGCCACAACGATAGTTCACTGTAGGCACTATTTGATCGCTAGCTTTGAAAAATCATTTCAGGTATATAACTCTATGAATGTTCTGAACTCCCGTTTCAATGCCGGTGATGTTCATCTTTAGCTAGCCAACTAGTGCGATGCCTACTTCCAAGTCGTGCATTCAGATTTGTGTCAATTGCTTTCAGATGAGATTAGTCATGTCCCTCAGTGTGTGTGTGTGTGTGTGTGTGTGTGCTTACCATTGGGCGGTGGTTTAATGTCCGTGTCCCCCTGTTGGCTAGAGCTGTCTGATTGTCCGGATTCTGCACACACACAAAAAAAAAAGAACCACAAATGAAGAAATGGTGATTTTCTTTAATGACGACTCTACTGTTCAACCATAAGTTGAACTGTGATAAGCGAGGTGTCGAGAGAACAAGCTAAATTTGTACTACGTGCTAAATTGTGGTATACATGTATTAGTGAAGTCACGCCTTTTAAAAAAAAAATTTCAGCGTGACATTTTTTACATCCCAGGAAAGCTCGCTCCCGTCTCCCCGCTGAGTGAAGGTGCAATCATTTACCGAGTGCTGTTATGCCAATAAGTATCTAACTATGCAATCATACCCCGTGCTCTAATCCTGTTTAATACCTTCTTGCTGGTAGGGATTTAGACTGCATAAACAGAGCACCTTACGCACACACACACACACACACACACACATTCACTCTCGCATGTGAACGCACACCCACACGAGCATGTGCACTCGCAATCTGTTTCTTCCTCTAATTTCTGTTTCATCGCCGCAAAAACAGACTCTGGAAAAACAGCTGACCACGGGAGTTTGGCTGCGCCCGAGGATTTGAGGCAGAGCGCGTTTTAGTCTCAGGAAAACCATTCCCCATGGGGGCAGACAAGCAACACTAATCTATGTACACATGCGCGTTTGCGCACACCTGTTATGACTGGCCTGTGAATGCAATCGGCTTCGCTCACCCGGGCGGTTAGCCGCTCGGCAGGCCTTGGCAACAAAGGGACAAAATTAGGAATGGAGACGTTGCAGGCGGGAAAAAAAAAGGTTTGGTAACACGAATCCGGGGTGTCATAAGGGAGCGCCGTCCTGTCCGGGTTTTCGTCACTGCGTTCACATTCATGACTATGCAGTGGTGGCAAAAGTCATCAGGCTCAAAATTTAAGGAGAAGCACAGATGCTTGTGTAAAGTACTCTGGTAGAAGTAGTGAATTCATTCTTTAAAGGTGAAGTCAACTCAAAAAAAACGTGTACATGGCTTATAGTAAGGAGAAAGAAAAAAAACGGTCCTGTAATGAGCAAAACAAAACCACAAAAGAAAAATGCAAAATTGGATCATGATAACAACTGGAAAAAATACATATTAGCTGTATGTGGGTTTTTTTCTCCTTCAGATTAGACAACATCAAACAATTCCCTTCAGGCCATGCATGGGGAATATCTTGCTTCTCCCACCTTGTTGCATCAGTCGTTCACGCTCCCTGATTCATGTTCCTCCATGTCACTGCTGGCCCTGTTTTTCTCAGTATGAGACTCCACATTCTCAAACAATCAATATCTCAACCACAGTTCACATCAACTCTCTCTATTTACATCTTTTTTACATCTATTTACATCTTTTTTTTTATATGTCATGTCCTGATCTGTGGAGCGTGGAGAAAAAAAAGTATTTTGACAAAGTAAGGAGTAAAAAGTGCAGATCTCTGTTTTCAAATCTAAGGAGAATAAGTAAAAGAGTCATCAGAAAAAAAATACTCAAGTAGAAAAAAACCCAGGAAGTACACTAGAGGTTGTGTGTGTGTGTGTGTGCGTGCGTGTGTGTGTGTGTGTGAATGCTATTGGTGGTCAATTTGGACCAAAGTTGCTATCAAGCGAGCTAAAGGAGGTGTTTATCCACAGGCTAGGTGATAACAGAGCACACAGACTTCTGCCAGCAGCACTTGCCTTGCAGCCGCTCTAAGCCACAGATTAGCCTCGTGAGCAGAAAAAATAACAGGCCTGTCTCGCTGCCTACGAAGAGACAGAGCGCAAAAAAAGGCAAAGAGACCTCTCTTTCTGCCCGCGCCTCTCATGCAGAATCCCTCACTCGTCGCCGTCGCCCCATCGAGGGCCGCATGTAATCCTGGCAGCCATCTTAGGGCTTGGCAGCCATCTTAGTATTGGCGGGAGCTCCGCATTCCAGGTAACTGACGGCACCGGCTCCCAACGCGCCAGGCTGCGCGCGCACCCCAGATACATTGAGCCCCTCATAGACGACGGACAAACACTCGAGAGTAAACATGTGAGTGCCAATGAAAGCTGTTGGGAAAACAACCCGACTTCACTGGACTTTTACCGCTGTGTAGTATTTCACCATCGGGCTCGAGAATATTGTAAACACTCCATTTCTAGCACCTTCTAAGCATTGGTCGGAAGACCCAGCCACAACTATATACAGTTTGTGCACAGTGAGCCCGGGGCGTATTTGTGTGACCGCTAATGTGTATACGTGTGTGTGTGTGTGTGTGTGTGTGTGTGTGCAGTACAAAGACTGCAATTAGCTTCAAGAATTAGCCAGCTGTGTTAAAGAGGGAGCTCGACATCGGTACGAGAGGTTATCAGTTTCACTGGAAAGCAAAACAGTGATCATATTGTCGGGTTGAGAAAATGAAACTCAGGAGTTCCGCTGACTATTTATCACGACTCGGCCAGTTACAGTCGATAACAGCCACAACCCGCCGAAAGTCGCAGCAAGCCCTTTATCTTGCCAACCCAGATCCCCGAAGCTCTGGCCTCAGCGCCCCCAATCGGAACTCTGCAGCCCTCTCGGTCCCCCCCCTCGACCTCGAATGATCTCCCACTGCTAACGTCAAACCTTTTAGCTTCATGCGTAGTCCTTGCCAGCCAGCACAGACAGAGCAACTGAAAGTTGGAGCGTATGAGATATGAAAGGGAATTAGTCAGAAAAACAATGATATTCGTTACATAAACTGTCACATTTCAAGATAGTATCTGAAAACTCCCACCCGACTTGACAGTGGATTGAAAGTGCAACTGTCCATCGTGTATAAGAATACACGATGGCGACATAATTAAATACAATAAAAAATAATTCACCTTTTATTTCGTCACACGTTCCCCTGTCATATTAGTTCTGGGGGCCGCATAAGACAAATTTACCCAAATACCGTATTGAAGGCTGAATTCGGTCGGCTTCTCGGTACGGATGGATTTTTAGTCATTCTTCTCAGAGGACAAAGAATATATGCGTGCGAGTATCATCATATTATCTCCCTACATGTGTTGTGTCATACGGTATATCCATTGCTACAAGGGTGACAACACCCTCACATAGATGCTAATTGTTAGCCAGTGTGCCTGTGGTATTTCCCATTGTATTGTTAGCATTAAACTCACGGGGGGCATGTATCTGTATCTTAAATAGACAATGTGTAATTCTCTTTTTGTCTTTAGCTTTACCAAACCGCTGCTTCTTAGGTGAGTGGAGTTCACTGGCCCCTCAGGCCTCAAAACCTCAACTTTTATGATTTGTATCTCCAAACATTTACAAGTAAGGCCACTCCTATCTCAAGGCACCACTGTGCTGTATCCTGAAATAATGATCATCATCTCAAATTACGAACAGAGTTACCCAATGTGAAACTCCAGCTTGTTTAGGAAAATTAAAAAAAACATTCTGTTGTATGAATGGCAAGACGTGGCTTTTGTAATCTATTGCAAGGGCATTTTTTTTTTTCTGAGATAGATGAAAAAAATAGATATTCTTTTTTTCTGCTGCGCATCCGATGCTCACTCCGAGCAGCAAAGTGGTTTTGAGTCACTGCTTTCGTACTGTCCCGGTATGTAATTGAGGTTGGCTCTACGTGTATAATGTAAAGATTCCTCGTTTTGTTTGAGATCCATAATATTTGCACAATCATTGACGTAAATACCTCACCAGATGAGTATAATTACTCTGCAGGCTCAAGAGCAGCTCAAAATTCCCAACTGGCCGGTTTAGAAATTCCTCCAGACTACTGTACCTCCCGCTGTCAACGCTCACATATTTCTGTGGCTTTTCCCTTTATCAGTTCCATCTGTAGCGCATTTTCCTCCCCATCCCATTTTGCCATGTGTGACATATGGTCCTGCCTAAGCGCTTCCATTCCTGTCGTTTTATGAGACTCAAATAATAACTCTGAAACCAAGCCTTTCCACTTGCCACGACTTGCAGCACTGTGCATCTTGAAATGAAATAAACTTTTGTTGTAAAGCCCGTTTTGACGAAGCACCAGCGCCAAGGCACTTTCGAATAGCCGTAGATTAAGCTAGGCTAATAAACCGGTTGGATTTCGCTGTTCAATGACTTGTGTTAGAGGTTAGATCATATGAGACCAGCAGACAGATAGCACGGTAGGGCACCAAAATAAAGAATCTGAAGGAGGGGGCGGAAATCTGAGATAACTCACTGAAATGAGCTCGAGAAGAATTTCATACTAAAACCGAGAAATGCAATTCAAATTCGAAAAATGTAAAGAGATTAATTTAGACTCCCAAACACTGTATTTTTTTTTAGCATGATCAAAAAATAAGAAATATTTTTTTATAGTGACTGATTACAGTCTACAAATTTGTAAAGGGGAAATCAAGTCAAAAATGTTGCAACACCACTAGTCTGACCACAGTATTCTCATTAACCCTCATGCAGTATTTTTAAGCGGCTGCATGAAGGGTATTACGTCCTCGAGGATTGTCCCAAAAATGTCCCTCTTCCAATGTGCAACAACTTTTTTCACTTTTTTTTATTCTTCACTGTTTTGTCTGTGGTGTCCATTTGTCCAACAGTCCAAAATCGTCCAAAGTGTCCGAAATGTCCAATTTTGGGATAATTACTGCATGGGGGTTAATATTGCATTTATCAAATATGAATTGAGCAGCAAAACCCACCCGTTTTTCCCCATCTCGGGGAGTGGCTTGCTGTCGACTAAAAATGACATCACAGTTACCCAGGTCCCATGTCACGACCAATCACGGCTCCCCTGTTTTCTGAGTTTGGTCATGTGACATTCAAGCTGAGACATGATTGGTCATTAACTGAGCTATTATAAGCGTACTATAATCCTTCCAGTGGAAAGAAAAACGTGTTTGGATGCAGTTTTTCTTGATAAACCATCGATCTATCTTTCTATTTTTTTTCTGGCCACCACGGGTACACTTTAAGGAAAAGGGGAAGGCAGGGGATAGAACACTTCCACACAGGCTGATCTCTACTTGGCTGGAGGCTGCAAAGCATGAGTTGCGGGTGATCGTTTTTTTTGTGACCAGCAATGCAAAAGCACTGACCGACATATGCTGATTACCTACTTTTGCACGAAAATCGTCCGATCACGTTCGGTGGCCGATCAATCAAAGCAAGAAAAGGTGTTTCGTTAAAACTGTAGCAGTGATTATCCGTGCCGATTCATTATACGCATTTGTGAATGTTTTTGTGTGAATGACAATGTCATCAAACACTGTTTAAAAAAAAAAAAAATTATTGCTAACTGAGATGTGCAGTAATGATGTTTAATATTTTGTCAGTGAGATTGGACGATATGTGAGGTTTGCGGATCGATACGTCACCGTAAGAGAAAACAACACTTTGTTGTATCGATTTGTTTGCGTCGGTACAGTATGTGTTGCTTCTTTCGATGTGACTTTCTTCCTTGTTGGAACAATCGCAAGTCTCGTCTCCCCACTTTGCCGCCACAGCCTCCTCCTCCACCCGGCTCTTCTCCTCCCCAAAACATACGGATCACACCGTACAGCCTCCCAATTGGGTTTCGCTTAAGAGGTTTATCGGTATGTTGCTAAACATTCTGACCTTTTTTTAATCCTTAATGCGCTTAAAATGTTCCAAAACCTCCTAATCCCCCTGGCTATCCCACACAGATGTTCACTGCGCCCTTTTATTGGATATTATTTCATTATTATTATTTTTTCAACATATATGGTTTTTTTTTTTTGCATATCCACATTTTGTTCAATGGTATCTAATACAGAAGGGAATATTCCAGTTTCTTGTTGCCAGTAAACGTTTCACATTGAACTAAGCCAGACGTGTGAATTTGTATTTAAAAAAAAAAAAAGAAAAGAGTTGAATGAATAATATTTAGGACACTCTTAACAGCTCAGTTTTTCTAAGTGCTGTGCGTACATATGGATATTCATGTGAATCTATTAGCGTATGGATGCATGCATTTTTGTGACTGTGCCACTCACAGCCAGGCAAACTGTTTGGCGAGGTGGGCTGTGTGTGTGTGTGTGTGTGTGTGTGTGTGTGTGTGTGTATAGCAGGTGTGCCAGGCTGCCTTGCGCAGCTTGCTGCCCATCTGTGCTCCCGTCTGTGTGCCGCCTGCGCCCACGCTTTGCCAACAGCGCCGCACCACAGCAAGAAGACCCAGGAGAGGGGGATGCTGAGAGATGAGGGAGGGATGAGAGGAGGTTGGGGGGGGGGGGGGGGGATGGAAGGAGGAGCAGAGACAGGAGGAGGAGGAGGAGGAGGAGGGCAAAGGGGGATTACAAGGAGGGTAAGAAAGGGAAAGAGAAAGAAAGTGGGAAAGAGAATGAGGTGGAGGGTGAAGGGTCCAAAGAGTATACATGAACTTGCGGGGAATGGGCGGCGTACGATGCGGGGTTGCTGAGTGGAGGTTTTAGAAGGTTGGGGGTGGATCGTGGCTGGCTGGATGCCCATGCATGCCCCCACTTCTTTATCGCGCTTCACTCCTTCCTGACCGGCCCTCCCTCCCTCCCTCACTCTCCTGACTCTTCTTCCTCTCAGTCGACCACAATGTCTTGTCTTCATCAGTGCGGATTCCTGTGAACCTCTGGGACACCGTCCCTAAAATGTGACTTATTCGAACAAAATTACATTCCAAAATCTAGCCATACATTTCAAGAGAAGAACTCCAATGGAATCTTTATGTTACACAAAAACTAAAACTTTTCTAATTAAAAAAAGGATTTTTTTTTCATGTCTGGACAAGAGAGTTACAGTACATATTTTACCACCAAAAACACTATTACAAAAAAAAAACCCATACATAATGAAGCGCTGGAGGGTTGCTGGTATCCCTGTAACCCTAATGTTCTTGGAGGGGTAAAATATTCATAAAGGTTCAAATAATTCCAGATCCAGGCACTAAATTGGTTAACATGAATGTAAAAAAAGCCTTTACAGGATTCAACGTAAACGGTGGCCCGTTGGCCCGGGGCCACTACATGTCTGTGTCGGACCACCCTCTGACACAGTCCAGATTTCATGAATGAATAAGATAAAAGCAAGATATACTTGGTTTCTGAACATTCATCATTCAGTATTTTGAGTTTTATCCATGTAACTCTATCAATCATCATTCATCATTTTACCTCACATTTTTTTTTTTTTTGCACGTCAGGTTAAATACTTCATCCGAATCAGCTTGAACATGACATAAAGAAATGTGAATTAGTCATTTAGATGTTACACTGCAAGAGAATATATAAAAAAAAAGGTATCGACACAAAAATAATATGGTATTATTTTATGATATATGAATTAAGCTAAATATGGAATAATTACTGAACCCGCAGGACCAGAGCCATTTCAGGCATGGCCTGAACAAGGTTCAAGAAGGCTTGACGTAGTAACCTGCTTGACCTTTTTAGGGCTATTACACATAAACACACACACACACACACACACACACACAAAGTTTTGCTCACCAGCCTTCATCAAGGTTTTGGTAACAAACAGTGTGCAGGCATGCCGTAATTCTAGTGCCAATTGCCATTAGCTGATCTCTCACGTGTTTGTAACACTTGCAGCAACTACACAACTAAGTACAAGATTTTGATTAAAAAAAATAATAAGAAAAGAAAAAGCAGAAGATTAGGAAATATAGTTGCCACATCACCAAACATTCCATTCTTATCATATCAATTATCCATGTGTCTGAATCCACTCTTTTATATGACAATGAGAATCGATCTGTAAAAAATAAAGATGAAACTGTTGCTTGGTGTTGGGTGACTCTTGGGTTCTACCACTCCTGTCTGGATAAATCGATCATCGACTTATTTTCTCAGACCCTTGGCTAGTTTAAAGCACATTAAAACACGGCCCGAGTTTTCCACACATGCACTGTGCTGCGTTTGCTGCATATAAAATCCAGAGGGGGAACTTTACAAAGTGCATCCTGCCATGTAGCTCGACCACATAAAATGTAAAAAAAGAAAACGCTGTTTTTCTGCTATGTTAGCCACATCTGGCCGCAATGTTTATGGGTTCATCTTTGGGCCAAGCTGTACTTTTTAAGCGAGTTCTGTTCATTGTCACACAGGTATTACACCACAGCTCCAAAAAACCTGATGTGATGCGACTGTAAATACATATTGATGATGACGGTGGATCCTGTATGAGTGACTGAGGTCATTTCTCTGTTTAGAACTGTATTCATTTGCGGAGACTGAGTGTGCCGCGTGTATATGTGTGTGCGTGTGTGTGTGTGTGCGCGCGCGCGTCTATGGCTGGGGGGCCCCGGCACAGTTCATGACCCAGCCTAACAGAGTGTGAAAGTCCCCCCGCCGAGCTGATACTGATATAACTGTCCCCTAAGTGGTGTTGACACCGGCATTATTACCCTGTCAACCTCCATATCTACTCAGCTTAAAGGAGTCAACTGGGGCAGGGGCCTAAGCATGTTAAGGGCCAGTGTGTCTGCACCGTCCCGCTTGGGCCCAAATGTATACAGCTGCACAAAGGCCGGAAAGGGAAAGCGTCAGAGGAACACGTCGGGGTGGGGCTGGAGGGGGGGGAGAGGAAAGACTTTCGCTGCTACCTACACAGTGCTCGCTTGATGCAAACGACTGTGACACATGCTGAAGGTGTGGCTGCAGTGAGGGATTATCTCCACCAGGTGGCGATTTCCTGGCACGGGGAGTCCATGGTGAAATGCAAATAAAGCAACAGGGCCTTGGGCCAGACTCCTGGGCTAGCTCAGACTTCACTCTCTAGACTGCGGAGAGAAGCAAGCCCGCCTCGGAGAGAGAGACAAAGACAAAGACAAAGACAAAGACATGAAAAGGGGAAGGAGATGTGAAGTACGGAGCGGTGAACGTTGGCGAGATACGAGGAGGAGTCTATCCTTTGCTCTGTGATAGCAAGATCCAACACAGTGCAGTCTGAACACTAACACAGTCTAGAGCAGGGGTGGGCAATCCCACTCCTGGAGGGCCGCTGTCCTGCGTGTTTTCCAAGTCTCCCTGTTGCAACACACCTGATTCCAATGAACAGGTTCAATATCAGGCCTCGTCAGAGCTTACTGATAATCTGATCATTCAAATTAGGTGTGTAGCAACAGGGAGACTTGGAAAACATGCAGGACAGCGGCCCTCCAGGACTGGGATTGCCCACCCCTGGTCTAGAGGAAAAGCTAAACAAGCAAAGGCTGCGCATTCGCACATGAGACTGAGCCAGGTGCTTGTGATGGGGGGAAAAAAAAGGAGTTTAAGGGCTCAAAAATGAGACGGAAGGTATAGTGGAAAAGTCTCCAAATCGAATTAAAATGCCCTTCAGTGGAAACCGACTGAAACTTTGCGACAAAATGGCCGACCTGTCTCTGTCCTTACTGCTCAGTACAATGTAGCATGGAAGGTACACACACGCCAAGTCTCGTTACTGTGTTTAGCATACATGCTAACATCCTTTTATTCTAGAGTGAGAGTTAAAGGGGGCGGGAAGTCACATATTTTCTTTACAATATTTTCTATGCGGCCCCCACTCGTCTCAACACCGTATTCTGATTGATGTTACGTTTGAGGATTATGAATCAAGCAGCAAAATCCACCCCATTTTTATCCATTCTCTGTGGGCGGCCATTTTGCCACTTGCTGTCGCTCAGTTCCCAGTGAAGCTAATAGAAGTTTAATGATCATCATTTCCATTCTTTCAGTGGGAGAACATTTGTTGACCGCCCTCCTGGTAATGGATTGTGTGTTTGATCTTTTACGCTCCACTATAACAGCTCCTAAAGAATGAAAGAAGGATTTTGCGAAACGGCTTGGTCAGCATAATAAATCAGATCTCTATCTAACACGTGTGGCCATGAGAGGAGTACGAGCCTGTCGTAGGGAGTACAGGGAGTGTGCACGGCAGGAGAAGCTATGAAACCCGACGCGGACAACATCTCAAGACAAGTGGAGTAACTGTGTACAAAGCTGTGAATCAGTGTCAAGTGTTCCAAAAACAGAGGAGGACAAGTACGAGGCGGCAAGTGGGGGGGGGGAAGGCCTCTGTTGGGATTTGGATTTTTTTCCTCCTCCGCCATCTCTTCCTGCTGGCCCAGACTGACATTTTTTTTTTGTTTTGTTTTGTTTTGTATGAGTCCATTTACTCATCCACACTTCCTGCTTGGCCGGCATGGAAAGAGGTTCTTTAAGGTAAGCCGTGTGCTACAATTGGAGCCGTCTTTGTCTCCATATGCTCATTAGCTTTGTTTCAACAAGGTCATTTTCGACAATGTTGACCACCAGCTTGCTTTTTTTTTTCTCGACACGGCATTTGTTAGGTTAGCAGCCTTTTTCATGTCGTTTTTTTTTCCTCCTCCGTTGTCCTCAGCCCATGTGCGATTTCTTCGCGAGGCACATAAAAGAAAGTGAACGACGCGAGCAGAGCGCCGGCGCACTCGACAGCCAAGGACACGTCGATAAGAATGAGAAAACATCCTCGACGCAGTCACACACAAACACGCGCTCGCGCGCACATCCACAAAGTGATACCGACGAAGGTTGCCAACTCCTCCAAAAGCTCCGCTGAGATAACGGCGATAACAAACATTCCTGCCACGGCCAAGTATGTCTCTCGCGAGGAAAACTTCAATGAAAACTCGTAGCGCATGTGCCGACTTTTACGAACATAACAATACATCAATAAGTCAGTCGGGTGAACGCATCGAACTGTAAAGCAAGAGAGCCAATTACGGTGGAGCTCGTAAACTCTTATCTCTGGAGAAATGCAAGCGAAATAATGAACATTCTGTTGGGGACGCGTAGCAGTCATAAAGCCCATCTTGGATTTTTTTTTTAAAAGTAAATAGAACAGTCTCATTTGAATAAGCAAATATAACATCCTGGGTAGTTTAGCTGGATTTCCATGGTGACAAAAAACAAAAAAACAAAAAATCAAACTGCAGATCGCTAGCTCCCCACTGGGCTGAGCGGACACAATATGCGTCTGTCCCATTGTGAAGTATGAACACCCCCAAGCGACTCAACCCTATCAAACGATGCCAAGAGGACAGAGGGATGACTGGTTGGTGGTTGATGATCAAAAGGAAAAAAAAAAAAAAAAAAAGAGGAGACTCGCGGGGAAGGCAATAAAGGAGACACAAGGCATCATATAAGCGAAAGGGAAGCTGCAGGACGGCAAACTTGATCAACGCCATCACGCTGTCGCCATGACAAACGGACAATGCCCACAAGCAGGGTTAAGGGGACGCCGGAAGAACGGTCAACTTTGACCTTTTGGCAACATCCACAAGCGGAGGATGATGCCAGCAGGGCATCGGGAAGTAGAGAGGGAACTGAATGCGTGTGTGTGTGAGAGAGAGAGAGAATGCTGAAAACCGCCCGCACGCACAGCCATGAAATCAAATTGTATTGACCAACGGAAGCTCTGTTAGTGGGAGCTTGACGAGGGCTGATGCGAACTTATTTTGTCAGCGTGTCTTTAAAGTGCGGTTTAGGGTTGCGACGCAGACTGGCGATTAAAGAGCGCGTCTGGCTCATGAAGTAAACAGTTCGACCACACAAAAATAACACACTCCAAAGGGTGCCCAAAAGACATCGCTAATGTTCAAACACACACACACACACACACACACACACACTAGCGCACGCAGAGTGCAGTGACAGTCTTTGTCCTTTGTACGGGGGTGGCGAGGACAGATGGAGTGGCTTGTGAAGGGTGAGGTCATGTGAGGGAGCTGGAGCCTGGCGGAACAGCCAGCCTGAGGTCAACCCACTAACACTAATAGGGTCGTACCGCTGCTTGGCTCTTTTGATCGAGCGCATACTGTGGATGTAAACAGGTACAAGAAAAGCCCTGGATGGAAGATGGATTGCACCTTATAGAAAGTATGTCTACTCAACTCAGATTGATTAATTGGAAGATGCTATACATATATTGTCACGTTTGCGTGGTGGTAGTCAGAGTGCAGAGTGGATTGACCTTACACACAGGAGTACAACGGAAAAAGCACCAATCGAAGTAATCAAAAAGATACCTGGAAATCACGAGGAAGCAAAGTCTAACAGTAAACAAAACATGACAGGAGCACACATTGCTCACAGCTCACAGCTCACAATGACCCAACCAAGACTGACAGAATCCAGGGAACTAAATACAAGCAAAGTGACGAGACAACGAGAAACACCTGGACAAGACAAAAGGGTTGAGGGAGCTAATTGGTTACACACAAGGGACACTGATAACAAAGTGCATGAGGAATATAACCAGACCGAAACATATATTGAGTCAAATTTGGATCATAAAACACAACACAGTGGTACCCTGAATGTCAGTGACCTGACTTGCACATTTTCAAAAAGTCGAGCTATTCATTTGATCTCAAGTATGACAACAACTGTGGAATTTAATAGTGTAATAATAATAACATTTATTGCAGTTTTGTAATTACGCTATACTTTTATAAAGTACACTATTATAGAGCGCTCCTTTCCCTAAAAAACAAACACATTGCAATGTTTGCTTTCGGGGGGGGGGGGGGGGAATTCCATTCATTTTAATGGGTAAAGATGATTTGAGAAAAAGTGGCACCAATGTACTGTAGTATTACTACTAGTACTACTACTACTAATGATAATAATAGCGAATGAAGAAAACAATATTTTGGGGGGGGAAAACTTAAAACAAGTTGTCAGCAACTGAGCCAAGTGCAACCTGTGAAGTGCGCTGCTTGGCTCCGACCAGTAGAGGCGCTGTTGATTCACTAGCATGTGGTCCGACTTTGGCTAAATCAGCAAAACTCCTCTGTGCAGCACTATGTCAATAATAACAGAAAGAAACGAGAGCAGCAGCAGCAGCAGCAAATATCCTGGTATGGTAAATCCGCAATTTAAAATAATAATAAAAGAACACTTTTGGCCTTTACCTCAACAAGCTTTGTCCAACAAATGTTCTCAGCCTGAATTGCTCCGAACAGCTTGGCCTGCTCACAAACAAGATATATCACCTCCACAGACAAACAGATCAACCAATCAGGATATAGACGTACAGTAAAGCAGACCGCCATCTGTCCGCTGGCATTGGCACTCATTAGGAAGCTGCGTCCCTGACGCATAAGGTCAGTCCGTATGGGTGCAAAATAAGATGAACAGATGAAGCTTGTCGGGGACCTGTGTTTGGCACTTGTTACTCTGTACTGTCCACATTAGCGACGGTTATGTATCCATCAATAGCTTTTTAATGTTTAAATGGCTAAGTTGATTGTCGTTTAGCGGAATACGGGTACAGCACGCGGCCACTCAAATGTAGTTGGCATTTAACCACTATGTGCAAATGTAGGAATATTTAAATGTCCCTTTTTAATTTTTTTTTTACATTTACATACCTAAATGTCATATACAGGATAGTCAGGGAGATATTTGGATAATTTACTTCATTTATGCAATTTTACATTGGGCACGTTTTATTTTTTAATTATTATTATGGTAAACGTGCACATTTCCTTGTCACAACCCGCTGCTATTCATGCTGTAAGCAAGCCGGGTTGATTCGAGGGGAATCAGGTGACTCCCGATTTCTTGCCAAACAGCAGCGGCAGCCTTTTGGTTTGGTTGGCATTCAAATCCTGTGTCTGCAAGTCACAACACTCCACTCAACTCAACTTCATTTCGAGAGCACTTGGGGGGGGAAAAAAAAACCCCCACAGCTGTAACAATGTTCGCTACGTAATAAAGACCAAACAGAAAACATAATCATGAAAAAATAAATACATTGATAGATTTCCAATCGCAATATACATCTCCAAGGGGGATACGCATTTCATCAGATTTCATAGACATGAGCTCCAAAGCGCCGTCTTTTGCATTCCCTCACAACTTGAGGTGCCACCCATCAATTGACCGCGCTATGATACCGATTCATGTGATTGCACAAGTCTCAGTATAAAGATCACATTGGCCCCATCGCATCCCGGCGCTTAGCTAGTAAGCCCATCCTGCTTAACGTCTCCACACTAATTCTAAATCTAATTCACCTCCTTACCAAAATCACCCCGCACATCATCCCCCGCGGCTAAGCTACAGACACACTCGATATTGGCCACGTGGTCAATGGAGTCTGTTATTTCACTGAGCTACGACCTACAACCCTTATCAATAACATTCACTGTCCTCCCCTGACGCCGCAACTGTGAACACACACAAAAAAAAAAAAAATACCAATGGGACTTTAGTATCCTCGTTACAAAATGTGCCAAAGCCATTAAACGAACATATGGGTTTTTAACCACACTATATCGAGGCATGAAACGGAGTAGGCTGCATGTATGCAGCGGCAGCGGTTGTATATGAGCAAACCTGATCCCCTGTAATCTAAGCGGTGATGTAATGCCCCATGCAGCCGCTATATGTTACATAACCTTATAAACCGCTTAAGTATCCGTGGGTTGACGGGGTTCATTTGAGGCATGAATGGCTACTTTGTTGGAGGGGGGTGGGGGGGGGGGGCGGGGTGTAATGTATAATAAGCTAAATACCAGAGAATGCAAAAGTCAGAAATCAGAGGTGGCAAAAGTACTCAAACTTTTTACTTGAGCAGAAATACAGATTTAAAAGGGGGGGGGGGGGGGGGAAACCCGATGGTGACCACTGAATTACTGGTTCAATTCAGAATTCAGAATTGCACTTAATGGATGTCCAAAAGTCCCAAACTTTTTTTAAACCTGTTTTGATAGCTTCCATGGTGCTTTTATTCAGAAAAAAAAATCACAATGCACGTGATAAAAAAAAAAAACGTTTCCAAACCTTTGCTGAAGTTGTGAACTTACAAACAAAAGCTGAAACTTGTCATGTCCAAATGCTCAGAATTTCATCTCCTCAATACGTGATTTCTGTTGTACTCCATGAAAGTGGACCGATCATCTCTGCGTTGAATCAAGTCAAACGTCTGCAAACATCTGCTTTAACTTTGGAAAACAATGTTCAACATTTTTTTGCCCCCTTTTTTTCCGGACACGTTACAGACCAAACCACAACAAAATCACAAGTCATTTATGTTGGTGCATTTTCTGAAATTGAAACTGTTTTTCATTCAATTCACTGATTATTTCACAAAATCAATGAACAGATTATTAAAATAATCTGAATCGGAATTACTGGTAGTCAAGAATTTGCATGGTTACAGAGCATAATTGTCACCCCCCCCCCCCAAAAAAAAAAAACATTGACTTTATCAAGACTTGTTTAAAAAGCACAACCAAAGGGGCCCTTCCAAAATGGCTGCATTCAATCTCTAAAACTGACTGTAGTCGAACGCGTATTAACATCCACTCCCCCCCCTCTCCCCACACAGCAACATACCTCCTCGGCCCCCGACTGTTCTTAGCTGAGAGGGAAAGCTTTTGATTTGGTTGTGACTGGCAGCTCATGTAAACACCGCATCAGCCAGTGAGCGATAGTGGAGACTGGAAGAGATTTGAACCACTGCCAAAAGCTGTAAAGCCAAGTTTGGCCCTATAGCGCTCCGTGC
Source organism: Hippocampus abdominalis (assembly GCA_018466805.1). NCBI lineage: Eukaryota > Metazoa > Chordata > Actinopteri > Syngnathiformes > Syngnathidae > Hippocampus > Hippocampus abdominalis. The sequence goes on from CM031700.1 coordinate 2,408,284, forward strand.
GTGCGCGCGCGCGCGTGCGTGTGCGTGCGGTGAAAAGAGGGTTTGTACATGCGGCCGTGAGTGAGTTCATACTGTATGTGCTCACATGTGTGCCTGTGTTTAAAACATTTACGTAACAGACGGGGGTCGTTGGGTTCAGGCAAATTTAAAGACGGACTTGAGAAAGCAAGAAGAGGGGGGAAGAAAAGTCGAGGAGTGAGCTATAGGTGGAGCGTGAATGAAAGAGGCGAGGCAAGCCAGTCTGCCAGGAATTGAGAAAAGTAGAGAAGAGGCGGGACGAAACTTATAGGAGCAAAAGACAGCCAAAGGGAAGAGAGTCGACAAAAGGGCGTTAGGGGCAACGTTTTTTATTCTTCTGGTTTACGGCGACGGCCAAAATACGTCGAATTTATGCCCCTGTGTCTTTCACGCAGGACCCGGTAAATCTTGTGTGTCACATAGAGAAGCGGCATCCCGCAATCAGATAATTAGATGCGCGCAATGACCTCCGTGACTGGCATGACATTTAAAACGGCCGTCGGTCAGCAACAGTTGCTTTTTTAACCCTCATGCAGTATTTTTAAGCGCCTTCATAAAGGGTATTACGTCCCAAAAATGTCCCTCTTCCAATGTGCAACAACTTTTTTCACTTTTAATTTTTCTTCACTTTCAAGCCCTCAAAATGTTCAGTGCAAAATTTCAGCTTCGTGCGGTTATTTTTCACTGTTTTGTCTGTGGTGTCCTGAAATGTCCAATTTTGGGATAATTACTGCATGGGGGTTAACAGGGTGGGAGAAGCGAGCGTCAAAACGTCACACCTTGCTCCGGCCTCTCGACCATTCCTTCACACAAGGTCAGCGCGCTGCTTCGGTTTCAGCTCTGATTCTCTCGGCGAAAGCGGAAAAATTCAGTCAGGTCGATTCCTTTTCGACTCCTTTCAAAAACAACTTTTTACAGGCGGCGGTGTAAAAAGGGGTTCTTGAAAGTGGGTTTAATGGAGGCAGACTGCGAGCACATTTCAAGGCCGACACGAGTTACCGTGGACGACGCTAATGATACTGAGCTACGGTCTCCGAGAAAGAGGAGGGAGGTGTCAAGATGAGACAGGTACAGAAATGAGAGAGACATAAAAAAAAAAAAAAGCATGAAAGAAAGAGAGAGGAGGAACGAGATTGAGGGCGAATGAGAAAGAGGGCGATAAAAAAAGGGGGGAGAAGAAAAAAAAAAAAGCATGAAGGCCTGTTTCTGGTGGGACTCCAAGAGCCAGCATCTGTTTGGCTGCGGCTCAGAAAAGTCTAGTGTTTCACCCTGCAGCGCCCGGGGGAATGCTATTCCAGGCTGCATGGGCTTCTATGAAAAACAGCTTTATGTGGAAAAGGGGAGATGGAGGGAACCGGAGAAAGAGCGGCAACAAGGGAAGGAAGGAGAAGGGGGAGGGGGGGGGGGAGGAAGGAGAAGAGGAGGAGGAGGAGGGCAGGGATAAACGGGGTGACACCAGCAGGCAGGGGTGCCGTAAATGGCAGGAAATAGTTAACGATTCTTTGGGCCCGTAACTTACAAGGAGTTTCAAAACATATTAGTGCATTACATTAAATGCCTAATGGGCCCGCCTTTTTTTTTTTTTTTATGTGTTTCCATGGGGCCCAACCCCTAAAGAGCGGAGAGGGAGAAAGTGGAGTGTGTGAGTAAGAAGAATGACGAAGCGTGGCGCTGGGTTGAAGTTGGCAAGTGACAAAAGCGAACGGGTAAAGCGCCACTTCACCTGTTTGCCACCCAACAACAACGGAGCCTACTGTAGCCTAATGTTGGAGGAATTTAAAAAAATATATTTTTTTTTAAATGTGGAGGTGAGGGTTAATGAGGCAACCACAGGAAATACATACACACACGCACACACGTATACGCACACTTTCTGTCCTAACTCGGCATCTGGGCGAGGCCAGCTGTGTTGTGGCTCTGAGCCCGGGGCCTCCTCACCTGTCAGTCAAGCAGCTGACAGCCTCAAGGGACTACAAACAGCTGGCAGACAGGTGCGGCTGCCATCCGCAGCCCCTACCAACACCTGCGCATGTTCACATGGAGATGTACACTAGCGCAAACGGGATCGTCTGTCTTCTCCGCATGCCTACGACGTGAAGGGCCACAAAGAAACATCCGATATGTCATTGTTTCCCAATCACCTTGTTTTGAGCCAAGATGCATATTGTTGCATGAAAAAAAAAAAAAATCTGTTGGCACAACAAGCTCACAAACAGTTGGTACACAGATTAACCCTCATGCAGTATTTTTAAGCGGCTGCATGAAGGGTATTACGTCCCAAAAATGTCCCTCTTCCAATGTGCAACAACTTTTTTCACTTTTCATTTTTTTTCACTTTCAACCCCTCAAAATGTTCAGTGGGAATTGGCCAAGGCATAGATATACATCCTATGCAAAAGTTCAGCTTTGTGGAGTTATTTTTCACTGTTTTGTCTGTGGTTTCCATTTGTCCAACAGTCCAAAATCGTCCAAAGTGTCCAAAATGTCCAATTTTGGGATAATTACTGCATGGGGGTTGATTATGACCCTCGGCATCTAGTGGAAGAACTTTTAATTGTTCTCACTGGCACTCTACATCACTGGCATAGATAGTTGAACAGCGATACATTATTTGAATTGCAGAAGTTGATCGCTTATTGCGGAGGTTACGTTTCAGAACTTCCACCGTTGCCAAAAATCTGTTTTAATTAAATGCTTCAGTGCATAATATGCCAATGACGTTCAGGTATGAGTTTTGTCTACTTGTAGTAGCCAACCTTTCGTTTTTACACTGTCGTATCTGTGACTTTGAATATATGTGGCACTAAGAGGTGGAGCCTGTCCTGCTGAGAGACAAGTGAGTCAGCGAATGAGAATGAAGAGTCGTCTGTTGATGTCTCAGGATAGCCGCTGGCTGTTAAACGGCTAACCGTTAGCTCGTCTGGGTGTCCTCTGGGCGACTGTCAATTTTGGCCGCCTAGCTATGTATATGAATGTGCTTCTTGCACTTTTATTTTGGTATCATTTGTTCCATGAAGTGTTTGAAAGTGAACCGACAGCTGTGTAAAGTCTTCATCACCTCTGCAGGCTACATTAAATGAGCTAACAATGTTTACTTGAACTAAAGTGCAGTTGTGTAAGCTAGTTCTGCTTTGCAGTTGACACGTTGCACTTTATCTCTTGTTTGGAGTGGGAAGTTATCTCAAACTTTGGACATTCTTTGTCTTTTACACACTCTTTCCTCCGGGGTGAATCTTACTGCTACATAGAATGATCACCGTAAAATCCAACAATATAGCAAAAACAAAAAAACAAAAAAGATTCTGTGATATAAAAGCAGATATGTACAATTTAAAAATCGACAATATAGTGAATGAGTGCAAATATTTTTAAAACATTAAAAAAAAAAGATGAACTAACTAATTTCACAGCGTCACTTACGATCAGACGGTGATAGATGGCCAGTGGACACAATGCAAACTCCTCAACCACGTTTGCACGGACCAGGTTGTGTCGTGCTGGGAATGGAGGTACTAAAGTGGGACGCGCAAGGCTTAATCAAAAGCAGAGGCACATTTCTCTTGGCAAAACAATGAGCGAAGGCAAAGTTTACATGAGCTAACTGACAGGGAGAAAGAGGAGATGGATGGAGGAGTGAGTGAGGGAAGTGGGAATGGAAGAAAATAAACACACAGGGGAGTGTAACGGGAGGGGGGAGGGTGGGGGGGGTACAGCGAGAATGAAAGAGAGAGCGGTGTGACGGAATGAAATCATGAAAATGTGCTTTTCATTTCTTAATACTCCGCCACAGCCGCCCACTCTGCCCCTATATTACTCCATGTTTCTAGTTCTCCCGATTCCGGCCGCATCTACGTGATGTTTCGCTTTCCCGTACACGTGTAACTGCTGTTCGTCTAAAGTCAGATGACGCCTGAAGTTCATCAGCGAGTCCACGCGAAGATGAATGCGACATAAGGATGAAGAAGTGAACAGACAAGCACTGTAATTTTCTGATGTCACACACACAAAAAAAAAAAGGACCTTTGAGCAATAAAAAGGCCATTATTGGTGCAAAATGGCACTGACATGAGTAAATGTTCACCCTTGAAATCACGGTCAACCAGATTTTTCAATGTTTGGAACCCGTTCACCCCTCCATTTTCTATACCACTTATCAGTAGAGGGTCCTGGGGAGCTGGAAGGCGAAAGGCAGACTACACCCTGGACTGGTCACAAGTAGGGATGTTTAATACTTCTTTTTCTCACCGATACGAGTACCGATACCTGTACTGCATTTGAAATATAAAATTTCAAAAGATATTGAACAGAACCTTTCTTTCTGACGCGGATGATGACTCATCGGTGTGTCAAACTGTGGTAGTATAGCGCCTACTACTGCCAAGGAGGACCTGCTCGATATCATCTTTTCTTTGCCTAAAGTATCGGTGGCTGGTATCAGCAGACTCCACGAGAACACGATATCTAAAAATAAGGCCGGTATCGGCCCAATTATGATACCTGGTATCGGTATCTTGCCTATCTCTATTCAGAATCAATCACAAAGCATGAGTGTGAAGCTTCCAACCTGTCAAGCACATGATTTAACAAATAAGAAGAGAATTGGTCAGGGAGACTGCCAAGGGAGCGACAGCATCATTGAAGGAGCTGCAGGAAATCTTGGCAAGTACTGATTTTTTTTTAGTACATGTGACAACAATCTCACATCTTCATGTCTGGGCTATGGGGTCGGGTGGAAAGATTGGAGACTTACTGTATCTTACAAAGAAAAATAAAACCACACACAAACTTGATGTTTGTCTATATAAGTTGTATAGACTTTTTACACCCACTGCATGTTTGTGATGAATTAGCCAAAGTAAAAAAGCCATAGCGGCGTATTTCAGGATTCGTTTCCCTTCTGTGACCGTGTTTCCAGTCAGTGCAACACATCAAGTCAATTTATATAGATCCATTATCGTTTCGTCTCTTCAAGGCTTGTCTCCACCAAGTAGTTGGGCTCAGTTTAGAAATGAGCCTAAAAATTGATTTAGGACTGATCAATCGTCTGAAACCAATCGTTGATTTATCTCGCCTTTCATTTGTTGAAATAGAGTGCGCTACTTGGCTACAACCAGCAGAGGCATAGTCTCAATTCGATTGCTGTCCGAAGAGAAAAAAAAATATGTCGTCTGCTAAAATGTAATCATTTTTCCAAAAAGGATTTCCATGAAAATCTGGAGTCAACGTAGAGTCCACTGGGACACGTAAGCCACTGCTATCCCCGTGCTCGTAGCTTTGTGGGGAATTTCGCTCATTAAGGCCTTTCACTTGTCCGACCTGGATTGATGTTGAGCGAAGCAGCTTCAAAAACTGCCAAGACCCCGAGGTAAAGCTGGTCAGGGTTGACCGAGGATAGATACTAGATCAAGACAAAGACAGGAGCAGATTGTTATGCTAAGATAGGAGGTGACCGGGGGCTTTAAAAAGTCTTGTGATGGACTCAATCTCACAGTTTAATCTTTTTTTTTTTTTTCCCCCTTCATTGTTTGTTCTGTAGTTTGGCTGTGAGCACAATGGCTTAATTTTTGAGATCATGGCTTAATTCTCTTCTTCATCTGTCAATTAGATATGAGGATTAAAGTAAACCTTCCAAATTATTGTGCAATAATGGTTAAAAACACAACTACCCTAAAAGGAATTATAATTACCGTAATTTCCGGACTATAAGCCGCGGCTTTTGTCACACGCTTTCAACTCTGCGGCTTATTTAATGAAGCGGCCTATATGAAGACTTTTTTAACGGCCGCCTGTGTACCGTCTTTCTTTGTAAATATCTCATGTAATAATATGGGCACCTGCGGCTTATAGACAGGTGCGGCTTATGTGTGTAAAAAAAAATTTTTCCCTTTAAAAATGTAGTGGTGCGGCTTATAATCAGGTGCGGTCTATAGTCCAGAAATTACTGGTAATCATCTGTATGCAACACCGTCAATGTAAACTAACTGACATGAATCCATCTGTACTCCTGAAACACTACTCGTGCTGGAATGTTAAGTTTAATATGATTATATTATCATTATGATGTATCGGTTTATGTCTATGGGATCCACTTGGCGTCCTGACAGCAAGTGGTTATTCTTTGGTATGAACTAAACTGGACTAAAAGCAAACAAACTGCAGCGCCCAAGTTCATGGTGATTAATTGTCATGTCCTACAGAGCAAACACAAGGCTTAAGAGGATTATGACACAGAAAAATAAACTATATCTAGCCATGGTTGGAGAGACTGTGGGGCTCATTCAGTTGTTGGTTTTAGCCTTTAAATGGTATTTGCTTACAGTTTGACAAAAAAAAAAATACCGCTCCAAATATAAATCAGTGTTACATGACATTAGTTTGTGTCTGGGCAGCTTATTTCATGTCACTATCCATTACAATCAACAAAAATGCGCAAATCAATCCAACTGCCAACGAGACAGAGAATACACACAAACGGAGTCAGAGTTACGGGATTCGTCACCTCAAAGGCTGAGGGTTCTACTGCTATCTCCAACAAACACATCATTACGCTGTTTCATTCAGCTCTTTGTGTTTTTTGAAGTGTCTCCCCCGCCGGCAAAGCTTTCCCGAGAAATACCACGGTTAAGTGTTTGGGCTTGAGCTTATAAGTGTTACATTTGATTGTGCAGCTCATGCGATGTTGTAAAGCCAAGGACCTTCACGGCGAGTCGAGGAGAGGAGGCATGCAGATGGCGATCAAGAGGCGACTTCACAAGAGCTCACACCTGGAGGTTCGACACTGAACAGACGTTTTTTTTTTTCCCCCCCCCCCACATACATCAGCCGAGACCAACATGACACGATTCCAAGCGAGAATGAGTTATAATTTCTTTTGTAGTGTGATCCTTTCCTGTTCTCGCCGTTTCTCACTATATCTTTGCTGAAGGTTGTTCCTAAAAGCCCTTCAATACCGTTTTTGTTGTTGACACCATGAACTGTAAATACTGAACATGGTCGAAGTGGTTATGGAATGTTAGGTATAGTACTATTGAATCACCATGGGAGGAAAAATGGTGATCAAAGTTTGCAAACGTGCATTGGATTGGTTCATTGCATTCAAGACCCTTGTCAGAGATTTTCTCGGACAAAGTTAAAGAAATGACTCGGCACACAAATTAAATGAAACTTTAAACATGATACAATTTTGCTCATAGATTTCTCTGTCAACCCCGTAAAGTGAAATCAGCGATTTGATTCGAATGCTTGCTGAAAACGTGCTAAGATTTAGAACTGTCGTACTTAATTGTGGGGCGTTTTTATGGGCGTGGATAACTTGATGACACATGTTGACATCCAAAGTGAGTTGCCCGTTCCGCCGCTAAATAAGAACTGAAGGCCTTTCTTCATATCCACTTAGTTATAATTACTATACCCAATTCTACCACGATGGCGTGCAGTTGGCTAGCTAGCTATGCCTACACCTCAAAATGACATCTTCCTTGAATGCCACAATTTACAAAACAGCTTGGTGTTATTTGAATTCCTAAGTGTTAACGTATTTTGTGTTATTAAGGCTCCCATATGTTAGAACAAATAACATTGTGACCAACTAGAAGAACGCATGTGCTCAAATCTCTGTCATATAGTGTAAGACGGGCTGAATGGCATGTGCCACCATGTTTGATCAACGGTTAACTTTCCTTGAAGTGATTCTGATATGCTGACCGGGACAGCAACAGCACCGAGCGAGGAGGCGACGCAGCGACGCAGCGGAGGAGCTGCCGCCCGTTGCCCGGCTGAGAGTTGCCGGTGTTGACTTGCTAGCTAGCTGATGGCTAAGTGCACTCTGTTTGGCCTCTTGATAACGACTATCAGATCCACACACAATGAGCTTCTTAACAATCAACTAACAGATTAAGATGTATTTTAATGGAGTATAAAATAATTACATACATACATATATATACATGTGTATATATATATATATATATACACACACATATATATATACACATATACATATATATATATATACACATATACATATACACGTATACATATATATATATATATATATATATACACACATATACATACATATATATCCTCAGTTTTTGTCTATAATCCGTTCCAGAAGGCTGTTCGAAAACCGTAATTGTTCGAAAACTGAAACCACGCTCTTTTTAAAATAAAAATGTTTACTGAACACGTCTGCTCACAATGGAAAGCAACACGAGGACGCGTCACTTCCTCGTCTACCCGAGGAAGCGTCACTTCCTCGTGTAAGGAAGGCGAGAGGAGTCAAATGGTGCATTCAAGTGCGCTCAGTTTGTTTGAGAACCGAAATTGGTTCGTCATCTGAGGCATAAAAAACTTGAAATTTTTGGTCAAAAACCGAATTGGACGAGAACCGAGACGTTCGAAAACAGGTTTGACTGTATATATATATATATATATATATATATAGACATGGTGCGTGTTAGAATAGACAAATATATGCACCAGCGGTAAGAAGCATGCATGGACACATTCCACACCGTACCATATGGAGCGTATCATCAACGAGGTTGCTGTTTTAATGAGCCCAGTTGCACGAGTGTTTGCTGGTACACCGAAATGGTCCGCAATCATCAGCACACACTCTGTGATGAGAGAGCCATATGATTTCACTTATCCGCGGCCTTGGTCTGAGAGCTTTTAGACTGGGGATAGTGACAAACTAATAATCCCCTTTCCTGCAATTATCTTCCTCCCCCATTCTCTCCATCATTGCCTCGCTTCTAATTATTTTCTTTCCTCCTCCATCACTGCCCAGCTGCGCCTGCCCCTTACTCCGTTCACACAAAAGCGTATTCCTACACCCGTTGAGCCTGAAGTAATCCATGTGATCTGCCGATAAATCTGATGTCGAAAAAGACAGAAAAACAACGTTCACCAGAACGAGCTGTTCATCAAAAAGCTCTGTGTGTGTGTGTGAGGCTCGCCGGTCACAACTGTTTCTAATATTACACCAAAAAGTTCAGCGGAGGAGCGTATGAAGTCACAACACGCGGATGGCTTGTGACCTACAGCGTCATTAACGGGAGGTAGTGATGTAATCCACTCAGGGGCTTTGTGGCAAAACTACTGAGGCCCTCGTTGATTGTCTCTCTCCGGAGACAAGAAGCAGAAAGAAAAGGGGGATTCATGTGAAATAAAACGTTTACGACACCAGTGCGAGCGCTCACTCCCAGCGTACCGTATTAGAACTTAGTCAAACACGTGACAGCGTGGCTCCATCGACGATGTGTGCTTAGCAGTACAATGCACACCTAATAGGCTCCCGATGAGCCATCAGTGTTTGAATGCGAGCGTGACTGGATGAATGCGGCAGCGATGTAAAGTGCTTAAGTACCACTAAATGCCATTAGGGTAAAAAGGTGCAACACAAAAGGCATCCCCATTTATGGTTTTACAACATCGAAGAGCGTGATCAACAGGCCTGCATCGACTCTGTTCTGTTCTGAACGATACTGCTCCGTCGAGGCCTTAATGATCCATTGTGCTGGCGAACCACTTTCCTTCCGCTGCTTCGGAGCGATTGGTGATTATTCAGGATTATTGATAGGCTGATGATGAATCTGGGATATGAGGGATTGTTTAGAGAGGATTACCATATTGAGGATGCCGGAACAAGGACGATGATGGAGCAGATAATAACGACAAGCTGATCACGACTGCGACGCAAGATGTGCAAATTTAAATCGGGTCATGGTTTTGGATTAAAGGGAATACAGAAGTGGTGTCAGTGAAGGGTAAAGGAAGAGTCATTGCTTTGGCAGTGGTACCTCGATTTACGAACGTCTCTTCATACGAAATTCTCAAGTTATAAAAACGTCTTAAGAGGAGAATATTTTGCCTCTTGTTACGAAAGAAATGTCAAGATACGAAAGGTAAAAATACAGTATGGCCTGCTACTCGCAGCTCCGAGGTTCCTGAATGCAACAGACTTATAGCCGCTCTGCCATTGGCTATTACGAGCATCATTCTGGCATCCCATTGGCTGAGAGGGACTTCTACCGTCTGTGTGTAATTGTGTAGATAGATATATATGTGTCCCTCGAGCCCTGAGGTCTTCCGATACTTTTATGTAAATGTGAATCACCCAGAGAAACTGTTCACCGGTCGGGCGATCGCTAACTGCGGATGTTCGCCATAGACATTTTCAAAGGATTGTTAAAAGCCGACAAAAGCAAACGTCCTTGGGTCAGTTCTTTATAAAACGGCAGGCAAAAAACACTTCCGTGAGAGAACCTGGACTTTTTAGAAATTGTCATCTTTGACCATCATAGAGGGGGAAGTGGACTTGCTCCGGGAGTCGTAAACTGCTAGAAGGTCTCTCGCATCAGAGAGACAATAAATAAATAAGTAAATAAAAGTTATTTGGGACTTTCCAAACACATTTCGGATTTGTGTTGGAAGTGATCATCTTAACCCTCATGCAGTATTTTTAAGCGGCTGCATGAAGGGTATTACGTCCCAAAAATGTCCCTCTTCCAATGAGCAACAACTTTTTTCACTTTTCATTTTTTTTCACTTTCAACCCCTCAAAATGTTCAGTGGGAATTGGCCGAGACATAGATATACATCCTATGCAAAATTTCAGCTTCGTGGAGTTATTTTTCACTGTTTTGTCTGTGGTGTCCATTTGTCCAACAGTCCAAAGTGTCCGAAATGTCCAATTTTGGGATAATTACTGCATGGGGGTTAAATTCAGCAGTGATATTCAGATGTGCGAGACATCCAGGCCAGGGAGAGTTGACGGGCAGATCAAATGCAAGGTGGAGTGCCTCGCGCAGATTAGCTCTCCTCTAGCTTTTCAAACAACACTGACAAATGCACACCCCTCCGCACTTTCGTTTTGTCAGAGATCTATTCCTGCACTTAAAGCAGACACACACACACACACGCACGCACCCAAACAGCTTATGCTACCTTTGTCACCTCCCACTCACTGGTTATCTCCAAGGACACAAAACCCACAAGATCCCCTACCCAATTTCCACGCATGCAGCCTAAATGGAGCTGTAAGTAGGCATTAAGCCTGATGGCGAGAAAGAGAACATTAAAAAAGAAACATCAATGCTGGGGAAAAGGAAGAAGGAGGCAAGAAATGGGAGGTGGTTTTGTACTTAATACAGCGACTTTTGTATTTTCTTTACAACATACCTAAGCGGGGCTTTTGGGAAGGTATGCATTCTCTCGTGCATACAATAGTTCCCCGTCCTCACTCACAGACAGAAAAAGACACAAAGAACCGTCTGTACTTTTCTTCACACACATTCAGCAATCCCTGCCAGATTTAGAAATGTCTTGGTTGTCGGCCAAACTATCTGAAATAATACCTTACAGCTCACAATACTTAATGTAACTTTTTTTTTTTTTTTTAATCTGAGATTAAAGGTGATCTCCTTTCACTGTTAATACTCTGACCAGTCTGATCGGAGTATCTGAAGTTTATACTGGACGCAGGCCAGGAAATAAGCTATGAGCTGCATTTGTGCAACAGTCAGTGATGAAAATATATGCAGTAGCCTGATACCTCAGCCGTAGATATACTTAGATATGAGCGGTGAGCAAATGTCAACAACAAAGGTACCAAACTGGCCCATTACATGCTGTAGCCGGCAGCCTAACCCCTTAATGTCCTACAGGACCGCAACACATTTGCATTTGTGCTGTTTGCTATTCAATAGACATCCTACCGTCATCTCTGCAGGTGACCTGAGATCCATTCCAGTAGCTTACGAGATATGTGAGGTAGCCTCACCCCTTTTTCCACCACATTCCCCCAACCCCACAGAGTTGAAACGGGGGAGTCTTGTCCAAACTGAACAAGCCTCATAGCACATTTTGACAAATCAACAAGAGTGCATGACAAACCCCTGAGTGATTTACTATCAGATGCAGACAGCTTGACGACTGGCAGGGAGAGTGAACGGTCTGACTGTCTGACGAGCCATTTGACCTGCAGTCATACATTTCACAGAATTCACAGTTCCTTAAGTCATCTGTTCCCTATCACGAGGGCGCCCTTGAACTTGGACAACGCATACATTAAAAAAACAAAACAAAAAACCATTACAATTACAGTTGAGGTATATTCAAATTAAAAAAAGAAAGATAATGAATATGATAGTACATTCGACATGATTTCAATTTTGCAGCTTGTACTCAGTTTGTTCCAGAACCGAAATTTGGTCGTCATCCGAGGCATAAAAAACTCGAAATTTTTGGTCGAAAACCGAATTGGTCGAGAACTGAGACGTTCGAAAACCGAGGTTTGACTGAATATACTTTTTTTCTTCAGACTGCAACTTCCCCATTCATTTTGTTTAGAAGACAAGCGGAGGCAAAGCTGTCCCCAAAAGTATGAAAGTTGAAATAATTAGAATCTTGTTTCAATCTGCTCACACATTTCTAGAATTCAAGGCCTGTTTAACTGAAAACAAAGCGAATCCACTCGCAGGAAGCCACAAATTATTCTGTTGTATGAATGGCAACAGGTGGCTACACGGGAGTTTTTCTGTACCACGCGCCATCTAATGGAAGCATATTTCATTGTTTTGGCCGTCACCATCTGCGAATGGCATCGATAGAGGAACAAAGGGTCTTCTTGAAATTACTAAATATATTTTCAGACAAATTCCCTGGAACTGGATAATCTCCCGTGGTACCTTGATCATTCTCATGGTACACACGCGTGTCACGGCACCTTGGTGTATATCGGAATGTCCTTCAGTTTTGCGGCCAAAAACAGTCAAGCGTGAGCAGCTCCCGATGATCCCAATTCAAGCAACTGGGAAGCAGCGATCAAGAAAGATGATTGGAAAGCAACTGCGGCTACATTTCTCCGCGGCCCGCAGCCGCACGACCTGACGCATTCCTGCATGGCCTAATAAGCACACCGCGTGCCTCGTCATCCATTGACGTCTCCTCGCTCCGGCAGGAATTAACAGTGGGCTTTCTGTATGTCAGCTGCCCTCAGCCTGACCCAGTCAGGCGCACAGAGAAAGAAGTGATTAACAGAACTGTAGGAGCAGGAGCCCACCTGCTCGGACTAAATGGGAGCCCCTCACGCAGCGCCGGGGCAAGCGAGTCCCCCCCCCCGCGTACAAAGAAACACTTTGCGCTGACAACGATATATATGTACACACAAGAGACACAAGACCCTCGCTGACTCTTTCATCCTCGCGGATAGACAGAAAGAGGAAAGGGGGCAGAGCGGTGATAAAGGCCCCCCCAGACAACAGTCAAGGGGGTGAAAAGGGAGGGAGGGAGGAAGGAAGGGAGGAGGAGGAGCGTTTCCTGGAGAGACGGGGCAGGCAGGATATGCAGGAGGAGGGGGGTGGGGTGGGGTGGGGGGGAACACAGGGGTGGCTTGTTCCTAGCAGAGGTTGTGTGCTTACTGGGGATCTGTACAGTACCAAGCGTCTAAAGTGACATGTCGTACATTACGCTCGGCCGTTGCACGGAAACCTGCTCATTAGATGCATTAAATGAGTAAATTCCAAGAGTTCCTTTACTTATCCTCATTGGGTATCAGGTAATTCAATACAGTTTATTCAACCGAGACACCCCGGAGCACTTCCAGGCATGTATGGAAAAGAATCGCGCTCATTCTTTTCTGTCATTTTTTCTATCCTTCTGTCCACCCCCCATTCTTTCACTCTTTTGTTGTAGTAATGTAGGCCGAGAACATGAACACCAAAAAGTCAGCCGCGGCACAATGCGCGAGTGCACTCAGGTACGAAGTGTGTCGGATACGTTTCAGGACTGGTGTCACAAAAGAATCCAAACTGCAAGTTTTCCAGCGTAGAAGTAATCCACCTGAAGTTAAAGCCCCATTTTCCTGCCCTCTCTGCCATTCCCTCAAACACTACAGAAAATATTTTTCCAGGGATCCTCTGCACTCGTTTTGATGTGCTTGTGTTCAAAACAAGTCCCTGTGATGAGCACCTTGAGCTTGTAGAGGAAATGATGGGGGGTGAATGACACTGAGCCAGTTCAGGTGAGTGGAGAGGTTTCTCCACTTTTGATGTTCTTCTCATCCAGGAACTGACGGGACGCTCACTGTATTTTGAGCGGGCACGACGTTCGGGTGAAGCCCCCACATATAGTCCTGCCACAACTCTTGCCTCTTCAGTATGTCTTTGTAGACGTGCTAATCGAACTACACTGAAGGGGACAACGTGTAGTTCGGGTTTGACGCGTACCATTGGTGACGCCAGTCCTGGAACTTTTCTGACTGGTCTTGGATAGTTCACAAAGGGCAAGGCCATTGTTTACATTGACGGAGTCGCACTAAAGCGAGGCCGCTCGCAGCGCGTGGGCGTGCCCTGATGAAAATAGAAGATAGGAGACCATGTGGGACCATGTGAAGTGAAAGCAAGCGTAACATTAGGCCTTAAGTTGTGTTAAGTGCCTCTCCACTGATTGAACACTTCCCCCCCCGTGTAACCCTCCAAGGATTTCACCTTTAAACATAACCTCCCCCATGCCCCCGGCTTTTCAACACATGTACGGTTACACTCTTGGAAAACCCACACGATATTTCATTTTCACACATGCTTTCCTTTGCTTGCCCTCTAGCCTTGGCTGTAACAATCTACCCCCCCCACCACCACACCCCCCTTTCAATTCTGTTAATACCTCTTTGTCAAATCTCTCCATATGCCCCCTCAAACCCCATCTCAAGTTGCACAACGTTGCCTTCATGCATGCGTGGCGCTCTATTAATTCCAGTGGTGACAGGCCTTTGATGCCGCCACCGCTCCTTAATCCGACACTGAGAGAAAGGGCGAGGAGGGCGCAACTAGTCGTGAGGAGGGTGGGGGGGGGGGTGACTTCCAACTGGCTTTGACCCAGTCAAGTTCAAGTTCAACGTTTTACCAAAGCTCTTTGAGTCCCATTCAAACGTGGCTCAATGCAATGTGTGAAAAGGGATAATAGTCATTCAAATTACATTTTTTTTTTATAGTCCAGGGGTACAACAGAAAAAGTCAACAAAAAAATACTTGGGTGAAGGATAGAAGTGAAAAAGGTCAGATCTTTATTCCCGTGAAGGTCAAGTAATTAATTATGAAAGAAGGAAGACATTCGGGGAAATTGCACTCATGCGTGCGGTGATTTTGAATAAAAAATGTTTTTAATGGTCGCATGCAAGAAAAAGGCCACTCAATTTGGAGATACTGTTTAGACGTAGGAAGTACAAGACATCTGTACTTAATTCAGATGTTTGAATACGTTTTGAGATCATGTTTGAAAGCCGAATTCCCTTGTATGACGGCGCAAGCCAAAAAATGATGTCGTAATCAAGGTCTGCTTATGCTGTTTGATTTCACCGTTAGATTATATTAACCTTCCGTGCCAAGAAGGTTGTGCTTTCATCATCATTGAATTGTTAGTTGGCAGGATTATGCAAACAGCAACAACAAAAAAAGAACAAATTAAACTTGGGCGCAAATCCAAGACGATTAATTTAATTTGGTAAAACTGTCAAAATTTGAACAAATTGCTCAGTGAATGAAGGATGAATTTTCATAACACGATTTAGGAAAATGCATTGGGATCTTTATGCCAATTCCAAATTGAAATACAAACCTTATATGAATAGAACGGAACTGAACCGGTTCAATTTACATTAGTAGTACCAAGACACGATTTTTATACTCAGCCACTTACATGGAAAAGTAACGCATCGATTCTTGCAAAACTTGTCTGGGTACCAGATTTATTGATAGAATTTGCCATTGAAGTAAGTCCACTTAGATCGGGACCAAGTGGTAAATTGAATTGAATTGAATACAACTTTATTTGACAAGAAAGTTGTATTCAATTCAATTCAATTCAATTGCAGGCTCCCTCTAGTGGCACGCAAAAGAAACACTGCCTTCATACAGTTCAGTTGTATTTAACTTTTTACATCAAACTATATTAATTTAATAACAGTTTAGAAATTATGTGGTAATTTTATATATTATGGAATGAATTATTTTAGTACTTAATTTTTTTTTGCTATACTCAGTCAGTGTTGATATTCAACCTGTGGCTATGGTTACAATCCTATGAAATCTCTATATTTTCGGAATCAAACTTCTCCTTTTTGATGAACACTTAGCCTCCTACGTTGCTGTATTTCAACGTTGGCTCCAAAGATGGCACTTTGAGAGCTAAGAATGTTTTTCGAGGCCATATTTTTGGGGAAGGGAGCCAGCGAGTGTAACCCGGCTGAGCTTCGCATTTGACGACGTGTCATTTGAATGTTAGGTGTTAAGATCACAGGACATGAGTTTCCCCCTGGCCGCATAAGAGCACGGTAAGATGGAAGATTGCAGTCAGAGTCAATCCTTCTACAAAGGCTGCAAAGCAAACGTCCAGGGAGACATCTTTGACATGTGTTTGCCATTTAGCCATCACAGAGGGGGAAGATTGATGACATCTCCCCAAACTTCTCATCAGAAACTTATTTTTTATTCCTCTTTGTGAGAGTCTATCTTCTGTTAGGGAGGCGTTTGCTTTGCCTCTGCCAGGTGGTGCCTGAATGTGTCCATATGAGTATGCGTGCATACATGAGTGATGAGGTATTCGGCAATCTGAGAGCAGGTTTAATAATAACCGATATATCCCTGGATGCTTTCAGAGCTCGTTCCAGCTGGGAGCGGTCTGTCATGCCTGCCGACCCCATGTGAAAGGGGGGGGGGGGGGGTAGATGGGAGACAGAAGTTGGGAGAAATGATGAAGAGAGGGAGGACGGACCGAGAGAAAAAAAAAATAAGGGAGGGGATGTGTGACCTGACATCTGCCTGGCATCCGCTCACCTTGCGTGCTCCTTGGCCACCACCCCCCCCTTTTTTTTTTTTTTTTTTGTGAAGAGGAACGACACCGCTCTTCAGACAAATGCAAAGCTCCTGACACTTTTTCACTTGTATGTGTGCACAGTCCGGTGGCTTCGCACGGAGATGAACCCGGCCGCCTATGCCAGGCGATAGTGAGGCGTCTCGCGCCGTCGAGCTGGCTGCGATTGTGCAGCCAACTGGCTCGGGGACGCCTGGAAACGCAGGATGACTCTCGCACATAACTGCGAAAAAACAGTATAGAACGTCGCGGGCATTGGCACGACCTTACGCCGAGGCGATTACGCAAGGAGCTAGAAGGGAGAAGCGTAACAGCGCGGGCTCTGTTGGTGCCTCTTTGACAGATTTAAGTAAATAGCAGCAAACAAGCGATTATTTTTGGCAGGCTGGCAGGCCGTCCATTCCAAGAACTCGCGAAGGTCCGGTGGGAATGGAGAGAGATGAAATCACATAAACAGATGTGATTAAAGTCAATATCATATGTGCCATTACTCATTCAGACGATGCGCTCCTTCGCTCATCCACAGAAAACATGCAGACACACTCTGCTGCTTGGCTGCCGGCTGCCCTGCTCTCATTTGCTCTTCCACTTATATCTATTTATTGCCAGTTAGATTCAATGTGCAAGATAATTAAACTCAGAGAGGCCCAACAGACGGCAACGTCTAAACACTCACGGCTGAAATGCATTACGGTAAAGCCCCGCTATTCCAGCCCTGGCACGAATAACGAATAATGGAGAAAAAAAACAAAAACAAAAAAGACTCTGTAACACCTTCTAACGACCCGAGCTGAACTTAGCTCCTCCCCCAAGATAGGATAGATCTTAGAATAGTCATGATAGTCGACAAATTTCCTTAAAACAAATGACCTCTTTCCTTTTAGCTAAAGGCTTTGGCCCAATCTTGTGGCATTAAAGAAAGAGCCCAAAAATACACAGATGATTCGCAATTAGGCGAATTTTCCAACAAACAGCGTGAGATGGATTCCAAGAAAGAAAAAAAAAGTCACAGTTCACTGTTCCCGACTTATGCATTTTGGAGCTACGAGCCATCATTTTAGTTTTGACTTGCTACCACAAACACTGGAGATGGGAGCGCTACGTTGTGGGCATGAACAGACATATATTCTTTATCCTCTATACAAGAAATATTGGAGCATCTTACAGAGTCACTTACAGACAGAGTAGTAGTATTATTCTTTGTTTGTTTCTGCATGACTTTATAATACTGCCTTGCGGTGGCCATGGGAGGCACAACGGAAGGAGCAGCACAACTAATTGGATTGCAGCATAAAATCATGATGCAAAAACTGTAATTTTCTTCATTCTATTTAAAAAGTAATGATGCTAATACTCTGTGTTTATCATTACAATATAACAGAGTGCAATTTTTTCATGATTAACCCTCATGCAGTATTTTTAAGCGGCTGCATGAAGGGTATTACGTCCCAAAAATGTCCCTCTTCCAATGTGCAACAACTTTTTTCACTTTTAATTTTTCTTCACTTTCAACCCCTCAAAATGTTCAGTAGGAATTGGCCAAGACATAGATAAACATCCTATGCAAAATTTCAGCTTCGTGGAGTTATTTTTCACTGTTTTTTCTGTGGTGTCCATTTGTCCAACAGTCCAAAATCGTCCAAAGTGTCCGAAATGTCCAATTTTGGGATAATTACTGCATGGGGGTTAATAAGCACAAAACATTTTTTTTAGTTTGTTTTTTTTCAAAGGGAGGCTGGAACAAATTAGTGTGGAAAGATCATTTGCATTTTGCGTGCCAAAACAAACCCCAAAAAGTCAACTATACGATACATCTTAATTTATATCGCGCTTTCAAAAAAAGCTACAGCGATAACAAAACGCTTTCCAGACCATTTAACATATAATAACAATAATACAACAGAACACATCATATGAAACATCGACAATCGTAACAACCATCCCGACATACGCCTTGTGGTTAGTATCTCAAGGCACCACAATTTGTCAGGGAAGAGTTAAGATTAGCCTGGGTTGTGAGAGGAAGTTACCGAAAGTACAATAAGTACCTGCGCGCACTGCCCCCACCTTCCCCCCCCCAAAAAAAGTGTCAACTGATCAAGAGGGAATTCATCATGTCCATACGCGTTCTTTCAAAATATGTAACATGAAGCCGTGCGGCGAGGCAGCGGGATCAGTGTGGGATCTGCAGCTGACACAGTCGAGTTGACCCACTATAAGTGGATTTGTAATCCCCGAGTGGATTTAAACTGTGTTTACTCTCATGGCCGTTTGTGTGTGCTTATTTGAGTCGGCCAGCACAGCTGCTTCTGTTTCCCTCTGTCACTAACGCTGCTGTCCATACTGCTTTTCGATCACATGCCACTAATTACACAGCGGGCTACGGTGCAGTTTCCTTTTCTGAAAGTGATGGAATTATTGGTGTCATGCAGTGGGAACAGTTATTTTGGTTTTGTACTTTTTTTTTTTTTTTTTTTAAATGGGCAGGTCTGCGACAGCACAGTAGCGCGACACAAACACATCGTCGGCTTTGCAACTCACAAAAACAGGGCGCTCTCGCCGAGCTCTGGAGAAGCTAAGCCGCTTTGGGACGGAGGGGGAGCTTTGCTACTGTCACCGGTCGATTAATCGGCCATTACCGACACAGGCCGGGCCAGAGTCTAGCGCTAATATGGCTCTGCCACATGCACGCGGTTTAGCCAAGGTTTGTCGGGTTACAGCCAGATCAGACTACGGCTAAAGCTCAAAGCGGCATGACCCTGAAACGTTTGGCTGACGTGCGAGTCAACTGAGGTAAATCAAATCAATTTGGATTTAGGTGCAGACGCACTGGAGTTCACCGAAGGCTCCAGATGGAGCTGCAGGTGAGACTCTCACTACTTTGAGCTGTCAAAATAGGTCAAACAGATTAGTAAAGTTTTGTACAGACACCCACCACATATTTGTATTGAGCTACTCTGATGACAAAAATAACACGAGCGGAGCCCCGAAATTCAGGCTGGAAAAGAAGTCATACAAGATAGCGCCAACGCTTTAGCTAACAGGGAAGTAGCAATTCTTTCAAGGCACCGCGGTGCAAGTGATTCATCTCGCCCGAGAGTCGTCGTATGTCAGAAAGAAGTTATCTTGAGCTGTTAGCGAACCATACAGAGCGTCTTTGCGAAAATGGATAGCGGCTATTGGAAAGCTCGAGCTAAAACAAAAGAAAAGGGTGAATGATTGTTTGTCGATGCGTGCTGTCGAATATTGATGGATGAATGGCATCACCGTGTATGCAAGTCGCTGTAAAATGAATGCATGAATGTTCCGGAACCAAAATAGCATCCGGGTGCTTATGTCAGACGACATTAAAAATAGTTCAACTTACTAACGTATCTTAACTACTGCATGCGGGTAACATTGTAAGCGCAGCTAAGGGTGTCATTTCAGCTCGCACTTGAAAAGAACTGAATTGGAATAGTTCCATGAAGGATGAGCTGTCGGTGAAACCAGCTTTTTCAGATCAAGGTACGCCTGCGAAAAAAATGAAAATGTACGTAAGATTTTCTACCACAGACCAACACGTGGACTGACGTCAACGAGCTTCAATCTGGGGTGAGGCGGTGCTTGGGGATCTTTCGTTTTTGACTTCTTGTTTCTTCTGACGCTTGTAAATTCATAACAAAAATAAAAGGTGGGTAAAATAGGGTAATAGTTTTGTATTTTACATTGTTTTCATTTCATTTTTACTTTTATATTTAATTTAAATTAGGTTTCATAATGGGTTTGTTAGGCTTTTTAAGTGCTTTGTTTTACTGCAGTTTTAGTATCAGTTTTTTTCAGTACATAGCACATTTGTGCAGTGCAATTTGAAAAAAAAAAAAGGTTGCTTAGTATTGCGTAGTGAATTAAAAACTACAATTCCCAAACAACTGTTCGACCTTCTTTCTTCTGTATGAACAGCAAAGACGATAAGGACAAATATTTTTGCTCGATTATATTCGGCTTTATAAATATAAAATTACAGTTGAAAAAAAAAAATTATCGTTAATTGTACAAGCACTTTTTCATTTCACTGACAAATGTTTTTTCTATTTTACTTTTAGTTACTTTCTAAAAGCGCAGAGGTCCAGGGTTTGCAGGTTTGGGTTTTCTCGGGGTGTTCCGGTTTCCTCCCACATTCCAAAAACTCAAAACATGATTCTGGACTTGTGAGGAATGGTATAATAGATTTACATTTACCGAAGCTATTTGTGGACGGACATAAATGTTCATTTAGGCTCCATTATGGATTACGAGGGAAGTTAATTATTTGATTCGTTGTTATTTGTCACCCACACATAGGCTGGAGCATGCCACCGATAAACAAAAGGCACTCAAACCTATTCACAATTTAGTATTCAATGAACCTAACACGTGCAGAGGGAGAACAATCAAACTCCACACAGGAAGGCCGGAGCTGAGACTCAAACCCAGAAACTCGTAGTCTCCTAATTTGATTTATTATTTTTAAAAAAAATTCCCTCAGAGATGTAGCTCAGCTTCCCGTAGCTGACGTCATGTTGTTCTTCCAGTGCCTCTGCCGATTCCCGCCAAACAGTGCCCTCCATTCGTCCAAATTGCTTTGAGATGCGATTACTCAACGTTTGAATTGATCCAATCGACTGACAATAAATTAATAAATGATCAGCCCCATCCCCAGCTGTGGTGCAACGGTAAAAAGAAAAAAACAAACAAAAAACAGATGAGTCGTATTTTGAATATTCAGAGTGATAAAAGGCCCATGACAAGTTTTTCCACCACTGCAGTAGACGACAAAAAAATAAATCATAACTTGGAGGGAAAATATGAAATAAACATCCCCAGAGCGCTGGCAGCTGAGTTTGTATTTTGTCGAACCACGGTTATTTCAGTCACAAACACATGCAATTAAATTGATTTGCTCCATTCTTTTTGAAGCGAGTGAAATATACGTATTTAAAAAAAAAAAAAAGGGAAGAAAAAGTCAAATGTATCAGAGATGAGATCAAACGGTCAGAGATGAGTTGAGGTTGTTGGCAGCCGTCATGCTCGGTGCCACCCACGCGGGGCTCTGAGGCAAAACATTTACTGACCCCTTGCCAACGCCTCTACGTGTGCGGCAGTGTGCATGTGCGTGTGTGTGAGAGAGAGAGAGACAGTGTGGTGTTTATCGGCCCCCCTGCTGCCACCTCTGGGGAGGAGCTGACGGATCGCTGAGTGACACACGCTGCTCAGTTTCTTAACAGCGAGAGAGGAGGGCCAGCCAAACCGCAACCTCCAGACTGGGATTTCGCTGCCTGTAATTACGGAGACATGTTGAAGTCACTCTTTGTGTGTGTGTGTGTGTGTGTGTGTGTGTGTGTGTGTGTGTGTGTGTGTGTGTGTGTGTGTGTGTGTGTGTGTGTGAATATGTTTCAACCCTCTCATCAAAATATTAATTAGAACCAAGGTGTGCTATATGTGCCAGTGGATGCAACGTGGCTCGGTGGCGCCCCCCCCCCAATAACACACACACACACACACACACACACACACACACACACACACACACACACACACACACACGTCAAGAAATGAAAGTTGTTGGGAATCGGAGCTGCGTTCAATTAGGCTAACCGCATATTTACAAACAGTGGGGGGAGGAAAGCTGCCTGGCAGTGACTCATTAGGCACTCTCGCACTTTTGACTCCCCCCCCCCCCCCTTCCTCCTCCTCTCCCTCTCTCACACGCTTTCTCTCGGTCAGCCGCCCAAGTGCTCGGCCACAGCGAGAAGGTGGGAGATGACAGGGTGTGGACAGAATGAAAAACACACACATGCATGTTGGCGGCACATGAGTGCGAGTGACCGCATAAACAAATACATGTGTGCACACATTGCTGCACAAGCACCCGGGCCAATTAAATGAGCTCATTTGTGCTGCTACGGCGCGATGAACGCCCGCCGCCGAGCATGCGGGGCCACGTTGAGGAGAAAACCAAAAATGTAAAAATCGCGGGAAAGTTGCAACATTTACAGAAAATTCAAATATTAAATGATCGTTAGGGGGGAAAAAAAATCTACGTTTTACTTACAGTTATTGAATCAAAATATATTTTATTTTGATTTATTTTTTGTTTTTGTTTTTTTCATTCGAATTATTTAGTAATGAAACTTAATTTTTTGAGAAGTTCGAAAT
The DNA here is from genome assembly GCA_018466805.1 of Hippocampus abdominalis. Taxonomy (NCBI): domain Eukaryota; kingdom Metazoa; phylum Chordata; class Actinopteri; order Syngnathiformes; family Syngnathidae; genus Hippocampus; species Hippocampus abdominalis. The sequence continues at coordinate 2,431,354 of CM031700.1, forward strand.
GGGGGTTGGGGGGGGGGGGGTCAACCCAATAAAAACATTATACAGTGAAACTTCTCTACAACGAAATCATGTTTGCAGCAAGAAATTTTTCACAACAGGGGGTTTTTCACTGTAGCAAATTTGAAACAGGAAAGTGGGCATGGTGTTAATGCATGAAGATTTTTTCACACCAGGGGGTATTTTCACCCATGTAGATTTTGTTGTAGAGGAGTTTCACTGTAGTATAACAGAGTTTTGTTAAATTTATTCTGCACGACCATTTTTTTTCCCTTTCAGTGTGACCCTAAAACTCCATCGTTGAAACCCCCCCGCCACCCCGCCCCCACCCACACATAAGTGGGCTTGAAGGAAATGGCCACAGACAAAAACAGTGTTGAACACAATATTTGAAAATGTTTTTTCAATTCAGTGCATGGAGGCGCCAAAGAAAAAGAAAACTTTTGGAATTGTTTTTGCCAACAGAACACGTCAGCATGATGGCAAAAGGCCTTGTTGTAGCTTCTTGGACATCAGAGCAAACAGAGGCACGGGGGCCTTAAGTGGAAATACTGTTTGCCTGGACTTGACCTTGGTGGGGGGTGCATGCATCTGTGTGGTGAACCACATCAAAGAGTGACTAAGCAGCTCAGTTGTTCTGACCTCTGAACCCGGCATGCTCCGAGTGAGAGGGAGAACACACGCACACACTATACACACACACACACACACTATACACATCAGAGCCACTGAATTTACGAGGAAAACTAGACAGAACAGAGACATGGCAATTTGTCTTGTTAACTTTTATCGGGACCGTGAATGGGGCCGCACAAGTGAATCATTAGGGCACATAAACGCATACACGCTTTAAATGAGTCACATGCTTCTTTTTGTGTTGAAAAGCCATCTTTCATCCTTAGGAACTTGCTTCGGTCTGAAATGTGACCCGTCCGACCAATTTGGATTTTAATGGTGACAGAAGGACAATGAGCAGTTTCCAAATGTAGTTTATTTTATTTACTTGACTGCAGAAAGTACAAGGTGTGTATTAAATGTTCATTAGCTAAGAGGCCTTTAGTTGCATTAGTGCATTTTAATATTAAAAACCTATATCGATAATGTTTCGCCACAGACAACCACAAATTTTTTTTTTTTAAATTTAATATGGGTTAAGCTTCAGCCCATCTGTGACCCTCAAGAGGTTATAGAAAATGGAGGGATGGCAAAATCACACATTTATAAGTCCATCATTTACATCTAGAATTGTATGGCTTTCTTATTATTTTTCATGACACTACTTGCCCCCCCCCCCCCATAAAAGCTAATCATTATGTTTTCCGGTCCTTATGCATGCAGTTTTAAGTTTGCCGTGATTTCAAAAGGTCGAAATTTCAGTAACCATGAAAAGTTTTCTGTCATTGGTAATGTGCTCTTTTTTTTTGTTCTTATTTTTTAGTTGTTGTTTTTTTGAGGGGACGTCGAAGCAGAGCACAATTTAACTCTCTGCTTGCAGAATTGAGTAAATGTGCCGCCTCTGAAGTTAATTGCCTCCAATTAACTTTTTTTTTTCTTCCTCCTTCTTGGAGAGAGCAGTTATGCACGGAGGGGGAGTGAGCGAGATGAAAGAGACTGTGAACAGAGGTACTTTTTTGCTCGGAGCTTAGTCTTAAAAAAAAATAAAATAAAATAAAAATAGTGCCAGCGGGTGCTACTTAGCCCCAAGGACAACATGACTAGCCCACGGATCTGTTCTAAAACTAGCTCACCAGTTATTGGACACAATTATTGATTTATTCAAACTGTAAACATCTTTCTGTACCTAATATTTTATATAGTTTGTTTAAAAATAAAGTACATTGTGTTCAAATGGGAGGAAAAAAAATATTTATTCAGAAATGAACCACAAAAAAAAAAAAAAAAGGTCAATTTAGAGCTTTCATTTTAAGATTGTGATTTCGCAACATTTTTGCAGCACCTCAAATTCTGCTTTACAGATACCACGGACTTCTATGGCACTTGCGAGTGACATAGCTAAGGTAATTAGGGCTACCCAGAGGTACCACCAAGGTGAGGAAAAGAGATTTTAATTTGGGCCAAGCTATTTATTTATTCAAGTGGACGACACAGCTGGCCATCAATTGGGGCATGGCATCCATTAATACAGTATATTTTCTTTGCAAAGCGATTCAAGTCCCTTCACACATGCGAGTGTGTTTTAACAAGTTTGTAAATGAATCACTTATTCGTACATGTGCGTGTCTATACATGAATAATTATGCGCGTCACAGCTGTAATAACTCACAGCTCCCTGCATTTGAGCTATGCTGCCACGGTCCATTAAAATGCTCTTCCTACACAAAAAAAACACCAAAAAAAAAAAAGCGAAGACATTTCGGTACATGGCACATGCGAGAGTATGAATTCCCCCAGCAGAGCAGCGAAAGGAGGCCTGGGATCATCGTGGGCCCGAGCGGCTGCCTGCAGTTGCAAAACATGGCGCCTTGTGCGAGTGGCGACAGCGCAGATGTTTGGACGAGTCAAAGTGCGCCCTGTGCCAGTTTGTGCGCAAATTTATTATCTCTATCGTTCGGGTCACTCCGCGGTCTGGACATTCTGTGCCAGTGTGCATACAGTGGAGTCGTGCACGCGCATGATGAGCGTCTACGTGTGTGTTGCATGTGCGCGTATATAAAGCAGCCCTTGACAGCCATCGGGCACGGCAGCAGTGCAGCCGGTGTGTTTGCATTGGCAGCGAGTCAGCATTCCACATTCCTATGCGATATTCAGCGCCGCGACCTCAAGAAACCCGCCCAGCGGAGGAGCTCGCTCTCTTTCCCCTCCTCGCTTCTCATCTTTGCCTCCTCCGCCTCGCCCTTCTTACATTTCACCTTGAGAACCTGCACTATCTGTCTCACCTCCCTTCCTCGTGTCCTCAAAAAAAGAAATAATCCCCCTTAATCTTTCGACAGAGCGTCAACTGTCTGCTCTCTGTGTACGTATGCATGACTCGAGATGTGTTTTTCTACTTTATTGGGAACTCCTTCTCACAGATCAAGTATAGTGCAGTCCACCTCCTTCCTTCCATCCTTTCCTTCCTTCCTTCCTTCCTTCATGCTTGAAGCTATTGACTGGAAGCCTTCATCTCGGCACAAGTTCAAGAATAATATAATGGCACTTTCCATGTCGTTCTTCGCCCCCCCCCTACGCCCCCACCTTTAGCCGTGCCCTTCCCACACACCTGCAGAAACGTTTCACCTCAGATGAACCTCCGCCCCGGGCGACACGTTTCTCCCTCCCTTCCCGCACACCTCCGCTTAGCTTGATCTGCCACACACACACTTCAATTAAAACACATAGCCACCACACCTGCCACCGCGAGTGGGAAAACTACAAAAAAAAAAAAGGGGAAGCCCAGGGGAAATATGCGACACAATTTACTCTAGTTGTGCTTAATTGATAACAAGAGCAAACAAAGAAAAATAGCTTCTTCGTTTTAAAAAACCTGTATCCTTGCATTTAAACGGGAACAGTGCACTCGGGCATGTAGTTTTCCATAGCGACCGCGCGTTGTGGCTCAGTGACATTTTTTTCAGCAATTGTTAGCCCGCCTACAGCTTTCAAAGTACCTTTCTTCTTCTTCTTTATTATTATTATTATTATTATTATTAGCATTAAGTAAGAAGAATGTCATTAGACAAAATTGGTTGTGTTCTAACTAGGAGTGACAAACGGCTTGAAGCAAGCACACTTGAACTCTTATCTGAAGAAGTGTGCAAATAGAGTTGAGGACAAGCGCGAAGGAATGCCTTAAAATAGTGTGCTTCAACATGTTTAACCCCCATGCAGTAATTATCCCAAAATTGGACATTTGGACGATTTTGGACTGTTGGACAAATGGGCACCACAGACAAAACAGTGACAAATAACTCCACAAAGCTGAAATTTTGCATAGGATGTATATCTATGTCTTGGCCAATTCCCACTGAACATTTTGAGGGGTTGAAAGTGAAAAGAAATTAAAAGTGAAAAAAGTTGTTGCACATTGGAAGAGGGACATTTTTGGGACGTAATACCCTTCATGCAGCCGCTTAAAAATACTGCATGAGGGTTAAAGCGTGTGGGGAGATGTAAAACCATGCAAATAAATGTATTTAGTTTCAAATGTTTTTTTATGCACAGTGGCGGGTGATCACAGTTATGAGGACAGAGTCAATTTGCGAGGCTGAGAGGATTTGAAATCCTCAACAAGCAGTGCAGTGCAGCGGCGTGGGATTTAAGTGAGGTGAAGACTGGAGCAACCAGTCAGTCCTCATCTTCACGCCTCTATGACAATTTACTCTATCAGCAGCGCACCTTTCTCCATCCAGCCCAACAAAAGATTCAAATGCACGAGGCGTGGCTCAATTAGCAACCACGCATACCTGGCAGAGACCAAATCATTTGCAAACGGCTGGAGAGCACTTCCTCCACATCAAACAATATATTCCGCCACACCGGTTGATTTTCCAAGAGATGTTGGCTTGTTCTAAATTTGTGTGTTTTTATGCAGCGTTAAGTCATCACAATCCGTTTTATTGGCCAAATATGTAAAACACACAAGATATTTACTTTCCCTGTTACAGGCTGGCAACATGGCGAGTGTAAAACCTTGACGAACCACCTTAACCACTGTTAAATGAAACTAAAATAAAGTAAAACCGCTCACCCCTTGAAGACTTCTGACTGACACATGACTGTCGCGGTGCTTTTTAGTTGGCTCGTCATGAAGTGCTGTATTGGGGTCTTTCGACACACAAAAACGAAAGCAAAACACAGAACTGAAGCTCAAGATCTGATGATGTCCACCGTTTCGTTTTCATTCTCCATTTTCATTGGAGCCGAGGTCGCTGATTTTGGGTGGACGGGGCACGGGGTCGACAAACATTCGCAGTCATTCGACATTCACAACTATGGACAATTTAGAGTCTTCAACTAACCTATAAAAGACATTTTTGGAATGCGGGAGGACGAGGGGCGGGACGTGGTCAACTGATTAGCGAGTCGGCGTCACAGCGCAGAGGGACAGGGTTCGATTCGGTCTCCGGCCTTCCTGTGTGGAGTTTGCATGTTCTCAACGTGCTTGCGTGGGTTTTCTCCGGGTAGTCCGGTTTCCTCCCACATTCCGAAAACATGCATGGCAACTTAATGGAACCCTTTGTCCTCAGGTGTGATTGTGAGTGCAGGCGGTTTGTTTGTCAACAGTTGTGGCTGGCAACCCGTTCAGGGTGTCCCCTGCCTACTGCCTGAAGACAGCTGGGATAGGCTCCAGCACACCCCGCAACCCTTGTGAGGATAAGAAAATGGATGCATGATTGGGAGGAAGAGGAGTACAGCAGCGGAAACTTACGCTAGCACGGGGAGAACATTGCAAGCGCAACGCAGGAAGGCCGCAGCCCAGATTTGAACACTCGGGCCTCAGAACTGTGAGACAGATGTGTTAACCACTAGTCCGACATGATGTTTCGCATGAAGCTGTTTGATTTTGGAGGTAAAAATATTCCAGAAATTTACTATTGAAAGCCATACTATAAATGTGGGGCGCGTTTGACATTGGAGATTTCACTCAAAATTCATACATGTGTTTGTGTGCCTGGTGTGTGTGTGTGTGTGTGTGTGGGGGGGGGTCGAAGGGGTGGCGGTTCTGCGCGTGCACCCATATGTGTGCAAGACTATGTGGGAGTGTATGTGTTTGTTACGGATTAAGAGCTTCACCCCTGGACCTCAAAATTAGATAGGAGATTAGCATTACACATCCACCACCTGGCATTTTAAGCCGCGCCTTTACAACAACAACTTTTAATCAACAACAGACACACATTTGCCACGTACAGTTCCGCGGTTGCTTCATCCTCCTGCTCCTCTTGCGAGACGCCGCAAAGGCCACAGAAAGGGGCAGCTGTACGGTGGCGCGTCTGGAGAATGATAAGAACCTCCTGCATTCATTTAGATGAGCTCGTACGGGGGGGCATTGCTAACCTTGCGCACAAGGCGAGGATTTAGCATGAAGACTGACTTTTACTTGGCACGAGACGGAAGAGATAAGACGCACGGCAGTTGGCACCGAGCTTAGAGGTAGCATCCCATTAACACCCGTGCGAAGCGTTTACTATCCAAAGAGCTATGCTAGGATTTACTCATTATGTCAAGCTTAACTAATCCCCCCCCCCCCCCCCCCGCCCTCCCAGTTAAAAAAATTGTCAACACTAGGGGGCTTTTTCTCGGTAGAGGTCAATGTTCGAAGCCTGACCGGGGGGTGCACCTGACCCACGCAAACATGCGGTCACTCATTGGCTCAGGAAGTCACCCTGGATGCCAAAGTCAAATCATAATTTTTTGTTTTTTTTTACGAGCCGAATTTCAGAGCGAATCGCCTTTCTGATCAAAAGATGGACACATTCAATCCAAGATATTGAAAATATTTGATCTGCTGTATAGTTGCATTTTGAGCTCATTGCTAATGTCCAGCATTGATAATGCACAGGCCGCCCTCACCCACAGTTACATTTTTGAAAATAAAAAAATGTTTTATTGTTGCTGAGCCATTGAACGATATAATATCAATGCTCACCACAGGTTGGCAAACCTCGCTAACCGGCACCTTCTCGCCAAGACTGAAATTGTGAAGAAGAGTGCGTCATGGCCTATTAACACCAATCTCAAAAGTACACAACCCACCGTGATTTAATTTTCTTCTTCTCTTTGGTTTGTTGAAAGTGCATGAGGGTTTAGATTTAGGATTTAGGAAGGTTGGTGTCCTCAACATATTCAACACTGACAAACGCTTATGGTTCCTTAAAATGGACAAGCGGCCATAGTGATGGACTCACCGAACAGAGGGGACGCATCCAGGACCAAGTTTACTTGATAGAATCACAGTCAGTGGTTATTTGTTGTAGTTGACCCTCATGCAGTATTTTGAAGCGGCTGCATGAAGGGTATTATGTCCCAAAAATGTCCCTCTTCCAATGTGCAACAACTTTTTTCACTTTTAATTTTTTTTTCACTTTCAACCCCTCAAAATGTTCAGTGGGAATTGGCCAAGACATAGATACACACCCTATGCAAAATTTCAGTTTCGTGGAGTTATTTTTCATTGTTTTGTCTGTGGTGTCCATTTGTCCAACAGTCCAAAATCGTCCAAAGTGTCCGAAATGTCCAATTTTGGGACTATTACTGCATGGGGGTTAAGCAGGTGAACTCTACCATATGCATTTGATTTTTTTTTTTAATTGTGGCCATCATTTAGGCTGCTGTAGCACTTTGTTCACAATATTTATCAATCAAAGCAAGTTGAAGTGAAAGCCACAACCACTGAAAAGTCAAAACCGGCAGCATTTCAAGACTGTTTCCAAGATAACAATCAACCACAAATTAGGAGCACATTTCTCCAATTGACCATCCCGTTACTTTGGCTGCGGTGATTTAGTACTGGTTCTAAATAAGGTGACAGTAAAAAAATAAAAAATAAAAAAATAGAAGGGAAAGAATGACTGCTCAGAGGAGCACATGAGAAAGAGGAGAAACGGCCCAACGGAGACGGAAAGAGCAAACAGAGGAGAGGAGGGTAATTGCAGGAAAGGCGGCTCATTAGTCTGTCACGATCCTCGATCTAACCCCCCAATTTCAGGTCAGGGTGAATACAAAGAGACTGCAAAACCATGCTCAAACTTTACGATTCTCTACAGTCCAGCGTAGTCACTCGAAAGAAGAAAGCTGTTTGACTCCTCCCCTTCAACTTTCTACCTTGGGCCAATTTACAAAAAGCTGGCAGCCAGCGCTGAGCGCTCACAGCGCGCCGTCATACATCACACACCATATCTCCTTGCACACCTCGCATGACAAATGCACCGTTCGCCTGCCACGAGCTCCACTCCACTCCACTCCGGAATCTGGAAGACACGCCGACTTTGTCCTCGCAAAAGTGAGAGAAGAGAGGAAGGCGCGCTGCAAACAGGCATGGCAATAGTTAACAAACCCCACGGTGGGTGCGGGAGACAATCAAAACACTGGCGGCGATGAAACTGCTCGTAAATCCGTCGGCAAACGGGCTCGTTGATCTGAATCCCAGCTTAGTCAAACGCTGTGCTGGTACTCTCATCAAATGGGAAGACCTACTGCTGCAGCGATTGGCCCTTGACCTATCGCGGATACTGACTCCGGCTCCCAGGGAACAAGGTGATGAGATTCCCATTCCTTTCCCGCAGAGTCGACGTGTTGCTCCCCACGGAAGCAAAGGCGACGCGCTTTAAGCGGCTATTTCCACAACAACGATTGGGGAAAATAAGAGCGCTAATGGCCACATCGTCAGATGACATCAATTTGGACTTCTTCAGCGGGCAAATTAGTTGAGACTAACTCAATAGCGCCTGTTCTGGTCGCAGCCAAGTAGTGCATTCCGATTTGTCTGAGTGATAATAAATCGAATTTATACGGCTCAAAAGACACTCGACAGAACAGTCTCTCAACAGTTAAATCTCAGATTTCCGTTGCAGGCGTCTTTGTGCCCGATCGAAATTAAACATTTGCAAACATCTGCTTTTACTTTGGAAAAAAACAATGATCAACATTTTTGCCTATTTTCTAACATTGTACAGACTGGGACTAATCGATTATTAAAGTAGTATTTCCTTTAAAAATGAGCTATTAGTAGAACACTACATTCATGAAAAATAGAACTTTAATGAATCTACAGCTTTGAATAATACTTGCAAAGCAGCATGCTTTTTACAAAGCATTTGTTGAAAATCTTTTTTTTTTTTTTAGCGCATAAAAAAAACATATGAAAACCACAAGGCAAGAAGGTTAGTTGTGAGAACTCTGGCAAGACAACACCTGGCAGAAGAAAGATTCTCATTATGCTCCACAGTGAAATAACTTCTGCCGTTTTACCTGAAAGCACAAAACAGTTCCCAAACCTGTACTGTCAAAGTTGCATCCAGCGCAGATGATGAATGTGTTTTTTTTGTTGTTTTTTTTTCTTTCTTTCTCTCTGCGCATACTAAGTGACTCATCACTTCCACACAGATCGGTCATGAAACCATATTTTCCTTTACAGATGCCACATCGCATATAAGCTTTGACGACACACAAAGAGACCAAAGTGTGCGGGTGGATATTTGCATAGGCACCCGACATATATCGCATTTGCTCATATATTGTTCACTTCAAATGCACCCCCCCCCCCCCCCCCCCCCCCATGTATGCTGCCTGCCTTCCTCTCATTCTCTTGTCTGCCTCATGTGGGAGGCAGGACTGGGCACCAAGCCATACCACATCAATATGCGTACTGGTAAAATGCTTAGCTGCAGTAGCCCCGGCCTGAAGCGTTGGCTAATTCGACCGGCTACAGCGGGTCACGTTCGCTGCTAGTTACTCAACAGACATGATAGTCAGGGTTAGGGTCACCGATGGCCTCGCCCTGGCAACCGGCGGCGGCGGCGACAGACCATGGATGCAGACAGCACGAGGCAGTGCCACCCTGGAGGCACCTTGGATTCTACCCAGGCAAAGGATCCCTGGGAGCCACCGTTGCCATGGTGCCAGCCAAATTTGGGTCCAATAAATGTGAGGGGAACAGGCGGCGGTGGGGTTGGAGGGTGGGGGTGGGTGGGCACTTCGGGGTGGCAAGACAGAGGACAGAGAGAAGGGGGAGGTTTGCCGAGTGGCATGGCAACCCTAAAATCAACTGCAAGTCACATAAAGGAGCTGTTTTGATAGCCAGCCATGAATGAAACGATGATCAACTGACATTTTTTGATAACTGCCAAAGGACAGACAGTCGATAGAAGCCGCATGCTGGATGATGCGGATAACATACAAAGGAAGCTCTCTCTGCATTTTGAACCAAACCCAGAGACTCGCACTATTCTCCCGCTTTCAGATCAGTGGAATTTCAAGTGACGGAAGAGCAGATTTTTCTCAAATGCCCGACAAGGCCACCGCGCTAAACTATGATGTGCTCTTAAACATGAGCAAGTTAAAGAGCAGAAGAATTGTTAACATTTGCAATCAAACGGGGCTTCAATGAATGCACCGAGTGAATTAAAGCGTTTTTCAAAAAAAAAGTGCCACTTCCTTGGCTTCTGCGCCCTGCTCTTCCATTCACGATCCGCTAAGTGGTTTGAAGTAACTTCGGCTTGATCCTCACATCCACCAATTAAATTAATTGAAAAGTTTGTCAGGGGGAAAAAAAAAAAAAAAAAATGCACAAAAAGACTTCTTAACACGACAGGATGACGTTTTGAATGACGAGCAGGCAGGTGCGCTGGAGAACTTTGCACAGCGGCTTACTGCGGCCGGTTCACCGGGGTGTCCCTGGGAACCCGACTCAACTCCTTGCAAACATGACGCTTTCACCGGAGGGGGGGGTATATACATCATGCATAGTAAAGACTTATAAAAAAAATAATTAAAAAAAAAGGAGTTGTGACATGTGAACATATGCTTTCACACGCACACTTGTGCATAGACGTGCAGACGCTTTGCCAAAAGAACACAAAACCCTGCGCTGCTTCGCACATCGTCATTGGGCCATTCTACACCCCCCACCACCCAATCCAGACTTGTGATAAAGAACAAACAAAAACACCCCCCGACCCCCCATCTTACCCTACTCGTTAAGTCTGCATCCACCTTCCATCTGCTCTGCCCCTCCCTCAAAAATAAAACACAAACATTAACAAACACACACACACACACACACACACACACACACACACACACACACACACACACACACACACTATAGCCATTCCCCACCAAGCTCATCCTGTTATCTAAACAAGCGGCATGCTCTCGTCAGCGCCACTGGCTTCCTTTCTGTGTCCCCTCAAGAGAAAAGAGAGACTCTCCTGTTCACACATGAATGGCGTCTTTTGATGGAGCGCCGAGGCCTTGTTTACCGCCACTCCATTTATTTACCGTTTTCAAGTCGTCATTGAGGGACTCTCCTTGCCTCCTCAATTCCCCATTCCTGCCCCCTCCCCACAGTCTCAACGATCTACACCCCCCCACCCCCCAATCACCTCCCTATCCCGTTTCATCCCGCTTTCTTCTCTGCGTCTAGTGTCCTAGATCTGTGTCCAAACTGATTTGAAGCTTACTCGCTTACACAGATGCATGCCAAATTTGATCCTCTGCATTCTGCCGTGCTTCTCGGGAAGCGTGCTGATTCGCCGCAAACACCCCCCCCCCACCCCCTCCCGTACACCCACCCTAACACGGGCCGTCTATCTTCTATAAACTGCTTGCTTTCTCGCGGTGTCATCAACATCAAACGGCGCCTTGGTGACGCTCCACAAACTAATTTTAACTTTACTGACAAGCAAAAAAAAAAACTAAACACAAAAACAGCCACGACAAATATACACGGTGTGGAAAATGAGTGACTTGGCATACAGTTGAATGCCCTGCAAGACGAAAAATTTCGAATTCATGCGATTTAATTATTATTATTTTTTTTTTTTAATAACTACACCCCAAAGGTCAAACAAAACTTGGAGGTTGACCAACCATGCAAAATAGTACGCGAAACATGAGCAGATCCGTTGAGACTCGGTGAATAGATGAACTCTTCTAAATGTGTTTGTGTTTGCTTGAGTTTTTTCTTCTTTTTTGGGGGGGGATGAGTAGCAATTTCAGCAATACCATAACACGCCACAAGGTGACAGCATCGCTTTGCAAGCGCCTTCCTTTTCTCTCTCCATTACGTGCCGCGCAGCCCTGCAACGCGTGAGTAGTTTTACTTTATTTTAGTTGTTGTTTTGATTGGTTATCGAATGGGTAACTTCCCTTGGGTGCTGGTTTACATGAAAATGGCCTGAACCGCCAATGCCAGTAAAGCGTGAGCTGGAGCTTATCCAAAGTGAATTTGGGTGAATGGCAGGGGCTCACCGGGGACTGGTCGCCAACCAATCGGCAGGCACATTTCCACTCACATTGACACCTTAAACAATTTAGAGTCTTTAATTAACTTTACATGTATATTTTTGGAATGTGTGAGGAAGATTCAAACCCGCCACCCGCAACTGTGAGGCAGAAGTCCTAACCACTAGGAGACCGTGCTGTCCCACTATTTGATTTTATAACAAATTTTCGCATTTAAATAAATATTGCAAAGTTTTTTGTTTGTTTTTTTAAACAGGAGGGGAGGGGCGACCTCCCAAAGTCAAGGCTCACAACCTCTTGATGGCCGCCATTCAAGAAAAACACAGATAATGGTCCTACTGAGCACTAAAATGTTTGCACTTACAAATGATTTTACATTTTTCTGAAGCAGCAAACAGGACTCCTCGGTGCTAATGAGGCTAGGGGAGGGCCTTCGTTTGAACCCTAAAGAGGAATAAAAGAATAGGGGAACGTGTGAAAGAGGAACCTGAAAAAGAGACGAGAAGAAAGCGAGGATCAGAGGGAGGAGGTTGGCAGGGAGTGTATCTGAAAATTTGGCATCTTGCGTACAAGTGATAGCGCTGTGCCAAAAACAGCCGACAACTCAGCCTCTCACTTTCTGAACATTAGACTCTTCTGCTGTGTTAAACTTGCCCACATTATTTATTTTTTTTTTCTTTACCTTGTCAACCAAATGTGCAAAATCACATAGGAAAGAATTTCGGTTTTAATCACCTTTTTAAATAAGAGGCACATGATTTTAGCCATTGAGTTTATGAATTTGAAACAAAGTGTCATATTTAAGGCAGGGGCCTATTTCTGGCCCATGAAATCATTTTATGTGGCCTACTTTGTTTGTTTTTTTGCAAAATCAAATTCTTATTCTCATGATTGTAGAATATTTTCACAGAAATTGCATTTTTTCCCCCCACTTTTAACGGATATGACATTTATTGCCCTCTTAACATCCATCATCTGAACCGCTTCTCCTCACATCCCTTGGAAAATAGCGAGCTAGCTCCAAATATTTACTTGCTACTACTTTCCATGCCTTCTGATTTCAACTTGAATTTCTTCTTTGAAAACATCCATCCACCCAATACCCGAAGCGCTTGATCCTCCCGAGTACAGTAGCGAGCTAGTCACAATGTGATGTGATTATCCATTTTTGTCGCAGTCAGAACAACCCTCTTTAACTACCCACAACAACAAAAAATGAGTTTGACACCACTGAATTGGAGAAGAACTATTTTTTTTTTTGCGAACGTATCGGAGTCTGACGGGAGCAGCCAAAGATTGGGCCTCGCTGTGGGCGCAGCCTTGGTGAATAAGCCGTCCTCCATGGCTCTGCTAACCCTGGCAGGCCAGCCTGATAGTGAGCATTACCCATCTCACTCCCCCCCCCCCCCCCCCCCCCGTCCTCTCCCGCTTCTCCTCCTCCTCCTGTCTGCCTCTGCTAACACTCCTGAGTGGCTATGTGGATTTTGGGGACGGACACATTACACGGTTGGAGCGGCAACAAAAGGCTGAAAAGAGCCGGCGCTGGGAAGACACCGTATTAATACAGACAATACCACCCCCTCGTTGCTTTTGACTCTCCCCCCCCCCCCTGTTTTTCCTTGCTCTCTCTAGGCTTTTTGTTCCAAATTAAAAACTGGAAAAAAAAAAAAGCCTAAGCTAAGGTCAGAATTTCTTTTTTTTAAATCACGCTCAGCCGTGCTTACACGCATTTAAAAAAAAAAATTTGACAATCAAGTGTTTTAACGTGTAATTAAATCTAATCAGCACGTTCCATAGGGCGTAGAAACGCCCTCGCGCAACATGAAATTAAAACATCGTAAGGCAATTAACGAAATAAATAATTCCCACCCCAATGGAAATGTATCACGTTTTGTTATTATAGATCTAATTGAACGCCATTAATCTTGGATGTAATAAATACGAAAAAAGCTTGAGGGAACTCAAATGTTATTTCATGCAATTGGAGCTGTAATTCTCAAAAGGTGAATGCAGTCTTTGCGTTTCAGATCACCGGAGGAGAAGAAAATCGTCTGGAAAAACTAAATTCATAGCATTCATTTCGCTGGAATTGCCATCTTCCATTTTTTTTTTAAAAAACAAAAAAAGTATAACTAAAACATCCACGACGGCACTGTGAGCCTGGCCTGAGGACAAATGTGGATGTGACAACTGAGTTTATTCAAACTGACAAGAAGATTAGAGTGAAATGGATTAAAAAAAACAAAAATTCAAAAAATATTGCAAAATAGCAACGGTCTCCCCGTTCTACCAATATGACCGACTTGAAATTCCTCTCAAATAATCTTCTGCATATCAGCAAACGCGACACAGAAACAAATGCAGGTGTGGGCTTGTTAATCTCTCTGTGGCTTTGCAGTTTGCAGTGAGAGAAACGAAAAGAAATTGGCAGGTGAGTCAGAATCCGGAGGCGAATTTTCCGAAGCTTCATCCTCACTAGGGTCGCGGGGGGTGCTGGAGCCTATCCCAGCAGTCTTCGGGGTAGGCGGGGGACACCCTGATTGGTTGGCCAATGCAGGGCACATAGGACGAACAACCATCCATCACACAGGGACAATTTAGAGTTGCCATCATGTTTTTGGAAGTGGGAGGAAACCGGAGCACCCGGAGAAAACCCACGCAAGCCCGGGGAGAACATGCAAACTCCACACAGGGAGGCCGGAGCTGGGATCGAACCCGGTACCTCTCCTGTGAAGCCGACGGCTACTACCGGGCCGCCCTGACAAAAACATGTTCTGATTTTTCTTTGCCCCTCATGTGTGTTTGAGTAGTCGCAGTCTCATGAGTTGAATAAAGATCCTGTGGCTTTTCGACTGATCGAAGTCCGTCCTCGACGCAAGCCTAAATTCAGCTTGTGTGTGTGTGTGTGTGTGTGTGTGTGTTGGAGCTTTGGCTTCGACCGATCCCGAGGAGCGGTCCAAATACCAGACTTTCTCTTCGGCGGCCAAAGGCGGCGAGAGAAGACGCTCCCCTTTTCCGACGCCTCTTTCTCCCGTCTATCGTCACCTCCCGGCAGCGCGTGAAAAAAAAGATGGGCGGGCCCTGGTAAACGAAGGCCGACGGGCAAACGCTGGCCGATGCCAGAGCCACTCTGCATGCGGAGGGCTTTGCGGGCCCGGTTCCCACAGCGCGCAAGACAAAAGCCTCCGACCTGACTGACTCCCATTTCATTCCGTGCACACTTTCACCGCCGAGGGTCCTCCTGAGCTGTGCCCGCCCGCACATACAAACAGAAAACGACACTTGCGCACATGGACCAAGAGAGAGACTCGTGTGATGTCATGGGAGCCAGAGAAGGGATCAGGACGTAATTAACAACAGATTATTTTCACAGAGGGGGGGAAAAAAATTCAAAATAAAATAAGAATAAAAGTTTGACAAAACAATGGAGAGTTGTGGAATCCGTAAGAAAACTCGCACCATGCTGTGAGCAATTCATCATCGTTCGCCAGTTAGAAGCCGCCGCTTTTGGCCCATTTTTATCGCTTGTGTTGCGGGTCAAAATTTGAAGGGGGCTGTATGAAGGTACTGTAATGCCCCCGGTACGCGGGCAAGGAGAGCCCACGTAAGGCGAACGGGAAAAAGCAGTCAGGCACACTCGAAAGGAGCTGCTGCATCCAGAAACTCACGCTGAACTCATTTGCCAACCATCAACAAGCGACTGAGGTCAATCACTAGGCCACGCCCCTTAAAGGTACACAACCAGCAAAGCAATACTACAGTACGCTAATTAATTTAATTCCAGCCTACTTGATTATGCGGTATTATGTTCTGCGCTATTTTTACACGGACTCTTATTTACGGCGCGTTTTTTCCCTGCAACAAAAGGGCACTTGATTTGCGAATCCTTCCTGTGGTCAGTGAGTCAGGGGTCTGGCTTCAGTAACGGGGGGGGGGTTTCCTCCGTCCACGCGGGACTCCGGCGCGAGAGGGAGGCGGGATCTGGCACCGCAGAGCGCGCAGCGAGGAGCGGTCACGGCGCAAATGGCACGGTGCGCACATTTCACACCTCCCTCGGAGTGACGGCAAATTTCCTGTGCTGCACTTTCTTTTTTTATCTTTTTTTTTTTGATTGGAAACACATTCGAAACATCTTTTTCATCATCACACTCGCGGAAGGAATAAAAGAGGCGGACCGAGTTCCAAAGTATGAGTAAGTGCACTGAGCTAACTTTGGGCCTGACAAATGCTTTTTTTTAAAAAATCTCTCTTTCCATGCCGGGGCAAATGATAAATGTCCCGGCTTTTAAATCTAAAACGGGCGCAATACGTATATTGTTTTATGAGGCAAATCAAACACATTCGGCCAAGCGGTAAATGGATTGCCGTCGTGATACTGCACGCCCACCTTCGCAGGCGTCAGAGCTCCCCATCCAAGCAGACACCTCATTCATTCATTCATTCATTCACAGGAAGCGCGCCAGTTTGTGGTTATCATGCAGAACGTTGGCACTTGTGGGCCAAGAGATCGCTATCGCCATTATAATAATAACAGTCTGAGTCTTAACGAGAGCGCTTCAGTAGCAGACCTCCAACCAAGGCTGGAACAATAACACCAAAGGCTTGCGCAAGGAGAATTCCTCCCTCCTCGCTTAGCACACGGAATTGGCGGCGGACGGCCAGCGAGTCGCTCGTGAGCAAAATGTCAGAAAACAACGCAAAGCATGGCCATGACTAAGTAGTGGGAAACGTAGACGTGGGAGGAGGGGCTTGGTTAGTAATAATAATAACAACTACATAGCATTAACCTCATAACATCATTGCCCAAGTTATACTTGAGCACTTTTTTTTTTTTAGCAAGTACGACACAAGGATTCTTTAGTGATTTGGGAACAGGAAGTTGAAATTTGACTTGACAATTTTGCTATTAGGATAACGAGGCAGAAGTCAACCTGGAGCGGCCGGGTCATGAAACCTATTTTGGGGGAGGAAAATAAATACTTTCAATTACAACAAATTATATCCATTTAGAATTTCGAGAAGGGCTAAACGAATTTGAAAAGTAATCCAATTATGTCCCTCACCTCCTCCCCCTTTCCAAATGATTGCTTTTAGAGGTCCTCTTCTCGTGTGTTTTCTTAACAAACGCAAGCAATAAATTCATTTGTATCAAAATGGTGGTTGTCAACCTTTCTTGAGCCCAGGCACATATTTACGACAGAAAAAATGAAATATTGCGGCAGGCACACCACTTGGCGAAACCATTCACCAAAAAATGGATACAGAGGTTCACTATGCACCTTCCATCATCTCGTGGTGAGATGCTTGTTCGAATACATGGTTGGCATAGATAAATGATCAAAAAAAATTTTTTGGGGGAGGGGTGGGGGGGGGGGGGCATAAATAATTTTTCCAGCCAAATGCGGCACACCAGATGATCTGAAGGTAGAAAAATGCGCGTTCACGTCAGAGTTCGTCAGTGTTGGTTCAAAGTCGCAAAAGTTTGCCGTACGTTCGCTAGACGTTAGCCAACAGTTTTAGTGGGGGTTTTTTTTTTTTTTTCTCTTTGCAAGAAAAGTGCAGGCAAACATACGGCGAACATCCACGATCTAGAATGACGAGAACGCAACATGCGCCGCCTTCAAAAACACTTCCCAGCTGGTTTTGGGCAAGTCTACACCATGGACTGGTCGCTAAGCCCATGTAGACAAACTGCCCACTCACCCTCACATTCGCGCATTATTTTAATACTTGGTAAGCGTCGACGCGAGAGATTTATTGACGTGTGCGTTGCGAAACGTTCACAACGCACTGCACCTGGTCAGTTTGCCTCCTGCGAGGGCTTCACGCGCAGCTACACTGATTGTCGGTCTACACTTCAGCTTTGTGTATTTAAAAGAAAACCCACACTTGAAGTCACCGTGAAGATTCTTTGTTCATCTGCCGTGTGTCTCCCGCCAGCCAGCGTTAGAGTGACAACATTTCAAAGACATGTTGCCGTTTATCGGAGGTGTCTGAAAACACGAGGACGCGTGCCGCGTACGACGGCGCCGCAGTTTGTTCTGTCACGGACGGCTGTGGTGCTCCATAAAAACAGAGAGGGATCTCGAAGGCTGGCTGACTGACTGACTGTCTGGCTGAGGAACAGCCTGAGAAAGCCCTGACAGAGAGCCCAGAGATTTCCCCGTGGCAGCTTTTTGCCACTTTGTCGTAAACAAAACACAAGACGTCTTTTCTCTTCTTCCCACACCAAGCGGGCTCGGGCGCTGCCAAACGGAACAATCGCTATTGCAGCCTGCTCGCTCCTTTCCAAACGCGCACTCTCGCGCTCTCCCGCTCGCCGTCTTCCACAATATCAACAAAAGAGATGAGCGCAGACTTTACCTCTGCGCCGAGCGACAATGAGGGCCATGTTTAAGGAGACAAAACAACAGTGTGTACGGGATCAAACGGGAGCGGCAAAGGCGGAGGACGC
This sequence comes from Hippocampus abdominalis, assembly GCA_018466805.1. Classification (NCBI taxonomy): domain Eukaryota; kingdom Metazoa; phylum Chordata; class Actinopteri; order Syngnathiformes; family Syngnathidae; genus Hippocampus; species Hippocampus abdominalis. The sequence goes on from CM031700.1 coordinate 2,449,712, forward strand.
CAAAGCCCGACAAAATGCAAGGCAAACAAAACAAAAAAAAACAATGAGCACGTCGTGTCATTCATGGCGCGACTGAACCAAAAAAAAAAAAAAAACACGAACGTGAGAGAACAAACACGGGCCTTCAAGAGTGCTGGCTCACGGATACGCGTTGGCGACCTGACACTTAACTGGAGCCAAGCGTGATAAAACGGTTGACCTTCGGCCAGGCTCGAAGACAGCGGTTTGCCCTTTGTCTTTGCTTTCATCCCCCCCACCCCCCCTCTGGCGCTCTGCAGGCCCCAAATGT